>CM029273.1:21423855-21763176 GCA_016920895.1 Vaccinium myrtillus | reverse complement strand
TTTTCAATCACCCCTAAGAACTACGCCGGTCCGAATGTTGATCTTTAATGTTTTCCTTTGCAGCTTGAGATGTATTGCGGGGAATGAGTCGGGTTATCTATATCTTGGATGTCACTCATACCAAATCAATGGCATCGAGTCCCATCCAAGAGGGGCAACTGTAGACACCCCAATTTTGAACCCGGGATGCGCTCGAGCATTTCCGATGATGATGAAATGGACCAATTATGGCTACCCGAAACTTGTGAGAATGACTTGAACTTGATTAAAATCAACCAAACACCACCCAAGCAATAAAAAACAGCCCAAACCAACCCAAGCATTGTTGAACCAAAGCCAAACCATCAATCTGCCACCAAGAACCCTGAGCGCTCAATCTTGAGGCTTTGAGCGCTCAACCATGGGAAACACCTTGAGCGCTCAAGCCTACGGCTTTGAGCGCTCAACTCTGATCTAGTCAGGAATCTGCAGAGTATCTCATCATGAGATTTCATGCAGAGGGGAGCGTCTAACCGATTGTGTACGTCTTGTACACGTATAATACACCCTACATTGCCCTAATCTACACCTAAAAAGGGATTTTACCAAAAAATTAAAATCAATCAACATGTTAAACAACTCTTTGTAGTGGCATAAAAGACCCGTTGAAAATGTCAGAGCTTCTCTCACTAGGCGATTTTGACGCTCTTTGAAGAAAACCTAGGTATGGAGAGAAATCCTCCTTCTCCATGTGATCCAGATGAGAATCTAGCTATGGAAGATTCCACGCAAGTCTGGAGGAACCCTAGAAGGGACAACTTGGTAGAAGATCCAACTACTGCCATTGGTACCAAGGTAATCGATTCAAATGAAATCAGGAGGAAACAAATCCCTCACGCAATTAGCACAACTTCCTTCGTCGCCACTCCCCAACTTTACGTAGATTTGTGCGCAGAGGTTCCTGATACCCCTCTCAGCACAACAACTACGGGGATTCCGATTCACAGCAAGCTCCTTATTCCCGGTGCTGAGTACTCCACTCCAACCAAGGTTAATCCAACCAGACCCAAAGACCTCTACGTGCAGCACCAAGCATTCTCCGGTTGCAGAGCCACAGGCCGAGTTCAAGCCACGAAGAACCCTAACCTCAAATCACCAGTAGCACACCCAACGCAATCTCTAACTCTAGCTTCCAATAACCCTAACCTTGAGTCCGATCATGTAGCTAATCTCACACCCACACAGGATATGCCGCCTAAACCCATTCACTCTGGTTCCAGCCCTGCCCGTAAACTTCAGAAGATCTTTCAACTGGAAGGGAAAAATCAGGCCGGTGAGGATCGTATATCCTCTTTGGTACAATCACTGGAAGACGAAATACACAAAGCTGGCGTGAACGTGAATCTCTCTACACTCAAAAATCACATTTTGCAGGTGCGAAAGGTTAATTCTAACTCTGAGATTGCTTCCTCTAGTAATGATGTCAAAATAGAAGGAGATTTGGTTGAAGTCGAATGCAATTCCCCTCGACATACACCCACTGTGAAGCCAACTAACTCCACCATCCCACAAACCACTGATAAACCTCAGACAAAGGCAAAGGATTGGGCTTCTCTTTTTAGTGCCCAGTGTCCCTCAAAAGTTATGCAGCTCAACCACTATCCAGAGCTAAAGAAGGGTAAAAATGCTGTTATTGAGCTTGATGAATCACATGTTGATGATAGGAACTGGAATCACTGTCTCGTCGGCTATTTTCTAGATGGCAAAATGCCAATTGCACTACTTAGCTCTACAGCTAGAACAGTATGGAAAGATCACGGTCGGATTCACATCAAACAGGTTGGATCGTGTTTCTTTTTTGAATTTCAGGATGAAGCTACTAAGCTAAAAGTCTTAGAAGGAGGACCGTATTTTTTCTCTCGTAGATACCTTGTTCTCAAGGACTGGAGAAGAATGTTCTTTCCTAATGTTAAGCATCCATCTTCCATTCCTGTCTGGATTAAAATCCACAAATTACCTCTCGAGTTCTGGACTGCGGATGGTCTTAGTCGTATTGCAAGCACTATTGGCAAGCCATTGCATGTGGATAAAGCTACGGAGAAACAACAAAGGTTGGATTTTGCCCGTATTTGCATTGAGATTGATGCAGAATCTGATCTTCCTGATGAAGTCCAGATCAATAAGACATTAAGTTCTTCTACTGAAAAGTTCGAGACAGATTCTGGGTTAGAAAAAAGCTCCTTTAGCCTTTCAGAATCTGCTTCATCCCTGTACAACGAAGTCTCAGTGATTTATCCAGAAAAGAGAGAACAAAAGAATTAGAAAATGGGACTCTCTCTCTCTAGGCGGAAAAGGCGATTCCTTCTGAAACCCTAGATATGGAAGACTCTTCTGGATCGGCCATGGCAGATGCATACTCAGATCTTAGTACGTTGGGCTCTAAGGTGATTGACTCAAATGAGGTAAGGAAGAAGCAATCTACACAGTCAGGGGGCAATACCTCCCCCATCGCGTCACTGCAGCACTTCTCAGATTTGGGCGATGAAGTGCCCGACACACCTCTATACCCAGCAACATTGAACAAACCGATCCACAGTAAGCTCTTGACCCCCGGTGCGGTTTTCTCCTCACCCACCAAGTTTATTCCTTTCAAACCCCAAGATCTCTACCCGCAACAACAGACTTCCCCTGTTCGTGGAGTCATAAATCGTGCTCAAAACACCACTCCCAAGAACATCACTTCCATGGCATCAGGTACCACGTTCTCGGTTCCTTCCACTCCTTTCATACCTCAGGATACCTTCCCCTTTGGATTAAAATCAACTGATTTCTCAGAAAACCGTAACCGTAACTCATCAACTGTAGCTTCCGGCCCATCTACAATCCCTGTAGCTCTCAACTCTTCACCTAATAACCCTCTTTTCAAGCCCCCCCAGGTTTCAAACAACTTCTCACCAAGCCCTAGTAATTCCAAGTCAAGCCCAGCACTTAAGGAAGCTTCTCAGAAAAAGGGTAATTTCGAGGATCGCATTTGTTCCCTAATTCATTCGATTGAGGAAGAGATGCATAGGTCTGGTGTCAACGTCAATTTCACGCAGCTGAAATCTCACCTCCTTCAGATTCGTGAAGACTATTCTGATACCAATTTGGCATCTGATTTGCTGGTAAAGGGGGAATTTGTGGAAGTTGATTGCAACTCTCCCCGTCATGCCCAAGGCTCCCTTGATCCCATTACTTCTGATACCAAGGAGCTAGCCAAGAATGCTCAAAACAATGCCTCAGTCCCTATGCACAATCCAGTTAAACCCAAGAACTGCTCTTCCTTATTCACTGCCCAGGCTCCTTCAAAAGTCATGAAACTCGAGCACTATCCAGAAATACAAAGAGGGGATGAAGCTGTTGTAGAACTAGATGAGACTGATGTCGATTCCAACTCTTTGGACAACTGTCTTATTTTTTTTTGGGTAAATAAGCTTGAAAATAAAAGGGGCTAAGCGAATGTACAGCCTACAAGGGGCATACCCCAGGGAGGACAAAGAAAAAGAAAAGAAGAGAAAATTGCATGAAATAAGGGGTGGTCACTAGGACTACATGAGGGAAACTTAGGGGGAAATACAAGATAAGCCAAGAGATAAGCCTCCAATAAGACTACAACAATGGCAATACCAAGGATCATAATAAAATAAAACTAACTACTGGATGCAGCAGGCAGCAGGCAGCAGTAGCAGAATGAAAAAGATGCGTAAAAGTGCGAAGGACTCAACTCAAATAACTACAACAAAGAAGAAGCAGACATTGAATATCATTGCCTGCACTGGATAATTTATCGCGTATCTTTGCAGCAGATGCCAAAGACGATGACAAACAGAATACCAACAGGACGGCAGTAGACACAATGTGGCAACAATGCATAAACACCACAGAATTAGCTAAGAGCTACAAGCCTAGAGAGGTCAGCAGCACTGCCCAGACATGGCAACTGTCTTATTGGTTATTTCCTTGATGGAAGGATGCCTTATAATCTCCTGTGTGCTACAGCTAGGGCTGTGTGGAAGGAGAATGCGCCTTTATCTATTAAACAGGTTGGTTTGTGTTTTTTCTTTGAGTTCAAGGATCCAGACACCAAACTGAATATATTGGAAGGGGGCCCTTATTTCTTCTCCAAACGGTACTTGGTTTTGTCTGATTGGAAAAGGATGCTGACCCCCTCAACGTCACACCCTTCCTCAATCCCAGCTTGGGTTAAATTTCACAAGCTACCACTCGAGTGCTGGACTGCATCAGGTTTTAGTAAGATAGCCAGTGCCATTGGTAGGCCTATACATGTTTTTTTTTTTTTCGATAAACCAAGCTTGAAAATAAAAGAGGCAAAAGAATATACAGCCTACAAGGGGCATACCCCAGGGAGGACAAAACAAAAGAAAAGAAAAAGAAAAGAAAGACAAAAAATAGATAGGATGGCCCTAAGGCTACATTAGGTAGGGAATGGTGTGAACAACCCTGCTACAACATGACAACATTATAACAGCTTGAGCATTGTAAAACGATGAAGATAGCTTGCTTGAATTAAGAACCATAGTCTGCTTGTGCTTGAACATGAGCTTGGTGCGTGAGTATGTGCTTGATGGACTTGGAATAACCATAGCCCGCTTGAACTTAGAACAAAGACCTTAAACAACTAACTTGAGCATGCGCTTGAACATAGACCCGTAGAGCCGTAGCCTGCTAAAGATTACATGATCATAACTCCAAGGGACATCCCCCCAAGGATAGGCCAAAAACTGGAGAAAATTGGACAGCATTTCGGCTGTTTTTTGGCAAACCCAGTAAATCAGCTGTCTGCCCAGAATTGGCAGCCCAAAACAAGGGTAGAAACATGTATCTAAACATAAGAAAGAAAAGCATTCTGCCGAGATAAGCCTTTGGCAGATTCTACGAGACAGATTCATAATCTAGGTATAAAATCTGGGCAACCATAACTAAACAAGTGGAACATGGCAGCAGCTAACCACAACCATTAACTTAGAAGATTCAGAATAGCAGCAGCAGCAGGTCACAGTACACGACCTATCTAGCAGCAACTCTTACATCAATGAAGTCCAGAGCCCATCAGACTTAGATCATTAGCAAAACTCATCAAAAAGTGAAATCCAACATACATTTGCTGCAGCAACAGAAAGATACAGTAGCTAAATTCGTATCATAGATACACAGTTGCTGCAGAATTGAACCTAGTAAGTGAGTATTCAAAGCTATAATTGAGCATAGAACCGTAATATAAAGCATAAAACTACTGCAGTAACAGGAGTGTATCCGAAACAGAACAGTATTCAGTCACATAGAGCAGAAGTATCCTTGTACAACATGAGTAACCCATCAATCCTAAGTATATAGAGTGCTCACCCTACCACTCCCTTGGAAATCTCACACTTCATACTCTCCCTAAAGGTCCAATCACCCTCACCTTTACCTCACATAATTCCCCCGCTAATTATTACCTCCTCTCTAAAAAAATATCGGAGGTCCAAACACACAACTCACAGGGCTTAAAGCCACCCAAACATGTCACCACATACTAACCAGTACCCAGTACACATAGATGCAACCTGCAAGCCACTTAAGGCACAGAGGGAGAATAAAGGTATTTTACCTAATAGTAGAAGTAAGTAGTAATTGGCCTAAAGCCAAATCTTCAGTTTGATTTGTCTTCCTTTAACAGCACCCCCAGGCATAAACCTGAATGTAGAGGTAAAAGCATGAAGCAGAAGCCTAGATCATGTGCAATGGTATGAAAGCATTAGATGAGACCTGCTTGGAATGGAACCTGAAACCCACAAGACAAGGGTTAATAGCACCATATCACAAGAACACAAAAAAAAGCAAGCAGAGAAGCAGTCAATCAATGCCCCAATTAGCAAGTAGTCTGGGAAACTGGGCCCCTTTTGGTAGTTTTTCAAGAGAGAGTATTCTGTGTCTTACCATTGAGTGGATTTTGCTTACCACCACTGAGATTGGACACGCTTTACTTTGAAATTTACGTACATTTCTCTCTATCCAAATTTGATAAATTGTTGATGTGAAAACCAATTTGATTAAAAGTGATTTAAGAGTCTTGCCTTTAATAATAGAGATATGAGCAACCCAATCATCCCAAGTTCTAGGAGTCCATTTTATGTGAAGGAAGGAAAGGATTTGGGCCCAAACCTGAGTAGTATAAGAGCAGTTGAAGAACAAGTGATTATGGCTTTCAGCACCAGGACAGAATGAACAGCAGGACGTAGATTTAGTGCCAAATAACACCAATCTGTCCTCAGTGTAGAGTCTATGCTGGATGGCAATCCAAACAATAAAACTACATTTGGGAATGTGTCCCGGAAACCATATGCACTTGCTCCAAGGGACCTTAGGAAAGGAGACCCTAAGATGGTTCCATAAGGAGGAAATAGAGAATTTTCCATTTGAGTTGAGAGTCCAGGCATACTGGTCTTCCAAGTTCTCACAAGGACTAGGAAGAGAATGGATGCTACCCCTCACTTCATTAAGGTCAAATGTCTGAGTAATGGGGAAAGCCCATGTTGTGCCTCTAACAATACAAGAAACACTAGCATCCCTTGGGAGCCCAGAGTCATATATTATTCTAGTGCCATATCTAGGTTCAAGAGGGCCAAGTGTGGTCCAATTGTCAAACCACAAGGAGGTGGACTTTCCATTCCCTATGGATACTTTAATGTGTGGATGCACTATAGTCCTAAGACTCAGGATTTTTCTCCACACCCATGAGGGGCTGCTAGGAACTTTGACCTCCCAGAGGCTCCTCCCCTTAAGTAAGTATGACTTCACCCACTGACACCACATAGACTGTTCGCCTCCTGAAATAAGGTACCAAATGTGCTTTGCCACAGCAGCTTTGTTCCATATTTGGATGGACTTAAAACCCAAACCCCCTTCCTGTTTGGGAGAACATAAGTGTTCCCAGGAGACTTTAGCACCAGATTTTTTAAGATCTGGACCAGACCAAAGGAATGATCTGAGAATAGCTTCGACCTCCTTAACAACCTTTTTAGGTAAGATGAACAGGGAAGACCAATAGGTTTGCATGGAAAATAACACATTTTTTATCAATTGCACTCTACCAGCATATGTTAGATCCCTATTAGTCCAAGTCTTGGTCCTAGCTGTGATTTTAGCTATCATATTTTTGCAGTCTTCATGTTTAAGCTTGGTGGTAAGGAGAGGAACACCAAGATATTTGACAGGAAGGGTTCCCTCCTTAAACCCAAGTAATAAGAGAATGTCTTCCCGTGTGGAATAATCAACTCCAGAAAAGAAGGCACTACTCTTGCCGGGACTAGGTGAAAGGCCTGATAAAGCTTCAAATTCAAGAAGGGAATCATGAATGTGCTTAATAGAACTTCTATCGCCTTTGCAAAAAATCATGAGATCATCAGCAAAACAAAGATTGATAATCTTGTTTTTACTGCATCTCCAGTGAAAATGGAAGTCAGAGTAGTCTGCTTTCTCCTTCAGAATACAAGTCAGCACTTCCATTACAATGACAAAAAGGTAGGAGGAAAGTGGATCCCCTTGCCTTAATCCCCTTTTGCCCTTAATGTTCCCTGTTGATTCTCCATTAATACTAAGAGTATAACTTGCAGTGGTGACACAGGTTTGCAACCACTTTATCATTTTAGGATGGAAATTCATGGACTTTAGGACATCCCACAAAAAATCCCATCGAACATTGTCATAGGCCTTCATGATATCTACTTTCAAAGTACACCTGGGGGAAGGGGATGATTTGTGATAACCTCTCATTAATTCTTGGGTAAGAAAGATATTATCAGCAATTCTCCTACCCTTTACAAATCCGGATTGGACTGGATCAATGAGCAAAGGAAGAGCATTTTGAAGTCTTTTGGCCAATATTCTGGATATGCATTTGTAAATTGTATTGCAACATGATATAGGCCTAAAGTCACCAACCTTGGAAGCATATGGGATTTTAGGAACCAAAGCTACGACAGTTGCATTAGCTTTGCCAAGAAGACATCCAGATCTAAAGAAGTTCTTAATGGCTGAAGTGATCTCATGACCAATAATAGGCCACGTTTTGTGAAAAAACCCAGCATTATACCCGTCAGGGCCGGGAGCTTTATGGGGATTAAGTTCCCACATGGTGTCCTTAATTTCCAGGTCAGTAATATCCTGGATCATAGCTAGACTTTGAGAATTGGTCAATCTTCTACCTAGTAACTGATTGACTCTTCCATGTCCATTGTAAAAGGTGCTATGAGGCTTGCCTAATAATCCAGAGTAGAATTTGACAAAAGTGTCCTTAATGACACTTATATCATGCGTGATGGTCGAGTCACTGAGAACAAGGCTAGTGAGCTTGTTCTTGTTCCTGTTATTACTGACAGTTTTGAAGAAGTAGGAGGTGCACTGGTCCCCCAACTTCATCCAATTGATCCTAGACTTTTGTCTTGCAAGACTCTCTTTAGCTCTAGTAAGAGTAAGGACTTGTTTGTAAACAAGTTTCTCCTCCTTCTGAGAAACTACATCAGTGGGATTAGTCCCAAGCTTTATCTGAAGAGATTCAAGAGTACTTTGGGTCTGCACCACTCTATCAGAAATGGCACTGAACTCTTGTTTGTTAAGTTTCCTAAATTCATTCTGAAGGAGCCAAAGTTTTTCATAGACACAGTACATGGGATTGCCTATAATGATCCTCCTCCAAACCCCTTGGACAATGGTCATAAACAATGGATGGTCAGCTAAGAAATCAAAAAATTTAAAAGGTTTAGGAGATGGTTTGGGGGGTGGTGCTATATAAACAATAGCAGGGGAGTGGTCTGAAATTCCAGGAGGAGGAAAGTGTGCACTAGAGCAAGTGTGGGATTGGATCCACCCCTTATTGACCAAAACCCTGTCTAACTTAGAGGAGATGTAGTTAGAGGCATCCTGCCTATTAGACCAGGTGTAGAGACTCCCAGTGAACCTAAGATCATCAAGTTCACAAGAGTACAGACAATCATTAAATTCATCAATCTGATGACTCCGATGATTGTTACCCCCAACTCTCTCCCTGGGGTCTCTAATCACATTAAAGTCACCAAGGACCACCCAAGGATTGTTTACAGAACTAGAGAGGAGATCTTTCCACAAATCTCTCCTCTCAACATGATCATTAGCTCCATACACAAAAGTGGTAAGGAAAACATGACCATCCTGGATGACATGAACCTCACAATGTATGTGCTGGCTGGACATGGACAAAATTGAGACAGTCAGAACACTAGGATTCCAGATTAATAGGATCCTCCCAAAAGGGGCATGCACACTATTATTTGTGAACTGCCAGTGAGGACAGATGTGATTAACAATTTTCTTAATATTAGGCTCTTTGACTTTATGCTCAATCAATCCAATCAAAGACAAGTGATTCTTATTCACAAAAACCTTTGCTGCTTTTTGTTTGATAGGATCATTAAGACCACGCAGATTCCAACAACCAAAATGAATAGAAGAGCTAGACATTAAAACTAACCAAAAGGGGCAGAGACATGACTGAAATATAATAGTCTATATACATATTAAAACATATATAAAAGAAAGAGTAATTAGGTACTGCCCTGGTTAAGAAGCTGACGCTCCTTTTTCAACCTCTTTTTCCTAGAACTGTTAGATTCTTGAAGTTTTAGCCCTCCAGGGTAGGTGATTGCAGATCCTTTGCTTGAAGGAGTTGGTTGAACCCCTTTAGCTACCTCTTGTTGAGTAGGTGGCTCCTCCAAAACCTTATCAACCGCCAATATTTCCTCGTCCACAGTCTCACTTAGAGTGTCATCCACGGGCACTAGAGAGATGGGATGGGAGGGTGTATCAGTGGAAGAAGAAGATTTGTTGATACCGCCAGGATGAGAAGAGCTGGCTATCTCAGATGAGATAGTGGGAGTCGACAAGTTCACAGCCCCCATATGAGTTGCTGCTTGGGTTTGCAAGAGGTTAGGGAGGGATTCATTAGCCTTAATCCCCTGATCATGCCCCGAGATGACATTTGAAGTTAACTTTCCCTTGCCCACAACTACCCAATCCTCTGTTGCCTTAGCCGCTTCAGGAATTGCCTTTTGGCTGCAGGTATGACCAAAGACTTTGCATTTCGCACATCTAGGCGGCAACCATTGATATTCAACTCCCACCATGACTGATTCTGCGTTAACTGATACAGTTATATCTGTAGTAAGGTCATCCTCTGCATCTATCTCGACACATATCCGAGCATAATCTAGTCTTCTTCTGTTAGCTGTAGCTTCATCGACGTGGATAGGTTTCCCTATTGCACTGCCAATTTTGCTAAACCCGACACCTGACCAGAATTCCAAAGGCAACCTATGCAGTTTAACCCAGACTGGTATGGAGGAAGGGTGGTTTTTGCCTGGCACCAACATTCTTTTCCACTCTTTTAGCACCAAATATCTACGCGAGAAGAAATATGGGCCCCCTTCTAAGACCCCAAGCTTGGCAGATTCATCCTCAAATTCGAAGAGATAACATTGACCTAACATTTTAACAGTGAACCTACCATGGTCCTTCCAAACAGTACGGGCAGTAGCGGCTAACAAAGGCAGAGACATTTTACCATCTAAGAAGTGTCCAATTAAGCAGTGCTTACCCACCCCATCCTCAAGTTGCGATTCATCAAAGCTGACATAAGCCTCCTTCCCCTTTAGAGTGTCTGGATAGTGCTCCAACTTCATGGACTTCGATGGGGCTTGGGCCTTGAAGAGAGAATTCCAGCTCTTAGCATGAGTACCCTGAGGTGGTTGGAATAACTTGGGTTCTGTAGGTTCTTCAACACTGACAAAATCCCCTTCGATATCCAGCTTTGCAGGCACGTCCGGCCCTGCTTCTTGCAATTGAATGAGATGGCCCTTAAACTTGGAAAAACTTACGTTGACGCCAGATTGTAACATCTCTTCCTCGATAGTGTTAACCAGAGAGGAAATACGAGTAGCACTATCTATACGAGCCCCTGCTTCCCGGAAAACTTCAGTCAACCTGCGCGAGGGACTTGATCCAGACTTGGAGAGGCTGACGGGACCAGATGGAGACTTAGCTGAACCGTCTCGTTGAGTACCACTCTCCGTAGTCAGACCTATCTCTGTTGCTGATGTTGAATCGATGGGATTAGGGGTTTTTGAGTCAAGGATTCTCGTAAGGTTTAAACCGAGATCTGAAAGGCTAAGACTGCGTAATAGGTTATGAGTTGGGGTAAACTTGGTAGGAGTGGTGTAGGTAGCACCTGGGCCTTGCAGCTCATTTTGATCGCGATTTGCTCCATGGCTGGAGTTGTTGGCTGTGTAGTGAGCAGTACCCATTCGGTTCCTCCGAACAACGTTGGAGTCGATTGCTGTAGACCCAAGATCCACCATAGTTGTAGATGGGTTTCCCTTTGTAGTAGATCGTATTCTATGGGGGTACACGCTAGATTTCTCAAGGATGGCCATATCTAGGGTTTCGGAATCGCCCAAATCGCCTAATCGCCAGGGAGATGAACTGACGTCATTTCTTCCTATACATGTTGACCAAGCCACAACAACTAAAAGAAGATTTGATTATGCTAGAGTTTGTATTGAGATCTCTGCAGGAGACGTCCTCCCTAATGAGGTAGTAGTAAAGCTCAATGGGGATGCTGTAGCTATTCGGGTGGAGTACCAGTGGCTTCCTGCTCAGTGTACAAAGTGCAAAGTATTCGGCCATAAGTGCAACCCCAAACCTGCTCCAACTCATACTAATCCAGGTGAACTTGTGGATAATAAGGAGGACCAACTTATTGAGGCTGAAATCTCTAATCTGGATCCGGAGGTCCAATGTAAAGTCTTGGCAGAGCTGAACAAAGGAGGCAGTGTAGCTTTGGAAGTTTGCACCAAAGGTATCCAAAACCCTGTTGCTAGCAATGGCCCTGTGGCTGCAAATGCTGTGGCTACACCTCAAGTTGGTCTTGACCCTGATCCAGCACATTCCCAAATACCTTATCCTCCTCCAGATTCTACTCCTCCAAGTAGTAGCACAGGAGGGCCAGTGAGTGACTCTCCTCAGGAGAGGGAATTCAAAACGGTGGCACATAAGAAGAAGCAAAAGAAAAAGGGCAACCAGGGGGCTCTTTCTCATTCTAAAGGACGGTAACTTTTCACATCCTCTTTTGATAGCATTAAATACTTTCTACTCTCTGCTATTTAGTTAGTTTCCTATGTTGAACACCACTATACATTTTGGAGCTTGGAACTTGCGTGGTCTGAATGATCCTCTTAAACAAAAAGAAGCCAAACTTTTCATCATAAATAACAACCTGTCTTTGATTGGTTTGCTTGAACATAAGGTGAAAGAGGCCAATGTTAAAAGAGTACTCAACTTCATCTGCCCCCATTGGCACTTTGCTCATAACTATAATTTTGCACCTCTTGGTAGGGTTCTGGTTTGCGGGGACCCTCAAATCTTCAATGTCAATGTATTGACCCTTTCTAGCCAATACATACACTGTGAGGTTCACTCTATCCAATCTGGGTTTGTGTTTTTCTCCACATTTGTGTATGGTGCCAATGATCATGTGGATAGACAAATTCTTTGGAATAATCTTCTTAATTTTAAAACCAATTCTCCTTGGGTGACTCTTGGTGACTTCAATGCCATTAGATCCCCTAGAGAGAAATCTGGTGGCTCAACTTTATGGCCTTCTCACATGGATGAGATGAACGATTGCCTCTATCAATGTGAATTGGATGACCTTAGATTTTATGGATGCTTCTTTACCTGGACTAACAGACAAAGTGCCCCCAATCATATCTCCTCCAAGATAGATAGGGTCCTTGTGAATGAAAGCTGGATGAGAACCTATCCCTTTTCCAGTGCTTCATTTCTCACCCCTGGGATATCTGATCATTCACCTGCTGTAATTAGTCTTGCCCCCCCTCCTCCTAGACCTCCCCCCAAGCCTTTCAATTTTTTTGATTTCATAGCTGACCACCCCTTATTCCTCCCTACTGTCCAAAAGAGTTGGGTTTCCATTGTCATTGGTAACCCCATGTTTTGTGTTTGTCAAAAATTGAGTTCTCTTCAAGGAGAATTCAAAAAACTTAACTCTAGGGAGTTTAGTGCAATCTCTGATAGGGTTAAAAATGCCAAATCCCTACTTGATAGCCTTCAAGTGAAATTGGGGACTAACCCATCCAATCCCACCACCCAAGCTGATGAGAAAACTGCCTTTAGACAATTTATGCTTTTGTCTAGAGCTGAAGAGAGCCTTGCCAAGCAAAAGTCTAGGATACAATGGCTTAAGCTCGGTGATCAATGTTCTTCTTTCTTTTTCAAATCCGTTAGCAATAACAGGAACAGGAGTATGATCACCAGTCTTACCTTAGGTGATTCTACTACTACTCAGGATATTTCTGTGATTAAGTCCTCTTTTGTCAGCTACTACACAGGTCTATTGGGCACTCCACATAATTCTCAATATGACGGTGCTAGTAGAGTTAATAATCTCATTTTGAGGAGGCTGTCTGATGAGTAGAGGTTGTTAATGATCCAACCTGTCACTGATGCTGAAATTAAGGAAACTATATGGAGTTTAAACCCTAAAAAAGCTCCTGGGCCTGATGGGTATAATGCTGGGTTTTTCCATAAAGCCTGGCCTGTTATTGGCCACGATGTTACTTCAGCTATTAAGAACTTCTTCAGGTCTGGCCAACTTTTGAGGAAAGCTAATGCTACTGTGATTGCTCTTGTGCCTAAGATCCCAAACCCCTCTAAAGTTGGTGATTTTAGGCCCATATCTTGTTGTAATACTATTTACAAGTGCATTGCTAAGATTTTGGCCAAGAGATTACAAAGTGTCCTCCCTTACCTCATTGACCCTGCCCAGTCAGGTTTTGTCAAAGGTAGGAGGATTGCTGATAACATTTTTCTTACCCAAGAAATTATGCATGGCTATCATAAATCTTTTTCATCTCCTAGGTGTGCCATGAAAGTGGATATTATGAAAGCCTATGACAATGTGAGGTGGGATTTCCTTTGGGATATCCTCCTCAGTATGAACATTCACCCCACTATGATTAAGTGGTTACAAGCATGTGTAACCACTGCCAACTACACTTTAAACATTAATGGTGAAAATACTGGACATATTAATGGGGGGAGAGGTCTTAGACAAGGAGATCCACTCTCCTCTTATCTGTTTGTTATTGTCATGGAGGTGCTCACATGCATTTTGAAGGAAAAATCCTTGCTCCCTGACTTCCATTTCCACTGGAGATGTAGCAAAACCAAAATAATCAATCTCTGCTTTGCAGATGACCTTATGATTTTCTGTAAGGGTGATCTTGGGTCTGTTAAACATATCCAAGCTTCCCTTTCAGAATTTGAGTCCTTGTCTGGACTCAAACCTAGTCCTAGTAAGAGCCACAATTTCTTCTCTGGAGTGCAGTTTTCCATCAGGAAGGAAATTTTGGATACTCTTGGTTTTCAGGAAGGCTACCTTCCTGTGAAATATCTAGGTGTCCCTTTACTCTCCACCAAGTTAACTCACGGTGATTGCAAGCCTTTGGTTGATAAGATTACTGCTAAGACCAAATCTTGGACCAATAGAGATTTAACTTATGCTGGTAGAATCCAGCTGATCAAGAATGTGCTTTTTTCTATGCAAACTTATTGGTCCTCCTTGTTCATTCTTCCAAAGAAGATCATCAAAGAGGTTGAGTCTATTTTGAGGGCCTTCCTTTGGTCTGGCCCCGACCTTAAAAGATCAGGTGCTAAAGTATCATGGGAGCATCTTTGTGCTCCCAAGCAGGAAGGGGGCCTTGGTTTTAAATCATTACAAATTTGGAATAAAGCTGCCATTTCCAAGCACATCTGGTTTCTCATCTCTGGGGGTGAGCAATCTATGTGGTGTTAGTGGGTCAAATCCTACTTACTCAAAGGCAACAACTTTTGGCAGATCAAGGTGCCTAGTCAGCCCACATGGATTTGGAGGAAGCTCCTCAACCTCAGAACCCTTGTTCATCCATTCATCAAAGCTATTATAGGTAATGGACAAAATACCTCTTTGTGGTATGACAATTGGCACCCACTTGGGCCTCTGGTTAGCAAGTATGGGGATAGGATCACCTACGATATTGGCCTTCCTAAGAACTCTAAGGTCTCCTCTATTCTTAGGAATTCAAAATGGTCCATACCTGTCACCCAAACTTGGGAAATCAATGAGATCAGGGCCAGCCTTGCAAACTTCCCTGACCCTAATGTTGATGTTGAAGATCTTTATAGCTGGACACTCACTGCTAATGGGGTGTTCACTGTAGGCTCACTTTGGAACAGGTTAAGGACTACCTTTCCAAAAGTTCCATGGCATCATTGTGTCTGGTTTACGGGGCATGTACCCAAATGCAGTTTCATCACCTGGGTTGCCATTCAAGAAAAGTTCTACACTGAAGACAGACTTGTTTTGTTTGGCACTAAATCCCATTCTAGCTGCAGCTTTTGCTCTAGTAGTGAGAGCCATGATCACTTATTCTTCAACTGCCCCTTCACTTCCCAAGTGTGGTCTCAACTACTTGATAAACTTGGTGTTCATTGGCCTGCAAGAACTTGGGCTAACTGGGTAGCCCTGTTAGCAACAATCAAAGGCAAATCACTTAAATCACTTTTAACTAAATTGGTTTTTTCCACTACAGTATACCATATTTGGATTGAGAGGAATATTCGTAAGTTTCAAAATGTTGTATGCCCTACTTCAGTGGTTGTGCATAAGATTCACACTATCATAAGGCATAGATTGATGTCCTTGGGAGACCTCTCCAAAGGTCCTCAGTCTAATGATCTTTTGGCCCAATGGAATGTGTATTAATCTGAGCTATGTTGTAGATCTCTATTGCAATGTGGTACTTATTTACTAATCTCAATGTGGTACTTATTTACTAATCTCAATGTGGAGTTTCTAGATTTTGGTATCAGTGGCTACCTTCCAAATGCATTAAGTGTAAAGTCTTCGGTCATTCAGGTGCTCCTAAGCCTGGAGTCAAAACAAGCATCCCCAATACTGTTTGGCAAGTGGTGGGGAAGCCTCAAGGGGGTGAAGGCACCTCTATGGAATCTGCTAAGCTTCATGAAGATAGTCATATGGTTGGTAAAGGTAAGGATACTAACTCTTGCCTGGGTGGTATAGCAGCGCTAGAGGCAGTGACAGTTACTGTCCCTAATTCTACGGGTGCACAGTTTGTTATTAAGCCCACAGACTATGAGCCTTCAGATGATGAATCCAGTGAGGCTATGGATGAGGTTATTGAAGTGGAGACCAATCCTCTGACCTCCTCCACTGGGGTTGAAATGAATAATTCTCTCATGAAGTCCAATAATAGTGATGTTTCAAAAGAGGAGTACAAAAAGGAACTGGACCCAGAGCCTCCCAATAATCCAGTGGGCAGTCACAAAAGTCAGAATTCACAAAAGTCAGCAGTCAACTCTAGTAAAAAGAAGCAAAAGAGAAGGAGCAATTCAGGTAGCTCCACTCATCATCCAAAGAGGTAAATTGCAATGTAAGTTGTTTGGCAGCACATTAATTCTTTCAATACTTGCCATTTTTTTTAGATATATTTTGATTATGTCTATGCATCCTCTTAATTTTGGTTGTTGGAATATGAGGGGTCTTAATGACCCTATTAAACAAAAAGAGGTTAGATCTTTTGTCAACATTAATAAACTATCCTTTTTGGGCCTTGTAGAGCATCAGATAAAGGAGTCTAATGCATCAAGAATTTTGAAATCTATGCTTCCATTTTGGACTTTTGTTCACAACTATGTGCAAGCTCCTAGTGGGAGAATTATTATTGCTTGGGATCCTACTGTTGTTAACATCAGCATCCTTGACCAGTCCAGCCAAGCTATTCACTGCCAAGTATATTCTATCCCTAGTGGTATTCAATTTGTTGCCACTTTTGTTTATGGCTCCAATTCCTATACTGAGAGACGTGAACTATGGCAGTCTCTTAATTCTTGGAGGAGCCTTGTCCCCTGGATTATTCTTGGAGACTTCAATGCCCTGAGATTCCCTACTGATAAGGTGGGAGGGGATACTCGTTGGCCTCCATATATGGAGGATTTTAATAAGTGTATCTCTCAAAATGACCTTGATGATCTGAGATACACTGGATGTCATTTCACTTGGGCTAATAAGCAGGACCCCTCACATTTTGTCTCCACTAAGATTGACAGGGCCCTGGTTAATGAGGATTGGATGAAGACTCACATCTTCTCCAGTGCTCATTTCCTTACCCCTGGAATCTCTGACCACTCCCCAATGATGGTATATCTGACTCCTACTCCCAAGAAATCCAACAGACCTTTTAAAATTTTCAACTTCCTGGCTGACCATCCAGATTTTCTCAACACTGTTCAGGGGATCTGGCATCGGATCATTATTGGTAATCCAATGTTCGTTGTTTGTGAAAAACTTAGGCTCCTTCAGCACGAGCATAAAAAACTTAACACTAAGGATTACAGTGATATATCCAAGAGAACTTTGAGTGCTAAGCAACAATTGGAGATTGTCCAAGCAGATCTTGGTTTTGACCCCAGTAATATGTCTAACCAAGCTAAGGAAAGACTTTTGTATAGGCAATATAATCAACTTGCAAGAGCTGAAGAGAGCTTTGCCAAACAAAAGTCTAGAATCCAATGGTTGAAACTGGGAGACCAATGTACCTCTTACTTCTTTAAGACTATAACTCAAAAGCGAAATAGAGGTAGAATCACAAGTCTCACCCTTCCTGATGGGAGTCTTTCACATGATCCTAATATAATCAAAGATACTTTTGTTGATTATTACACTAGTCTGCTTGGTACTCCACACACCTCACTTTATTCTGGGACCTCTAGAATTGATCAGTTGGTTGCTTCTAGGCTTTCTGATGCTCAGAGAAATGCTATGATTTCTGATGTCTCCAATCAGGAGATCAAGGAAATCTTCATGGATTTGAATCCAAACAAGGCCCCTGGCCCGGATGGCTACAATGCAAGCTTTTTTCATAAATCTTGGGATGTAGTTGGCCATGAAGTTACCTCTGCTGTGAGAAACTTCTTTAGGTCTGGTAAATTACTCACTAAGGCTAATGCCACTTGCATTGCTCTAGTTCCTAAAGTCCCTAACCCTTCCAAAGTTGGGGACTATAGACCTATTTCATGTTGCAACACAATCTACAAATGCATTGCAAAAATCCTTTTACGTAGAATTCAAATTGCACTTCCTCATCTCATAGATCATGTGCAATCCGGATTTGTCAAAGGCAGGAGGATTGCTGACAACATTTTCCTCACTCAAGAAATCATGAGGGATTATCATAAGCACTCACCCACTCCCAAATGTGCTTTGAAAGTGGATATAATGAAAGCCTATGATAATGTAAGATGGGATTTCTTGTGGGATGTACTAACCTCCATGAACTTTCATCCTATCATGATCAATTGGATCAAGGCGTGTGTATCCACTGCTAATTATTCCTTGAATATTAATGGATAATCTATTGGCAAGATCAAGGGCCAAAGAGGTTTGAGGCAAGGGGACCCATTGTCCTCCTACCTTTTTGTCATTGTAATGGAAATCCTCACCCAACTACTCAGAGAACAATCACTCAATTCCAACTTTCATTACCACTGGAGATGTGACAAAACCAAAATTATAAATCTTTGTTTTGCTGATGATCTTATGATTTTTTGTAAAGGTGAGATGAGCTCCATTCAATGCATTCAAAATACACTTAATGAGTTTACCTCTCTCTCTGGGTTGACTCCTAGTCCTAGTAAAAGTAATGCTTTCTTCTCAGGAGTCTCAAATTCAGTCAAAAGCTTATTTCTTCAAACCCTTGGTTTCAGTGAGGGGACTCTTCCAGTCAAGTACTTGGGAGTCCCTCTCATCTCCACTAAGCTAAAATACACTGATTGTCAAATTCTCATTGATAGAATCACAAGTCGTACCAAGTCTTGGGCAAACAAATACCTTTCTTATGCTGGTAGAGTCCAGTTAGTTAAGTCTGTATTGTTTTCAATGCAAACTTACTGGTCCTCTATATTTATTTTGCCTAAAAAGGTTCTTAAAGAAGTCGAATCAATTCTCAGAGCATTTTTCTGGACTGGTCCTGATCTTAAGCACACTGGTGCCAAGGTTTCATGGGAACATTTGTGCTCCCCAAAGAAGGAAGGAGGCCTTGGATTTAAATCCCTCCAGGTATGGAATAAGGCTGCCATGGCTAGGCATATCTGGTTCCTCATCTCTGGAGGCGAGCAATCAATGTGGTGTCAATGGGTGAAGTCATATTTACTCAAAGGTAAGAGCTTTTGGAAAATAAAAATTCCAAGTAGCCCTTCTTGGACTTGGAGAAAATTGCTCCAATTGCGTCCTATCATCCAACCTTACATTCTTTACCAAATTGGGGATGGGAATTCCACGTCACTGTGGTATGACAATTGGCATCCTTTGGGACCATTGGTTGAGAGATTTGGCCATCGTATCATTTATGATTCTGGATTATCTGAAGTTGCCAAAGTTTCTGTTATTTTGAACAGGTCTAATCAGTGGAAATTCCCTGTCACTCAAATTTTGGAATTGAATGAAATCAGGGCTACCCTTCCACTAATCACTCACCCCTCCCCTTCACAGGATGCCTGTAGATGGACCCTTAGTAATAATGGTTTATTTACTGTATCCTCTCTTTGGGAGCAACTCAGAACCCATTTTCCTAATGTTGAATGGAGCCACACTGTTTGGTTTCCCTTCCACATTCCCAAGTGCAGCTTGATTAGCTGGCTTGCCATACAAAATAGACTATCCACGGAGGATAGGTTAGTTCTATTTGGCATCAAGGAAATTTCTTGTTGTAGCTTCTGTCCTGGGGAGGAGGATCACAATCATCTCTTCTTCAACTGTCCTTTTACTCAAAGGGTTTGGGATGAGGTCTCAAGTACATCCCATCTCACATGGCAGCCCCAACCGCTCCAAGACTTAATCTCTCTCCTATCGGCTTATAGAGGAAGAGGTCTTAAGAGCACCATAATCAAACTATCCTTCACTGTCACACTCTATTACATTTGGATTGAAAGGAATACCAGGAAATTCCAGAATATCCATCACTCAATTCCATTTGTTGTGAATAAAGTCCGTACTGACATTAGGTGCAGGTTATTGTCGCTTAACAGAATTCCAAAGGGCCCTTTATACTTGTGTGATGCATGGCATATTAACTCTGAATCTAACTAGCATGTATGTGGCCTAGTGGCACTTGATTAAAGCGGTACATTTGTTGATTTACTATTACCATCACTATTGTAGACACCCCAAAATAAGACGTTCACGTACATTTTTAATCCCCAATGATGAAATGAATCGAAACATTCTTGGAAGCTAGAACGATGCTCCTTCTCTTTCAAAAAATCAAAGGAAAACCTCTTCAAAATAAACCCTACCCTACACCATCTTCTAGGACATTAAAAACCCTCTTTTTCAATATATAATATGTCTCAATCCATTTTGAAATGAGGGAGATGTGAATATTTTACCAAAATGATTTCTTTTCCAACCACCTGAGGGTAAAATGGTCACATATTTTTATGTACAAATTATTTTGATTCCAAACCACTTGGGTTAGAAAGTAGACTTAACAAGCTTTCAAACGGTACCAACCACGCGCAAAACGGAGTTCGGTAGCACCTGTGGCGGCCCTGCGAAGTTTGGCCTGTTAACTGTACCGCGCGGGACTCCTGAAGCAGACTTGGTCACCAAGTTTACTTGATCCCGAAGTTTCTTGGTGGCCAAGTCTATTTCTTTGCGTTTGGATCAAGTTTTCTTCCTCCCCAAGTATATTTTGGCCTATATAAACACCTCTCCTCTTCCATTTTGAAAAGGAGACAACAAAAATTCTTTCCTCCTCCATTTTGAAAAAGATCAAGTTCTCTCCCTCCGTTTCAACTACCGAAAGTTTTCCTTCTCCGTTTCAACCACTGCAAAACACCGTATACAACCATACTCTTTCAAAACCAGCCCATAATCTTCCTCAACACTTCAAAACCTCACACCGATCCGGGTTTCCGCGTCCAAAAGCCGAAGTTTTTTTTCAAGTCAAGTAAAGGAGCATCGTTTTCAAACTTAATCAAGGTTAGCACTTGTTCAAAGTTTCGTTTTTCAATACTCTGAGGGGTGATACCAAGTCCAAGGAGGTTCCTTATACCTCCCTTGGACTTGGTAAGTCAAATGTTTTAACAAAAATCGTTTCATTCGAGTCTCTCAGCATATGTTATAAGGCATTTTTCATTGTCGTGTGACATAACCATCCTTGGGAGATACATTTCCATTACTACTCTTTTCAATCTATTTTGCACCCTTAAAGGAGTAATTTTTATCAAACAAATCTTCCTGAAGCATTTTTTTAATCGGGTTCATTTTCTTCTTATTTATCGTCGTTATTATGTCAATTCATGTCATTTAAATTTGTTTCTTACTTATGTGAATAAAGTTTGGCAATAAAAGGTTTTCTTAAAATCCCACAAATGTTTAGTAAAGACCGATTTTTAATCGGGCGAACGGGGTGCATTAAAACCCTTCCCCGTTCGTAACCTGGCTCCCGAACCCGAAACGAATCTCTGGTTTTCAAATTGTTTTCTAAAGTCATTTTCTCAATCATCCTTCAAATTGGTTTCTCGGGTCCCAAACCATTTTCCAAAAACCCGGGTGGCGACTCTATTTTCAAATCAATCATCAAATCAACCAACCGGTGGAGATCGACCGTCCACAAAATGGCTACTCCGCTGGGGATTCTCAAATTAATCTCTAATTTGGTGTTTTTATACTTATGAACTTCCCGAAAGCTTGTCAAAACGAAAATGACTAGCGCTATCGCAAGGAAGGAATGGCGGACTAACAGGGCCTCGCCCGGCCATCCTGACTGGAGCTTTTTGGTTGTTTGTCTGTGTAAAGATATCAAAGAATAGATTAATTTGGAGAGCCAAGCTTGAAAGATATTTGTGGGATTTTTAAAAACAATTTTATTGCTAAACTTTTGCATCACTTGCATCGATGTTGGATAAGCCCCGCTGCTGCGTCTTGGTTACCCTATGATAAGCCCCTAATAGTGTAGATACACGGGCTTATCTACCTCATTTTGATCACGCACACGCGCGTTTTGGCGCTTTATATGTCTAATATTGCGCAAAGTGTGTACCGTGAGTTACAGGTAAAAACCGAGCTAATAACGGCATTTTGAAGTGCCCCGGGGAAGCATCCCAATAACCAAGGGCAGCGTGCCCCATGGCATGGCATCACCGAGCCTCAGAGGGCCAAGCAACGAAGATTCGGTCAAGGCTAGGGAATTTTGAAGAGGCCACAAACCCATTCCAGAAGGTTTTGGATCGATCCATTGGTTCACTTGGATCGATCCATTAGAGGAGTTCAAGCCAACAGAAAGAATTGGATCGATCCAATGGAAAGCATGGATCGATCCAACACAAAAATGCAGCTCACCAGTGAAGCATGGATCGATCCATGGTAATCAATGGATCGATCCAATGAAGAAAAATCTCAAAAAAATAACAGATGGATCGATCCAAGGAAGTGTAGGATCGATCCAAGGTGGTGTTCCGGCCACCTTTTGACAGCACACAAGTTACTTTATGGTGCCCCTTTTTGTGAAATCTTACTACTAGTAGAAAGCTTCTAGATGGTTGAGGGAGGATGGGGATATTCACTATAAATACCCCACCTCCTCTCTCTCCCAAGGGCTGTCAACAATTAGATATTTATTAGCTTTTAAGTTTTGTTTAGTTTTTATTTCCATTAATGTCTTTTGAAGCTTTCTCTCTCTAGGAACTCATGTAAGTGCTTGGTTTACGTTATTTTGTCGTGTTATAATAGTTCTTGTAATCGAATGGTTGTTCTATAAATCTAGTTTATTTACGTTTTTAACGGTGAAATCTTGTTCTCATGTTCTAGCTTTCATTCCACTTAAACTTTAGTACTCCATGCGTGTCTGTTATTTTCCTAAGTATTAACGTTGTTGGCATAGTCGTTAGCTTCAATAAAAATCAGTTTTTATTAGCATTTGTCATGTTCTTTATTTCCTTTATAAAAACAGCCATGTTTTCCGTAGTGATGAACGAGTAGTCGGTTTGGGCTCGGTTATGGGGTGATTAGCACCACGTGCCCAAGGTTGATTCACTCTCCTCGCCATAATGAAAACTATGCTTGTTAATCAAAGAGTACGGATTGATTTTATGTATCAAAATTGTGATTTGTTAATCCCGTTGATCACGCGTAGCCAAGGGCTTGACCACTTGGCACGTGTGATGCTTCGGGCGATGTCAATCAAAATGTTTGTATAAATGGCACAAGAATTCTACTCTTTGAGAAACACCATTTCTTGTCACACGAGTTTAATCACCAAATCTTCCGTTCGGGAAAATCTAACGATGTCCCCGAGCCGGTCATTTTAGAAGAGAGTGAACCGACCTAAGGCATGGGCGTTGAAAACCCCGAAACCTTGCCTTCTTTTAGTTAGTTTATTTTTAATCTCGAGTCATTCACGAAGTTAAGTGAATTCTACCCCCAAACTATTAAGCCAAGTTTGCCGCTTTAAGGCTAAACCTTCATTCGCGAAGCAAATTAACACGCGCTGCGCATTCGGTCTCTGAGGACTCGACCCGGACTTACCGGTATCATGCTGCCACCGACCTAAGCCCTACGCTTGGGGAAATCAAATTGGAAAACAATCCAAGGGCGCAAGCACCCTACCCAGTTCACTGGTGTTAGGACATCCCCGGATGCTCAGCAACCTTGGACCGTGATGAGTCAGCCTGCCGCTTGACCTTTGCCATGCAGTACACTTGGCACTGGGAGGCAAATATTGGCTCTAGTCTGGGGGACCCCTTCAACCAAAACCGGCCTTTGCATATAGTAAATTTAGAACCTTCCAACCTAGGACAGGGACCCACAGGTTAGGATTACGTGATCTATCATGTTACATGTTTGCTGCTTTATTTTTCTTATCATCATTTTGCATGCATTTGTATTATCATGGTTAGTTGGACGCTATGCTGTCACATTTTTCTGCGGTCTTAAGAGGTTGCCCTGCCCGATGAAGAGTCGTGCATTCCAATGCACGTTGTCCAGATCAATTCAGTCCTTAGAATAACGGGACTTAGGAAAATCAAATTAACTTGACCCTTGACAATCCCTTGGCAATGACCTAACAAATTAGGAACAATTGACCCAAGCTGGGGCAGTCGTCGCTAAAATCAAAGTTAGACCCTTGAAAAGGAATCATCGAGAACCAAGTTGGTTTAATTTTCCCAAATCCTGCTATCCTAAACAAAGGATACATTGTCAAAAGAAACACTGAGGATCGGGGCAGCCTTTTAAAGACCCATCTTTGAAGTTTGAAACACCTCCAGTGTCAGCCGTGCTCGAACGGCTCCTTGTGATTCTATCACATTTCTATCCAGATTTCACAACCTTATTGCTCTGTCTTGGATGGTCACGAAAGTTGATTGGCTCTGGTTCCAACACACAGGAACTATACCCACTGAGTAGTCGACCTACCCATGGTTGTTAAATTTTGAGACTTAGGGTGTGACATACACGACACAAAAACAACGTTCTCCTTTTTGAAATAAAATGGTGGCACTTCTAAGTCTGCTTTTTGCTTTACTGTCAGAACAACATACCCAGTTGAACCCGACCTCCTGAATAGCGGTTAATTCGAACTCAGAAGCGGTACAGTCAGATTCAGCAGATCCTGCAGATATGTCAGACAAAAATGAGATCGAAGCTCTCAAGCTAGCCTTGGAAGAACAGCGAGAGCACAATGAAACTCAAATGGCCGAATTGCTACTTTTGATACAAGGATTGACCACTCGAAACCAGGGTCCAGGGGAGCAACCACCGCCTCCTCCTCCGCAAGACAATCCAGATTTGGAAGCAGTGATGGCTAAAATCACCAAACTTGAGGAATCAGTTCAGAAACAAGAAAAGGTGGCTGTCACAGGCGTTGATATGGACAAATTATGTTTATTCCCTGATGCCAAACTCCCGGAAGGATTCAAGCCCATAGCTTGGGAAAAGTTTGATGGAAGTGGGGATCCAAAAGCTCATCTGCAAACGTATGTGGGCACTCTGTCCATGTATAACATCGAGAAGAATGCTATGGGTCAAATGTTTCAGCAGAGTTTGACAGACCAAAGACGCGATGGTTTCTGAATCTTGACATTTCAAGGAAAGGAAGCTGGGAAGATATTGGGGCAGCCTTCATGGCCCAGTATAATTACAATATTCAACTTGAGATGACCATTCGAGAATTGGATGCAACAAAGATGGGGGCAAATGAGTCCTTTGCTGACTTTATCAAAAGGTGGAGAGGAAAGGCATCTCAAATGATTGATCGGCCTTCTGAAAAGGAACAGATGAGAATCATTACTCGCAACCTGTCGCCGGATTTTGCCAAACACCTAGTGGTATTTCAAGCTACTGCAGACTTCAAAACCTTCTATGAGGCAGGCCTTGCTGTTGAGGAGGCGATCCAGTCCGGCATTTTTAAGGAAAAGGAACTTGTTCCCAATACCAAACAGGTGTACCCTGACAACACCCACACATTGTTCAGCAAAAATGATCATACCCAAGCCTCTTTCAGCTCCACAAACCAGAATTTCAACCAAGCCATGCCTATCAACGAAGTCAAAGCTCAAACCAACCACTCTCAGAAGCCACAAAGAACCCTTTTCCAATTCTCTGAGCCTCTGTCCTTGATTTACGAAAGGCTCCTCAAAAGCAGCCATATCAAACCACTCATTCCAACCCCTCTACCTCAGAAGCTTCCATCTTACCATAACCCAAATGCCTTTTGTGCATTCCACCAAATGCCCGGTCACGCTACCGATGAGTGCCATCGCCTCCATCACAGAATTCAGAACCTCATCAACAGCAAAACCATTATTTCTCCACCAACAAAA
The DNA here is from genome assembly GCA_016920895.1 of Vaccinium myrtillus. Taxonomy (NCBI): domain Eukaryota; kingdom Viridiplantae; phylum Streptophyta; class Magnoliopsida; order Ericales; family Ericaceae; genus Vaccinium; species Vaccinium myrtillus. Next base: position 21,737,169 of record CM029273.1, on the reverse strand, counting down.
ACAAAAACTCAGGCAAGTCCCAATCCTCATATCAACTCTGCCATGTTCGACACCGAACCCATGGGAGATTACGGATTGATGTCAAGGCCAGCAAAAGAAGAATGAACCATCAAGGACCATGCAATAGATGAATCTTTCACGAGTCTTGGGAATTTTCAAGTTTCGAATCAGAGTCTTCTCATTTATTGAGTCAGTTTGTGTTTCTATTTCTACTTTGGTGTCTGTCTTCAAATTCAAGTCTGTAGTGTTCTGTTGTCAAAAAAAGAGAACAAAAACCAAAACTAGAGTCAGCTTTGTAGTCCCGAACTACGCACGACCTGATTCCTTACACAGGGATACGTAGGCAACCCTCAGTGGTTCGGTCGCAACTTTCATAAATCAATGTCACGCTGTTGTGTTGAAATTGTCATCATAAACTTGGGGTTTTGTGATAATCCCTCATCTTGAAATTGTTTTTTCACCATCATTTGAGAAACATGATAATCACTTCAAAACACGAGATGAATCTTGATTGAACCCTTGCCCCACACAAGGAGGATTTCTAGAAGACCAATCCCCGGTGCCATCAAGAAGTAATGCTTTGACACAGAAAAAGCCTGCTAGGTCGAAAACCCGCAAGGGTGGCCTAGGCAAAAGTTAAGGCAAAAAGCTCGCTGGATCCAAAACTTTGAAGTACGATCCAGGCAAAAGTTAGAGCATGTACGGATTCTCTCTATCAAGTTGTGCAATTCAAAATGAAGAAAGGCATTCTTTGTTTTTATTCCCCAGATAAAATATATCCCTTGATAGCCCTTTTTGAGCCTGAATCACTTCCTTTGGAAAAGAACCCAGCTAGACAGCTATCCCCCCACACTGGGGCGAATTAAGAGAAATGAAAGTGCCAAGTTATCAGTAAGATGTCAAGATGAAAGTGCCGAGCACATGAATGCCAGATTTTCAAAAGTACCAAATGCATAGTTGCCAGTGGCACGTCAGAATGAAAAATGCCATAGGCACAACCAAATGCGAAGCACTGAAAAGGAAGAAAGAAAGAAAGTGTCCATCAAAAGTCAAAATGGGCACAAAGGAAAACATTGAGAAAGAGAAAAAAAAAAAAAGAAGAAAAAGGGCACACAAAAAGAGTTCAAGATAGCTGCTAGCTCTAAAACCCAGGAAGAATGAAATTTGTTTTGAGCCTTTTATCCTTTCTTTGTCAAGCCCAAAGCCTTGGCCCCGTTATATCCTGAATAAAGTCCTTTCAGATTGAAAAGCACGACTTGATAGTGAAAATCCAAATGGGAACAGTATCATTTCCCTTGAAGATCAAAAGTCAAAGCATTGCAAAATACCAGCATCCGCTAGAAGCAAAAGTTCGAACTGAGGCACCTCAGATCCTCATCAGCAACCCGGGGGCAAAGCATCACAACACCAGCATCTGCCAGAAGCAAAAGTCCAGACCGGGGCATCTCAATGGAAAATCAGTGTATCAGCATTTCGGGGGCAAGAGTTCACAATAAGAAATCTTGTGTTTTGATAAAACAATCGATTTAAGTGAACATCATTTGATGGAGTGAAACAATTTCAAAACCAAAAGACTCAAGTTCATGACAATTTCAAACATCAGTTGTGGGGCACATTCTACCATTTCCCAAATTCTCGAGTTCGTCATTAGGTCAACATAGTCTTATCAGAGTCCATTCCTTTGTCACAAGGTCGATCCAGTAATAGAATAACCCGCGTCTATCAAATTCATGAGTATGTCATCTCCGCCCAAACCAGGGGGCATCTTTGTAAAGACATTCGTATCATCTGAGGCCTTGTCCAAATTCATACAAGGTCTTTTGTCTAGTCAACCCTTGGTGGTCTTGATATTCTCAAACTCGTGAAAGACGGTTTCAATGCATGGAGGAGCCTATGTTTGGATAAGACAAGTCAATGGGTTCAGAGTTGAAAGTTTGTCATCTATTGGGGCACATTTGTCCAAGACTGAGGCACTTTAGCTCAATGCCATCTACTGGGAGAAGCACATACACCAGAATTCAAGACTGGGGCAGGAAAGCCCAAAAAGGTCAAACCTCAACCTAAAGCCTGAAAGCTCAAGCTCATTGATCAAGTGTAACTACAAATCCAGACCCTGTCCAGAAGGAAAGATAGTAAAGCAAAAAGAGACATCTTGCGCCGCCTACTTTCTAAAAAATGAATGTTGTCATTGTGTCATCAAATGTCAAAACCTGAGTCTCACACAAGGAGAATTTTTCAATCAATCGTCCTTCGGGACAGTTTTTCAATCAATCGTCCTTCGGGACAGTTTTGCAATCAATAGTCCCTCGGGACATGTTTTCAATCAATCGTCCTTTGGGACATGTTTTTTTTTATCAATCGTGCTTCGGGACAGTTTTTCACTCCTTCATCAAATGGAACAATTCTTCAATCAATCGTCCCTTGGGACATGTTTTCAATCAACTGACCTTCAGGAAATGTTTTCAATCAACTATTCGTCTTTCGGCACATGTCTTCAATCAATTGTGACTAGAGATATGTTTACGGCTAACCGTCCTTCGAGACATATTTTCAATCAACCGCTCGTCCTTCGGAACATGTTTTCAATCAACCATCCCTCGAGATATGCTTTCAATCAATGTTTTTCAATCAACCGTCTCTCGTTGCGGTTTTTCAATCAACGTTTTTCAATCAACCGTCTCTCGTTGCGGTTTTTCAATCAACGTTTTTCAATCAACCGTCTCTCGTTACGGTTTTTCAATCAACGTTTTTCAATCAACCGTCTCTCGTTACGGTTTTTCAATCAACGTTTTTCAATCAACCGTCTCTCGTTGCGGTTTTCAATCAACGCGTTTTTCAATCAACCGCCTCTCGTTGCGGTTTTTCAATCAACGTTTTTCAATCAACCGTCTCTCGTTACGGTTTTTCAATCAACGTTTTTCAATCAACCGTCTCTCGTTACGATTTTTCAATCAACCATCCCTCATTGCGGTTTTTCAATCAACCATCCCTCATTGCGGTTTTTCAATACACTGTCCTCAGCGATAGTTTTTCAATTTTTCAATCAATTTCAATCAACTTCAATCAATTTTTCAATCAACTTCAATCGATTTCAATCAACTTCAACCAATCAATTTTTCAATCAACTTTAATCGATTTTAATCAATTTCAATCAATTTTCTAATCAACTTCAATCAGTTTCAATCAAATTCAATTTCAAGTTTAAGATATGGTCGACTTTTCAATCAACCGTCCTTTGGGTCGGTCTTTCGATCAATCATTCTTTGGAATGTTTTTCAATCAATTGTCCTCCGGGGACAACTTTTCAATCAAATCAATTTTAAGGTCAATTTCTCAAATCAATCTACCTTAAAACAAATTTTTCAAACCAATCTCTAAACTCAATTTCAACAACTCAAGTCAATCAAACCACTCAGTTCTTCACGAGATCTCGTTGGTCTTGCGCACACAATTTTTCACGAGACCTCGCTGGTCTCGCACGAACCCTTTTGGGGACCTCTCCGGTCTCGCACAAAATTTTTTGGGGACCTCACTGGTCTCGCTTGAATCATGTTTTCTTTGGGACCTCGCTGGTCTCGCTCTAATCACTTGTCACTGTTCACAGAGCCTCACTCGCTGGTTTCGCTCACAACACATTGTCTCACTAAAAAAACAAGGTAGCAATCCTCACAATCCGATCAAGCACCAATGGTTTCGTAAGTCCTCAACGGCATTAACAACGAGTTTTTATCAGACATAGAATGGTTTCGTAAGTCCTCAACGGCATTAACAACGTTTTTCTCAAAACAACAATTGGTTTTGTAAGTCCTCTACGGCATTAACAAAAGTTTTTATCAGCACCAATGGTTTCGTAAGTCCTCTCCGGCATTGACAAAGGTTTTCTAAGACATCGACTGGTTGCGTAAGACCTCTACAGCATTAACGACGATTTTCTGGTTTCGTAAGTCCTCCCCGGCATTAACAGCAAGTTTTATCAACACCAATGGTTTCGTAAGTCCTCGACGACATTAACGACAAGTTTTCTTGGCACCAACTGATTTCGTAAGTCCTCAACGACATTAACAATGATTCTCTCAAGCACCGACTGGTTCTATAAGTCCTCAACGGCATTAACAACGGTTCTCTCTCAGACATTCAATGGTTCAGCATCAACTAGTTCTATAAAGTCCTCGACGGCATTAACGACAAGTTTTCTTGGCACCAACTGATTTCGTAAGTCCTCAACGGCATTAACAATGATTCTCTCAAGCACCGACTGGTTCTATAAGTCCTCAACGGCATTAACAACGGTTCTCTCTCAGACATTCAATGGTTCAGCATCAACTAGTTCTATAAAGTCCTCAGCGGCATTAACAACGGTTTTCTCAATCAATGGTTTCGTAAGTCCTCTACGGCATTGACAACGGTTATCTCAGCACAGAATGGTTTCGTAAGTCCTCTCCGGCATCGACAAAAGTTATCTCATCACAGAATGGTTTCGTAAGTCCTCTCCGGCATTGACAACAATTATCTCAAGCACCGACTGGTTCTATAAGTCCTCAACGGCATTAACAACGGCTTTCCCAGCACCAACTGGTTTCTATCTCGCCGGTTGCGTTCACAGCACATCATTCGTTTTTCCCTCGTTGAAAAAAACGGAGTGACAATCCCCGAAATTTGATCAAGGTATGTTTTCTGTAAACTCTTATAAGTCACCGTTTTGCTTTATGCATTCAGCCCCGATGAACTACGCTGGTCTGATCCTTACAATGAGGTACGTAGGCAGCTCTTACGAGCTCGACCACATGCATCATGTATTACTTGTTTGTTTTCGTACGAGGACGTCCACATCGAGGGGTGTCTTCTGTCTTTGACGCGACTTCCATCACACAATGATTGTAAGCCTCGTCAAAGAGGGGCAACTGTAGACACCCCAAAATAAGACGTTCACGTACATTTTTAATCCCCAATGATGAAATGAATCGAAACATTCTTGGAAGCTAGAACGATGCTCCTTCTCTTTCAAAAAATCAAAGGAAAACCTCTTCAAAATAAACCCTACCCTACACCATCTTCTAGGACATTAAAAACCCTCTTTTTCAATATATAATATGTCTCAATCCATTTTGAAATGAGGGAGATGTGAAGATTTTACCAAAATGATTTCTTTTCCAACCACCTGAGGGTAAAATGCTCACATATTTTTATGTATAAATTATTTTGATTCCAAACCACTTGGGTTAGAAAGTAGACTTAACAAGCTTTCAAACGGTACCAACCACGTGCAAAACGGAGTTCGGTAGCACCTGTGGCGGCCCTGCGAAGTTTGGCCTGTTAACTGTACCGCGCGGGACACCTATTGTGCCGCGCGGGACTCCTGAAGCAGACTTGGTCACCAAGTTTACTTGATCCCGAAGTTTCTTGGTGGCCAAGTCTATTTCTTTGCGTTTGGATCAAGTTTTCTTCCTCCCCAAGTATATTTTGGCCTATATAAACACCTCTCCTCTTCCATTTTGAAAAGGAGACAACAAAAATTCTTTCCTCCTCCATTTTGAAAAAGATCAAGTTCTCTCCCTCCGTTTCAACTACCGAAAGTTTTCCTTCTCCGTTTCAACCACTGCAAAACACCGTATACAACCATACTCTTTCAAAACCAGCCCATAATCTTCCTCAACACTTCAAAACCTCACACCGATCCGGGTTTCCGCGTCCAAAAGCCGAAGTTTTTTTTCAAGTCAAGTAAAGGAGCATCGTTTTCAAACTTAATCAAGGTTAGCACTTGTTCAAAGTTTCGTTTTTCAATACTCTGAGGGGTGATACCAAGTCCAAGGAGGTTCCTTATACCTCCCTTGGACTTGGTAAGTCAAATGTTTTAACAAAAATCGTTTCATTCGAGTCTCTCAGCATATGTTATAAGGCATTTTTCATTGTCGTGTGACATAACCATCCTTGGGAGATACATTTCCATTACTACTCTTTTCAATCTATTTTGCACCCTTAAAGGAGTAATTTTTATCAAACAAATCTTCCTGAAGCATTTTTTTAATCTGTGGTTCATTTTCTTCTTATTTATCGTCGTTATTATGTCAATTCATGTCATTTAAATTTGTTTCTTACTTATGTGAATAAAGTTTGGCAATAAAAGGTTTTCTTAAAATCCCACAAATGTTTAGTAAAGACCGATTTTTAATCGGGCGAACGGGGTGCATTAAAACCCTTCCCTGTTCGTAACCTGGCTCCCGAACCCGAAACGAATCTCTGGTTTTCAAATTGTTTTCTAAAGTCATTTTCTCAATCATCCTTCAAATTGGTTTCTCGGGTCCCAAACCATTTTCCAAAAACCCGGGTGGCGACTCTATTTTCAAATCAATCATCAAATCAACCAACCGGTGGAGATCGACCGTCCACAACTATGTTCGTGGCACTAATTATTCTTCAGTGGCAGGTTATCCAAGCTGATTCATACAACTGAAGACAAATAAAGTGGTTGAATTGTTCTAATGGCCCAATTGGGTAGATTGTGGGTGCAGGTCCATATATCACAAGAAATTTTTGGAAGGCTACTACAACCAGTGCTGGCCATTACTGGGGGAGGATCTTGCTAATACTCCAGGTAATCATACATTTGTTACTTGAACTTCATATTAATCTATAGCAAGGGCTGTTGCTATAGATTCTTGTTTGCTTGCTTGCATTTGGATTATGCTCATTTAGTGGGTTGCAAGGGCTGTTGCAACCTACATTTTACTTGCTTGCAATTGAACCTTCATGTTAAACTATAGCAAGGGCTGTTGCTATAGATTCTTGCTTACTTATCTGTTATTAGAGCTTTCATTTGTTCATTGTATTCGTTGGGAACTTGCTGTGTTACTTACCTGTTTCAAAGGAGACGCTGTCCAATTTTCCAGAAATCCAGTGGACATGATTGTTAATTTGCCTAGAGTTGTTTGGTATCATCTGGACTGTTGTGTGTCTGATCAGCATCCACGATGTTGAGATTTCTGGCCTAGCCTTGGGGGGCTGTCCCATGGCATGTATTAGTCCCTTCTGGGAGGGGGCATTTCCTCCCTACACTGAAGTTCAAGAGTTTTTGGATAAACATGAAGATCAAGAGTTTTGAAAGAGTTTCTAGTAGTCTTCTTCTAAGTCATCATTTTGTGGCTCGTTTTGTTTGAAACTCTGTATTTATGGGCTGCCAATCTCTGGGCAGACATCTGATTTTCTGGGATAGTAAATAGCAGCCATTATGCTGCTCAAATTCCTCCAAAACCACCTCTGTTGCTGCAGCAGCAGCTACTAACAACAGTTTGCAGCAGCATGCAGCAGATCTGTACTCCAGTTGATGCATGCAAGTCCCATCCCAAGCATCAAGTACCATAAGCAACTTCAAGCATCAAGTTTCATGTCCAAGTTGTATGTTCTAGGTCCTATTCCAAGGTCCTATTCAAGTCTCATGTTCAAACTACAAGTCCAAGACTTCACGTCCATGCAGCCCAAAGTCACATATGCAGTTCCAAATCTCATGTTCAAGCTTCAAGCATCAAGCATCTAGTTTTAATTTCAAACAGTCCAAGTTGTTGCATCTTTGTGCTATTTGTTTGTTTCTTAATCATCTTTCTAGAAGGTTAGGAAATTGGCGTAGGTTCTTCCTTCTTTATTTTGTTCTTTGTTTTATTTTGTCCTCCTGGGGTATGCCCCTTGTAGGCTGTAAATTCGGTTAGCCCCTTTTTATTTCAAGCTCATTTACCCAAAAAAAAAATCTACACCTAAAACTACTCCTAACCCATTTCAAACACAAAACCCACTATCTCTCTCTTCTCTCTTCCCTCCCACTCACTCTATAAAACCACTCACCACCCCTGGTTTCCAGGATTACCTACTCTGATACTCCAGCTCTCAATTTCTCCAGAGAACATCCTCTCTCTCTACAAAAACCACTTATTCACCATCCAAACCACTCACAAAAACCACTCTTCAAACTCTAAATTCGAGCTCTGATTCCCAATCAACCACATACATTGTCTCACTCATCCATAATATCAACCAAAACGTCCAAAATCAACCACTACCAAGCCAAGAATCAAGTTCAAGTTACAATCATTTCCAAAAGGTAGTCAAACATGTGAAAATCTCACTGTTTTAGTCCTTCTGAGGAAGACCAGTAGGTCCAAACAAGTTTTCTATACTTGCATTGGGCTTACAGGGTCTAAAATAACAAAGCAAAATACTTTAAAAATCTGCAGTTTCCACAGGGGTTGAGCGCTCAAGCCTCAGGCTTTAAGCGCTCAAACCCAGTTCTGAACAGTTTCTGTTTTGCTAACTTTTGTGCTTTCTCTTAGTTTTGATCATTATTTAATGGTTAAATATGCTCATGTAACTCTCAAAACAGCTTATTTCTACCTCAAAGTGACATGCATGAGTATAGATTAACTATTTTATGATGATCAAGCATAAAAATCTTTGCAAATCTCATAGTAAAGAGTAAAACAGTGACTGTTCAACTTCAAATATCTTTTGTCTGTATATTTATGGTCCTGAGGATCATCCTAAAATCCATTTTGAAGGACAAAAATCAGAAAGCCATATTATGGCTTGAGCGCTCAAAGTCATATCTTTGAGCGCTCAAGTTGTTCTTGGTTCATTTGTATGTTGACAGTTGTTTCGATGATGGATCATGGATTAATTTCTTTCTGGTGTGTGTGTGTTGTTATAGTTGTGCTTGTAGTCTGGATCTCCCTCTCATGTACTCTTTTGGGTGTTTTCCTTTGTTAATTTGAGGTGGTTTTCTTCTTTTATCATTCTTTGAAAGATCAAAACTTTATGTTTCAGTCTATTTCTTCATCAAAGGTTTTAGTAGTGATTGATCTTACAAAGAATGAGAAGAGAAACCATAAAAAAAGGGTTAAACTCACAGGAGTCAGAAACTGGTTTGAGTGCTCAATCCATAAGCTTTGAGCGCTCAAACTGGTTTGGGAAGGTTGAGAGCTCAAGCCATGACCTTTGAGCGCTCAACCCCCATTCTGGGGTCCAGATTGCAAGTTAGTTCATTAAGCCTCATGTTCATAACTTTTTGTGTTGTTGTATAGTTTTTGTTATTATCACCTTCTGTAAATATTTGTTGTAATTTTTCTTTATTATTAATCATCATTTCCCATGTAAATTATCATGCACAAGCATCCACTTAGATCCGCATTTTATATTTTCTCTCTATTTACGTGATTCCCATCCCCGATTCCCTATTTTTGTGAATAAATCGAATTTCAAATATTTCCAAAGTCCCACAAAACATTGAGTAGAGACCGGTTCACAGACCGGGCGAGAGGGGTGCCGTAAAACCCTTCCCTTCTCGTAACCAAACCCCCGAATCCGAGAAATCTTTGGTTCCGCCATGATCAGTGAAATCTTTTTCAGATGGGCAAGCGAGTCATATTTTTATCGGTTTCTCGGGTTCGGACCTTAAATCCGGGTGGCGACTCAAACAATCACAATCTTTTCGAATCTAAAACCGGACGATTTCCGCGGGCCGTCCACAAAATCATTTTTAAAGTCCTCTACGGCACCTTTCAATTTTCAAAAAATTATTTTTAAAGCCCTCAATGGCTTCGATCAATTTTCTAAAAGGCATTAATCAAGTTTTCTCCTCAGCATCAATTAATTTTCAGAGTCCCCCTGTGACATTAAAATATTTTCAAAGACATTTGTTATGTAAGTCCCTCTACGGCTTTAAAACATCTTCTGTGATATTTGTTATGTGAGTCCCTCTGTGGCATTAAATTATTTTCCATAATATTTGTTATGTAAGTCCCTCTGCGGCATTAAATAAGTTTTCCGTGAGCCCTTCCGAGGCATTAAAACATTTAATATTTTTACAGCCCCGAACTACGATTGGTCTGATCCCTACAAACAGGGTATGTAGGAAGCTCCGTGCTTGACCATATTTTGTTTATCTGTTTTCTCGCACTAGGGAGATCAAAATTGGGATGTCTATATCTTTAACACAACTTGCATCACAGAATGATGATTAAGTCTCGTCAAATAGGGGCAATTGTAGACACTCCAATTTTAGTCCCTGTGTGTCCCCAATGATGAAAGAGATACTCAGCAATACCTTGGAATAGCCATCCTGGACTTCAGAATTATTTGGACAAAAATACCCTAGTCGCACGGCCTACTAAAACTAGCCGCACGGTTCATCCTTCCCCAACTCAGCCGTACGGCTAACTTATGTTAGCCGCACGGTCAACTACTTTAGCCGTACGGCTATGTGTCAGGAAATCTTCGAAAATCTGGCAGCAGAAGCATCTCATCATTCTGGAAAGATTTCGTACAGATTTTATTCCTTATTCCGTCTATAAGTAACCTCCTCCTCTCCCATTTTCAACAAGAGACAACTTCCATACCACCCCGATACGCCGGAAAAATCCCCGGTCATCACTCCGTCCAAAAAAATCTCATCCGAAACTTTCGTCAAAACCACAATCCATTCTTTGCTTTCTTATTTTCACCTCTAGTAACCCATAATCCACATAAGAATTCCCTGTCCGAAGTACGCGTCCAAGAATTTCTGAAGTTCTCGAGCTGTTCAAAGTTTCTCGTAAAGGTACAATCATATTTCGTGAAGCTGGGTTCAAAACCTTGGCTCTTTGAGCGGATCCTCCCAGGTCAAGGGTGACTCTAATAGTCATCTCTGGGCTCGGGTGGTCGATTTTTTCATAAAAATCAGAATTTGCAAACAAAAACAAGTTTCTGTTCAAAAAACAAATTTTTGAAAAATCTTTCAAAAAGTTAAGGGAAAATTATCCAAATGGTCCCAGTAGTTTCACCCGAGTCTCGATTTAGTCCCTCTAGTTTCAATTGCACTCCAACAAACCCTGTAGTTTCAATTTTGGTCGAATTGAGTCCCCGGCGTTAACTTCCGTTAGCAAACTTAACAGAAATCCCAATTTGGGGGTTTTTTGAGGGTCGAACTCTTCTTTTCACCCACCCTTCTTCTTCCCCAATTTGAAACCCTAACCCTAAATCGACCCGGTCCATGGCCTCCGGTGCCGGATTCCGCCACAATGCCGACCCTACCTCCCATCTCTCTCTCTCTCTCCACCGTAGTCCACCTTTGTAAGCCCTAACCCACCAAAACCGAAAATCCATCTCATCTTTCACACCCCAATCGGCAAACCCATTATCTTCCCCAACCCGACACCACCAATACCCACACCACCGAGACCTCCATAACCCGTCCTCCTATCTCTCACAAACCGATCCCCATATCTCTCTCTCTCTCTCTCTCTCTCTCTCTCTCTCTCTCTCTCTCTCTCTCTCTCTCTCTCTCGATTCCACAAAACCCACCAAATACTCCTCTCACCCGAACCAAACCAACCAAACCAGGACCGATTGGTGAAGATTTTGGTGGTTTGGTTGGTTTGGTTCGGGTGAGAGGAGTATTTGGTGGGTTTTGTGGAACCAAGAGAGAGAGAGAGAGAGAGAGAGAGAGAGAGAGAGAGAGGGGAGGTCATGTCACGCCCCAATTTGAGAAATATGACTGGCCGTGAACCAGGAGAAAATTCCTGAAACAAGAAGGCTAAACAAAAATAATTTATACAACCCAAAATAATTAGACTGAATCGTGAATAATAAAATTAAAATGTTAATCAAAACCAACATTTTTTTATAGCAACCTGGGTAAAAACATCCCAAATATTCCAACTTCAAATTTATTAACAATAAGCTAAATAAATAAAAGTGCGGAAGCTAATTGACATGACTAAAAGAAAAAAATAAATGCAAAAGCCCTAGAGGTCCAAATGGTGGGTCCCGACACTGTCTCAGAGTCCACTATGATGCTCCAAGAATTAACCTGAAAAAAAATGTGGAATAAATCCGTCAGCTCACAGCTCAGTGAGTAGTTAAGCATGCTATGGGTTAAGAGCACAATGTGGCATACATATAAAAGACGATAGCGAGAGCTCCAAAGAAGTGGTTTCAAATAACAAAGGTCAGTGGCTCAACAAGTAGTGTCAATGAGATGAATATCTGATTTATCGAATTCACAAAAATATACGTTTACATCAATCAGCTTGTCCAAGAATACCATAATGACAATCATCAATAATAGGAGTCTTAGCCAAATTATGTGGGAACCATAATAATAATAACCATTGCCAAATGCCAATATTTTCTCAGGACTTAGCCCGTTGGATCCAACACCGCACTCAGAGTCACCTCAGGATGGCGCCTGAGTCTTTTCCCAAAGCCGATCTGGAATAAGGTCACAGGGTATTTCACAAGTCTTTTCCCTATCCGTTGAGCACTAGAGTCACATGGTATTTCATAAGTCTTTACCCTAGTGGCCAAAGTCACCGCAGGATGGCGCCTGGGACTTTTTTTTTTTTGATAACCGAGGAACAGCCCTACAATAGGCCACTAATTGGACCCACTGCACGACCCAAACCTCGGAGGGAGCTGGCGCAACCCACACTAGTCACGGCCCCCCGCTTAGCACAGGTACTCACCCTGTGGGGAATCGAACACCTGACCAAAGGGACTACCCCTAAAGTCAGGCACTCGCCCTAACCACTAGGGCAACCCCTGGGTGTGTAACGCCTAGGACTTTCCCTTGGGCTTTCACAAATATATACATGGTCTCAAACACAAAAGAACGGCATTTTGGAGATATCATGGAAAGAGCAAACAAGAAAATTAATATTGACCAATCACAGCAAGTACTATTTCAATTAACCTCGTATGCCGAAGGGAACGTCAATCATCCATAAATGTTCAGCGAATAAGAATAACATTTATCCATCACAACGAATAAGAGAATCTGTCAAAAATCGATAGGTTCAAGAGGAATCCAAATGAAGGGATCACATGCTTAACCACTCACCTGGATCGGTTCGACTAATCTGAAAATGCAATGCTCCAATACTCTTCTAGTCTGAATCACAAATAAATGATACACATAAAACTATAAGTACTACATGCGTAACTCTACTGTTGTTAGTCTATAGCATAAAATATACTAGTAATAACCTAATACTTAGAACCTAGTCCACTGACCAAACTCCACGGACATTATAGAGTAAATATCACACCAAGAACTTGATTGCCATATTAAAAGCCCATCTTAAATTTACATAGGAACTAAAGGATTAGTAGTAATACTAATGGTTTAGAAAAGAGGATAGACTAACCCAATGATCCAATCGAAATCCGCAGCAATTCTCCACAACCACCGTCTCCCTCTCTCACGGCTGCTTCTAAAAGGAGCGGCCTAAGACCTTACTCTTATAAAATAAATAAAAACCCTAGTGCTCGTAACTTGTAACGAAATATGAATCCCACCCTTCTATTCTTTATATCTAAATATTTATATTATTAGGAAATCCCTAAACTAGGCCCAACTTATAATTTCAATTAAACCCACATCAAAATAGGCGACCCAGTAATAAAAAAAATAAAACAAAATAAGTGGCTCATTATATAATCGCTCACGTAAACATATTCAATTTAGCTTAACTATTTTTATAAAAATTGAATACGTTATTCAATTTTAGAAGAGCTTCCAAAATAAATATAGTTCACAATAATCTATATTTATTTTATTAAAAAGAAGTTTGAAACAGAAAATGGAAGAATTAATTATTTGTATCAAATTTATATATATTTTTTAATAGAAAAAGTCTGGATGTCACAGGTCAGGTCGGCATTGCTGCGGAATCCGGCGTCGGAGGCCATGGACCGGGTCGATTTAGGGTTAGGGTTAGGGTTAGGGTTTCAAATTGGGGAAGAAGAAGGGTGGGTGAAAAGACGAGTTCGACCCTCAAAAAACCCCCAAATTGAGATTTCCGTTAAGTTTACTAACGGAAGTTAACGTCGGGGACTTAATTCGACCAAAATTGAAACTACAGGGTTTGTTGGAGTGCAATTGAAACTAGAGGGACTAAATCGAGACTCGGTGAAACTACATGGACCATTTGGATAATTTTCCCAAAAGTTAACCGTGCGGCTAATCTAACTGAACCGTACGGCCAACTTAGGTTAACTGTACGGCTAACTTTTGCAGCATAAAAAATTCCCCTGTTTTCCTCTGTTCGTGCTCTGTTTTCTGGTTTTCTGCAACTTGTTTATTACACTTTCACCCCATTACTCTACCATTATTACTATTGAATCCTTCCATTTAATTTTATTCCCGTTATGGTTTTATTTATCGTTATTTCTCATTATTTATCTGTTTATTTGTCGAAGTTTTCAATAAAACGTTTTCCAAAATCCCACAAAAATTTAGTAGAGACCGGAAATTTCACGGGCGAACGGGGTGCTTTTCAATAAAACCTTCCCCGTTCGTAACCTGGCTTCCGAATCTAAGAATCTTTTTCGCAGATCAAATCCTTTTCCAAAACAGCACAAGAGTCATCATTTATTTTTCGAAACGGTTTCTCGGGTACCCAAAATCATTTTCTAAATAAATCCCGGGTGGTGACTCACATTTTTCTTTTCATTTTCCAAAAACAAAAGGCCGAGCCGCGTGGCGCCGTCCACAAAAACCCAATTAAATACTCTCATAGTGAATGTCTGAAAGAACCCAACCTCCAAAATAAAGAGAAAAGACTGACACAATCAATGGTTTTCGTATCCGTGTCAGACACGCGAATGGCCGTCGTATCCTTGCCAAAGAACCCACCTCCACCAACTTTTTGTTTTTGAAATTAAGCTTCGACTAGTGCAATTCACAATGGTGAAACTTCAGCTATCTAATTCAGTCAGTAAGTGCGTTGGATAAAAATGTGCTTAAATCAGTTACCTTTATGCTAAAAATATAATTCTTGGAGTTTCTAGCAATGAAATCCCAAAAGATCCGGTAAACTAACCTATAAAAACGAAATGAAAAAGGGAACAAATAAGTAGACATAAAAAAAAAAAATCAAATGGTCGCTGTGCCGTTTAAAGAAAAATAAATCAAATGGTAGTAGTGATTTTTTTGGGGGTAAATGAGCTTGAAATAAAAAGGGGCTAACCGAATTTACAGCCTACAAGGGGCATACCCCAAGAGGACAAAATAAAACAAAGAACAATATAAAGAAGGAAGAACCTACGCCAATTGGCTAAAAGTATCTAGAGTGAAAATTTTGAATGTTTCCTAACCTTCTAGAAAGATGATTAAGAAACAAACAAATAGCACATTGATGCAACAACTTGGACTGTTTGAAATTAAAACTTGATGCTTGATGCTTGAAGCTTGAACATGAGAGTTGGAACTGCATATGTGACTTTGGGCTGCATGGACGTGAAGTCTTGGACTTCAAGTTTGAACATGAGACTTGAAGCTTGAACATGAAACTTGGAATAGGACTTGGATTAACTTGGAATAGGACCTCGAACATACAACTTGGACATGAAACTTGATGCTTGAAGTTGCTTATGGTACTTGATGCTTGGGATGGGACTTGCATGCATCAACTGCAGCACTAATCTGCTGCATGCTGCTGCAAACTGTTGTTAGTAGCTGCTGCTGCAGCAACAGAGGTGGTTTTGGAGGAATTTGAGCAGCATAATGGCTGCTATTTACTATCCCAGAAAATCAGATGTCTGCCCAGAGATTGGCAGCCCATAAATACAGAGTTTCAAACAAAACGAGCCACAAAATGATGACTTAGAAGAAGACTACTAGAAACTCTTTCAAAACTCTTGATCTTCCAACTACTGCTAGAAAAGGTTGGCCTAACAGTAGGTGTAACAGGCTAGTGTAGGGAGGAAATGCCCCCTCCCAGAAGGGACAAATACATGCCATGGGACAGCCCCTCAAGGCTAGGCCAGAAATCTCAACATCATGGATGCTGATCAGACACACAGCAGTCCAGATGATACCAAACAACTCTAAGCAAGTTAACAATCATGTCCACTGGATTCCTGGAAAATTGGGCAGCGTCTCCTTTGAAACAGGTAAGTAACACAACAAGTTCCCAACGAATACAATGAACAAATGAAAGCTCTAATAGTAGATAAGTAAGCAAGAATCTATAGCAACAGCCCTTGCTATAGTTTAACATGAAGGTTCAATTGCATGCAAGTAAAATGTAGGTTGAAACAGCCCTTGCTACCCACTAAATGAGCACAATCCAAATGCAAGCAAGCAAACAAGTATCTATAGCAACAGCCCTTGCTATAGATTAACATGAAGTTCAAGTAAAAAATGTATGATTACCTGGAGTATTAGCAAGATCCTCCCCAAGTAATGGCCAGCACTGGTTGTAGTAGCCTTCCAAAAATTTCTTGTGATATATGGACCTGCACCCACAATCTACCCAATTGGGCCATTAGAACAATTCAACCACTTTATTTGTCTTCAGTTGTATGAATCAGCTTGGATAACCTGCCACTGAAGAATAATTAGTGCCATGAACATAGTGATGGTAGTAGTAAATCAACAAATGTACCGCTTTAATCAAGTGCCACTAGGCCACATACATGCTAGTTAGATTCAGAGTTAATATGCCATGCATCACACAAGTATAAAGGGCCCTTTGGAATTCTGTTAAGTGACAATAACCTGCACCTAATGTCAGTACGGACTTTATTCACAACAAATGGAATTGAGTGATGGATATTCTGGAATTTCCTGGTATTCCTTTCAATCCAAATGTGATAGAGTGTGATAGTGAAGGATAGTTTGATTATGGTGCTCTTAAGACCTCTTCCTCTATAAGCCGATAGGAGAGAGGCTAAGTCTTGGAGTGGTTGGGGCTGCCATGTGAGATGGGATGTACTTGAGACCTCATCCCAAACCCTTTGAGTAAAAGGACAGTTGAAGAAGAGATGATTGTGATCCTCCTCCCCAGGACAGAAGCTACAGCAAGAAATGTCCTTAATGCCAAATTCTGTGGGATACTCCCTTGAAAGAAGAGAATGCACGCCTCATTTGTGGCATGCAAATATAATTTTGTCTTAAAACATATGTTTCCCTATACCAGCGGGTTGTGCTGGATTTCATATTCCCCCGACGGTTGTGCCGGGGGTACTCAATTTTTTCCTTTCTTTTCTTTTCTTTTTATTTTGTCCTCCCTGGGGTATGCCCCTTGTAGGCTGTACATTCGCTTATCCCCTTTTAACTTCAAGCTAAATTATCCACACAAAAAAAAACTAACCTATCCTCCGTGGATAGTCTATTTTGTATGGCAAGCCAACTAATCAAGCTGCACTTGGGAATGTGGAAGGGAAACCAAACAGTGTGGCTCCATTCAACATTAGGAAAATGGGTTCTGAGTTGCTCCCAAAGAGAGGATACAATAAATAAACTATTATTACTAAGGGTCCATCTACAGGCATCCTGTGAAGGGGAGGGGTGAGTGATTAGTGGAAGGGTAGCCCTGATTTCATTCAATTCCAAAGTTTGAGTGACAGGGAATTTCCACTGATTAGACCTGTTCAAAATAACAGAAACTTTGGCAACTTCAGATAATCCAGAATCATAAATGATACGATGGCCAAATCTCTCAACCAATGGTCCCAAAGGATGCCAATTGTCATACCACAGTGACGTAGAATTCCCACCCCCAATTTGGTAAAGAATGTAAGGTTGGATGATAGGACGCAATTGGAGCAATTTTCTCCAAGTCCAAGAAGGGCTACTTGGAATTTTTATTTTCCAAAAGCTCTTACCTTTGAGTAAATATGACTTCACCCATTGACACCACATTGATTGCTCGCCTCTAGAGATGAGGAACCAGATATGCCTAGCCATGGCAGCCTTATTCCATACCTGGAGGGATTTAAATCCAAGGCCTCCTTCCTTCTTTGGGGAGCACAAATGTTCCCATGAAACCTTGGCACCAGTGTGCTTAAGATCAGGACCAGTCCAGAAAAATGCTCTGAGAATTGATTTGACTTCTTTAAGAACCTTTTTAGGCAAAATAAATATAGAGGACCAGTAAGTTTGCATTGAAAACAATACAGACTTAACTAACTGGACTCTACCAGCATAAGAAAGGTATTTGTTTGCCCAAGACTTGGTATGACTTGTGATTCTATCAATGAGAATTTGACAATCAGTGTATTTTAGCTTAGTGGAGATGGGAGGGACTCCCAAGTACTTGACTGGAAGAGTCCCCTCACTGAAACCAAGGGTTTGAAGAATTAAGCTTTTGACTGAATTTGAGACTCTTGAGAAGAAAGCATTACTTTTACTAGGACTAGGGGTCAAACCAGAGAGAGAGGTAAACTCATTAAGTGCATTTTGAATGCATTGAATGGAGCTCATCTCACCTTTACAAAAAATCATAAGATCATCAGCAAAACAAAGATTTATGATTTTGGTTTTGTCACATCTCCAGTGGTAATGAAAGTTGGAATTGAGTGATTGTTCTCTGAGTAGTTGGGTGTGGATTTCCATTACAATGACAAAAAGGTAGGAGGACAATGTGTCCCCTTGCCTCAAACCTCTTTGGCCCTTGATCTTGCCAATAGATTATCCATTAATATTCAAGGAATAATTAGCAGTGGATACACACGCCTTGATCCAATTGATCATGATAGGATGAAAGTTCATGGAGGTTAGTACATCCCACAAGAAATCCCATCTTACATTATCATAGGCTTTCATTATATCCACTTTCAAAGCACATTTGGGAGTGGGTGAGTGCTTATGATAATCCCTCATGATTTCTTGAGTGAGGAAAATGTTGTCAGCAATCCTCCTGCCTTTGACAAATCCGGATTGCACATGATCTATGAGATGAGGAAGTGCAATTTGAATTCTACGTGAAAGGATTTTTGCAATGCATTTGTAGATTGTGTTGCAACATGAAATAGGTCTATAGTCCCCAACTTTGGAAGGGTTAGGGACTTTAGGAACTAGAGCAATGCAAGTGGCATTAGCCTTAGTGAGTAATTTACCAGACCTAAAGAAGTTTCTCACAGCAGAGGTAACTTCATGGCCAACTACATCCCAAGATTTATGAAAAAAGCTTGCATTGTAGCCATCCGGGCCAGGGGCCTTGTTTGGATTCAAATCCATGAAGATTTCCTTGATCTCCTGATTGGAGACATCAGAAATCATAGCATTTCTCTGAGCATCAGAAAGCCTAGAAGCAACCAACTGATCAATTCTAGAGGTCCCAGAATAAAGTGAGGTGTGTGGAGTACCAAGCAGACTAGTGTAATAATCAACAAAAGTATCTGGATTATATTAGGATCATGTGAAAGACTCCCATCAGGAAGGGTGAGACTTGTGATTCTACCTCTATTTCGCTTTTGAGTTATAGTCTTAAAGAAGTAAGAGGTACATTGGTCTCCCAGTTTCAACCATTGGATTCTCGACTTTTGTTTGGCAAAGCTCTCTTCAGCTCTTGCAAGTTGATTATATTGCCTATACAAAAGTCTTTCCTGAGCTTGGTTAGACACATTACTGAGGTCAGAACTAAGATCTGCTTGGACAATCTCCAACTGTTGCTTAGCACTCAAAGTTCTCTTGGATATATCACTGTAATCCTTAGTGTTAAGTTTTTTAAGCTCATGCTGAAGGAGCCTGAGTTTTTCACAAACAACGAACATTGGATTACCAATAATGATCCGATGCCAGATCCCCTGAACAGTGTTGAGAAAATCTGGATGGTCAGCCAGGAAGTTGAAAAATTTAAAAGGTCTGTTGGATTTCTTGGGAGTAGGAGTCAGATATACCATCATTGGGGAGTGGTCAGAGATGCCAGGGGTAAGGAAATGAGCACTGGAGAAGATGTGAGTCTTCATCCAATCCTCATTAACCAGGGCCCTGTCAATCTTAGTGGAGACAAAATGTGACGGGTCCTGCTTATTAGCCCAAGTGAAATGACATCCAGTGTATCTCAGATCATCAAGGTCATTTTGAGAGATACACTTATTAAAATCCTCCATATATCGAGTATCCCCACCCACCTTATCAGTAGGGAATCTCAGGGCATTGAAGTCTCCAAGAATAATCCAGGGGACAAGGCTCTTCCAAGAATTAAGAGACTGCCATAGTTCACGTCTCTCAGTATAGGAATTGGAGCCATAAACAAAAGTGGCAACAAATTGAATACCACTAGGGATAGAATATACTTGGCAGTGAATAGCTTGGCTGGACTGGTCAAGGATGCTGATGTTAACAACAGTAGGATCCCAAGCAATAGTATCCTTACCTTTACCAACCATATGACTATCTTCATGAAGCTTAGCAGATTCCATAGAGGTGCCTTCATCCCCAGGAGGCTTCCCCACCACTTGCCAAACAGTATTGGGGATGCTTGTTTTGACTCCAGGCTTAGGAGCACATGAATGACCGAAGACTTTACACTTAGTGCATTTGGAAGGTAGCCACTGATATTCCAAGCGAACCACTATAGATTGTCCATTCATCTTGATCTGGACTTCATCAGGAAGATCAGATTCTGCATCAATCTCAATGCAAATACGGGCAAAATCCAACCTTTGTTGTTTCTCCGTAGCTTTATCCACATGCAATGGCTTGCCAATAGTGCTTGCAATACGACTAAGACCCTCCGCAGTCCAGAACTCGAGAGGTAATTTGTGGATTTTAATCCAGACAGGAATGGAAGATGGATGCTCAGCATTAGGAATGAACATTCTGCTCCAGTCCTTGAGAACAAGGTATCTACGAGAGAAAAAATACGGCCCTCCTTCTAAGACTTTTAGCTTAGTAGCTTCATCCTGAAATTTAAAAAAGAAACACGATCCAACCTGTTTGATGTGAATCCGACCGTGATCTTTCCATACTGTTCTAGCTGTAGAATGTGATTTTTGAGTGTAGAGAGATTCACGTTCACGCCAGCTTTGTGTATTTCGTCCTCCAATGATTGTACCAAAGAGGATATACGATCCTCACCGACTTGATTTTCCCCTTCCAGTTGAAAGATCTCCTGAAGTTTACGGGCAGGGCTGGAACCAGAGTGAATGGGTTTAGGCGGCATATCCTGTGTGGGTGTGAGATTAGCTACAGGATCGGACTCCAGATTAGGGTTATTGGAAGCTAGAGTTAGAGATTGCGTTGGGTGTGCTACTGGTGATTTGTTCTTCGTGGCTTGAACTCGGCATGTGGCTCTGCAACCGGAGAATGCTTGGTGCTGCACGTAGAGGTCTTGGGGTCTGGTTGGATTAACCTTGGCTGGAGTGGAGTACTCAGCACCGGGAATAAGGAGCTTGCTGTGAATCGGAATCCCCGTAGTTGTTGTGTTGAGAGGGGTATCAGGAACCTCTGCGCACAAATCTGCGTAAAGTTGGGGAGTGGCGACGAAGGAAGTTGTGCTAATCGCGTGTGGGATTTGTTTCCTCCTGATTTCATTTGAATCGATTACCTTGGTACCAATGGCAGTAGTTGGATCTTCTACCAAGTTGTCCCTTCTAGGGTTCCTCCAGACTTGCGTGGAATCTTCCATAGCTAGATTCTCATCTGGATCACATGGAGAAGGAGGATTTCTCTCCATACCTAGGTTTTCTTCAAAGAGCGTCAAAATCGCCTAGTGAGAGAAGCTCTGACATTTTCAACGAGTCTTTTTATTTTGTCAATTCTAAATTGTTGATTGTTTCCTTTAATTCATGGAGTTTCTAGCATTGAAATCCCAAAAGATCCGGTAAACTAACCTGTAAAAACGAAATGAAAAAGGGAACAAATAAGTAGACATAAAAAAAAAATCAAATGGTAGTAGTGTCTTTTAAAGAAAAATAAATCAAATGGTAGTAGTGATTCTCTCCTAACTTACACTCAACCTTTTGAAATTAGAATGATGGTAATAAAAAGAAATTAGGAAGTTTTTTCTTTTTGTTAGAATGCCTCTATTTTTCTTCTCATCAACTTCTTATTATTCCCCATGTTTGAAAAAACCCTCCCTACATTTTGGTGGCTGACGGTAAAAGATTTGGACTGAATCCCGAAAGATAACATCTTCAAATCCTAAAGATAACCTATTCACCATCTGCTTGTAGAACAAAAACAGGAATTTTAACACCCACATAGCAATCAGTACTTTTCAATGAGCTGTCCCACAATTTTGTTGCAAACAACACACGGTAGTGCAAATATACGCAAGCTGGTGGTCCCACTGATCTATTGGAAGTGAATATAAGTGGTCAAAGGGTCAAAGCTGGTTCTTTACAGCTGTACACATCTGATGTATGGGTCTCATTTTACCCGAAACAGATCACGGGTGCACAAGGGTCTGTTTTCCAGATGGTGAAAAAATCAAATTGGGATAAAACCTAGAGCAGCAACATGGTTGTTTAGTGGGCCTTATGGGCTCTTCACAAAAATTAAAATGGTGGTTTGGATACAAACAATATGATTGACGTTCCATGGGCCCACAATTTTTTTGGGACAACTTAGTACTGCTGTTGGGACAACTCAGTTCTTTTGGGACAACTCAGTTCTTTTCCACTATGTGTCGGTGGTGGCACGGTGGAGGAGGTAATACCACTTTGGCTCCTGGTGCATAGGTGAGTCTATAGCAGTATGGTAACTGAGCTCCGTCTTCTGTTGGGGATTAACTCAGGGATATTGAATCTATTTTCTCCTGCTTGGTAATGGTTGTGCATTTGGAATTTGGTTGTGGCTGATTTATTCGGCGTCTGGTGGAGATTGACTTCGGTCCGAGGGCGTGGTTACTTAGGTTGATGGGCCAAGTTTCTGCGGGCTAGAGTTCTCCGAGGGGGATGGAGTTTATTCTAGGGCTGGCCCTAGTCATGGTTCTGTCTTAGCACGGTTTGGAGGTCTCATCCACCTCTGACCCCGAGTTCCATTTGCGTTGTACTGTTTTCATTACAGGGGGCACCTTTTGGATTTATTCCATTATCACATTTTATGGTTCTATTTTCTCCTGCTTGGTGGTGGTTGTGCGATTGGAGTTTGGTTGTGGCTGTTTTCGGTGTTTGGTGGATATTGACTTAGGCTCGAAGGCGTGGTTACTTTGGAGTGATGGGCCAAGTTTCTGCGGGCTGGGGTTCTCCGATGGGGACGGAGTTTACTCTAGGGCTGACCCTAGTCATGGTTCTACCTTAGCACGGTTCGGAGGTCTCATCCACCTCCGACCCCTAGCTCCTTCTGCGTGTACTGCTTTCATTACAGGGGGCACTGTTACATTTACCGGGTGTGGTTACTTGGATTAGGATAGTTGCACCGTTAGGTTGATTGTGTGTGTTCAGAGCCCGATGACGGAGATTACCATTAGATGTGTTCTACATAGTGGTGACTTGGTTTTCTCTGTTCCGGGGTTTATTCCTTGGGGCTGGCTCTGTCAATCATGATCTTTAGCATGGTTGGAGAATTCACCTATCTCTAACCCTATTAGGGATGGCAACGGGGCGGATTGGGGTATAACCCGAACCGAATGGGAGTTGGCTTCATTGAACATAAAATCAATCATGGCAGTGGATTAACAACTAGTGAGGGTTGAGAGCTTCTCTCTCTAGAATCTAGAGAGAGAATGCACTCCCCTCCTCAAAATCTGCCCGTTCATGTTGAAACAGAGGTAATCTCATGCTCTGTTACAACAAATCATCATACTCAGAGATCTTAGAAAGACTGTTCATCAGCGAATACACTTTGGAAATGAGTGGTCATCAACAAAACACCAAAAGCATTTCAGATCTGGTACTCTCCACGGAGATATCTGACCCATTTCTGCGATTCAGTCCATTATTTCCTTTGCAGCTAAGTGTCTACGATGTCACGGCTTGAAGAGGCTCTGGCCTATCGAGGAGATGCGAGGTTCAGGGATACACATAAGGAATCGATTCGGACAAGGAACATACAGCTGAGAAAACTTCAAGCATCGATCTGTTTGTTGTCGCCATCCATGGAGGACCGAGATTGGTTGTTGTATCTCGTCTATTATGGAGGTATTCACAAAATCTCTGCTTTTAAATTAAGGTTTAGAACTTGTGCCCATTAACGGGGAGATGTGCCAAACTCTGATCAATTTTCGGTGAGTTCACGGAGAAGGCTGTCGGTGCCTTGTACTAGAGCCGCTGCTCATTAGCGGTAAAGGGAAAACCACGTTTGGCAAAACAAAGGGGCTTCAAAAACTGACAGTGGTATTGGTAAAGTCTGGGGCATGACTTACAGCTGTCTTTACTAGCTGCAGATTGTGTTGGTGGGCTCTCTTACATGTACAAATTAGAGAACCCCAAGGTGGTTCAAATTTCGGGCTAATGTGGGCCTATTTTTTGAATGGGCCACAGCTGTCCACCTAATATCTTCCATTTGCTAGCTGCTTACAACCCGACAGTGGGTATTTTATTCTCACAGTGGACTTTCAATTGGTTCCACGTGATTTAATAGTCCAAAATTGTTGTTCAATGTTCAAATTTCTTTTGGGATGAGAACGTGGGCAACCCTTTTGGGTTCTAAGATTGCTTCCGATTGTGCATCTGCGTTCTAGTTCTCTTTGTTAGGTGTCATTGTTGTCACGGCATAAGGGGTAATTCCGTATTGGTTCTGGTTCTGCTAGTGTGCCATTGTTGAAGTTTTCTAAGTCCTATTATGATCATGTTTGGAGCAAACTGAAGTTGCTATGGCCCATGGGGACTGTTCTAGACTCAATATTCGTGGATGTATGATGACCTTGGATCTTGGATGACGGTGTTAGGAGCGAGTGGTGTAGTAAGCATGTGTTCAGTACAGGGTTCTACGGGGACAGTTCCCTTGGTTTTTATTGTTTGCCGAACAGCCAGAGGCTTATCACATTTGTTTCGAGTTCTCTGTTATTATTGTTTCCACAGTTGAGGGTCAGTGGGTCGTCCAGTGGGTCAAATTTCACATTTATGGATCTATCTGCTACTTTTATGGATGGCCAATGGAAACTATAGAATGATGACTTTGGAACTCAGACTTTGGCGGTTGGAGCATTGGGCAGACTAGGCATGTGTTCAGTATACGGGTTCTATGGGAGGGTACCCGTGGGTTCATTGCTTGCCGAAACGCCAGAGGCTTATCTCACTATGTTCGAGTTGCTATGCCATTGTTGCCTAATGGTTGAAAGTTGGCCATTCTGTATTGCAACCAATATGGACAGTCACCGGAAACAGAGGAAGCCTGATGTCTGGGAGCCTAGACTATGATGTTTGGAGCGAGTAGCAAACTAGGCATGTGTTCAGTGAAAGGGTTCTTTGGGAGGGTTCCCTTGGGTATATTGCTTGCCGAACTGCTAGAGGCTTATCTCATTTGGTCTGGGTTGCTCAGCTACTGTTGTTTCCACTGTTGAGGGTTGGTTATTCCATATATATTACTACTTAGATATGGCTATTCTGCATGCCCGTGCTCATGTCCCTGATGCCGCTCTTTCTTTTGGGATAGCTAGGCTAATGGGACGCAAGCACGGGTTAACTCACATTTCATACGGTGGGGCCTCTTCTTGGACCCACAACATGTTATCCATTTGTGCTTATCTGCTACGTTTAGTGCATTTTATGCTTATTTAACCTATGCCGGCGGGATGTGCTGGTACTTCTTATCTTTCCACCCCGGCGGGTTGTGCCGGGAACCACGCAATTTTCTTTTCTTTCTTTTCTTTTCTTTCTTTTTTCATTTAGTCCTTCCTGGGGTATGCCCCTTGTAGGCTGTACATTCGCTTAGCCTCTTTTAATTTCAAGCTAATTTACCCCAAAAAAAAAAAAAACCCGAACCGAACCGAACGCACATACCATTGCCCCGAATCCGCCCCGAAAACCGAACGGGTTAGGAAAGTGTGTTCCATGGCTGAACCGAACGGGGTTCGGGGCAAACCCGAACCGAATGGGTACCCGATTGGCTTCTAGATCAGAATCTACATGACCTCTTCCACTATTTGTATACTATTTTCTGCAAACAACAAAAACTTCATAAACATTTCCTCAGCTCATAGATCTGTATTCACCCAGAAAAATGGCATCCAACATATGACCCACAAAGAAAAAATCATATCATTTTACAAATTCATTCAAACTTCAAAGCAGGATGTGAACCAAGGAGTACTGGAGCAGTGTTGATAACATTAAGTCGTCGATCTACGGAGTAGAGTTAAGAGACCTACAAACAAGTGAACAACAGACGAACAACCGTCGGTTCGGTTACCCACATCGTACATGGAGAGAGAGAGAGAGACACTTACCGTGAAAGCAGAAGAAATCACCGTCGATCTTTCCGGTGAAGAAGAAATCGCCGTCCTTCTCTGATCTCTCGGCCTCTCAAGTCTCACGGCCTCTCAGGATCTCAGAAAATGAAAGACAAAATGGGATAGAAACCCTAGCTGCAAAATCTTAGGTATATATATATATAAAGGGGGTATAGTGTAATTTTCAAATATACATAAAGGGGGTTTATTTAATATGTATATATAATATAAAGGGGTCCTATATAATTAATAGAAGTTCGGTTCGGTTCGGTTCGGGTACCGGTTCGGTTTACAGGTGAACCCAAAACCGAACCGAACCCGTTCGGTTTCCCATCCATCAAACCCACACCCGCACCCACGGGAAAAAAATCGGTTACGGTTCGGGGAAAAAAACCGGTTTCGGTTCGGTTACCCGTCGGTTCGGTCGATATTGCCATCCCTAAACCCTATCCTTGATATTATGATGCACCGCGGGCTAACCTTTTACTTTTATGATCTTGCTCTATCTCTTTGGGTGTTTGCGACGACAGTGGTTCTTGGATGAGGGTGTTTACAGTTTCGGGTGGACTAGGTTATGTTCAGTGTAGGGTTCTATGGGGGGTTCCCTTGGGCTTTGCCGGTGTTCCACCTGAGACCCATACCCTTGGCGCCGAGTTTTCTGTTGTTGTTGCTATCGCTATGGAGGTCAGGCGGATCTTGAGCATATGAGTACTTCCCTTACTTAGGTGAGGTATTTGACACTATCATCACTTAGTTATGTTCTTCCGCAAAGCCCATGCTCATCTCCTTGATGCCTCCCTTTCCTTTGGAATGGCTAGGCTAATGGGAGCGAGCACGGGCTAATCACATTCCATACAGTGGAGCTTTTTAGGACTCACTACATGTTTTTTTTTTTTTTGGTTAAATAAGCTTGAAATTAAAAAAAGGCTAAGCGAATTTACAGCCTACAAGGGGCATACCCCAGGGAGGACAAAGAAAAGAAAAGAAAAGAAAGAAAGAAAGGGAAAAATTGCATGAAATAAAACTTCTAAGGCAGACTTGCCTAAGAAAGTGGGGAAGGCCAATTGGCTACATGGGAAGGAATAGTATAGTGTTTCTCCCTCATCTGTTAGATGAGAGGGAAACACATATGGGAATGAAGGTACAAAAATGGGACAACCCCCATTGAGTATTAGGAAATATAAAATACAAAATGCAAAAACAAAGAACCACCGGAGTAGTAGCTCTACACTTAGTATTAGAACTTGAGGCTAAATCCAATAGCCAACTTGATGTAGACTCTGATCACATCTTGATTTGGACTCCAACTTGGAAGCACTTGAGCATGGGAATTACCAATCTGGATTTGACTCCATGAGGTGAGTATCATAGTAGTGCAGCCACTCAAGATTAGAGTGTTGTAGACAGCAGCAGATAGCAGCAGTCTAGAAGGTATCACTATCCAGCAGATAGCAGCAGCAGTAGACAGCAGCAGTCTCAACATAATGGAAGTAAAGTATAGCAGCAATGCCTAGAAGGTATGAGTCAATCATGGGCAGTACGATACGACATGCCATGCCAAGGGACAACCCCCCAAGGCTAGGTACGGGAGGAAGCCCCCTCCCAAAGGGGATCAAACTTGCCAAGGGACAACCCCCCTAGGCTAGGCTAGGCCATATCATCATCATGGATGCCGATCGACACACAGCAGTCCAGATGAATCCAATGACACTAATCCAATGACTTAGCATATGAGCATCCAGTTTCTGGAAATTTTTGCAAGGTTCCATTTGAATTTGGGCAGCATAACGGCTGAATTTTCAAACCCAGAAAAAACAGATGTCTGCCCAGAAGTTGGCAGCCCTTAAAAACAAGCTTTAAAACAAAATAACCCACAAAAGATGACTTAGCACAACACATCAAACATCACTGCCCTCGGGAAACTGCAGCAGCAGCCGATGCAGTGAGGGCAGGAGTACATATTACAATTAACAACATGTGATAATGGACAGCACAACTGCTGCAGCAGGTGCATTAGGGAAAGTAGCATAGATTCTTCAACAGTAGCAGGTGAAGTAGTAACAGCATCTAAGACAGCATCAAGCAACACCAAGATGGAAATATGAAAAAGAGTAGCCAGCAAATTGCAACAGCCCTTGCAATCTACCAAGCTACTACAAAAGTAAAACAGATTGGGTTGCAACAGCCCTTGCAACCCACATAACAACAATGGCATTCACTATACAATATAGATGCAAACACAAGGAATACAAGGATTACCCCACACATGCCCTGCTTGATTGCTTTTGTCACTTATGTGCATGCTTTTCACATTATCCTAGCCTTGCGGGTTGTGCACTGCATTACACTTACTACGTTATTGCATTTTTGCTTATTTACACCTATGCTGGCGGGATGTGCCAGTACTACTCATTTTCCCACCCCGGCGGGTTGTGCTGGGGACCACGCACTTTTTCTTTCTTTTTCATTTTGTCCTCCCTGGGGTATGCCCCTTGTAGGCTGTACATTCGCTTAACCCTTTTTAATTTCAAGCTAATTTACCCAAAAAAATCAGTAAATAGCAAACCGTGCATTTGAAATTAGAATGATGGTAATAAAAAAAAATAACAAAAAACATCAAGGCAGGCAAAGAGACACACCGTTTGCCGACCGAGAGACACAAAAGCAGCGAGTAGTACTCTTTCTGAGTTCTGAGAAAGGGAAAGCGTTAGTGAGAGGTTGGATTTTTACACCTACATCAAACCTAATTTACCTAATTAAGTGGAATCCTCTCTAATCCGTATAAGATAATTCATTTAATTAAGGGTTTTGAATTTTGAAATGAAAGTAATTTCAGCCATCAAATTAGTTGTGAGGAAATTTTAAACTTCGATCACGGCCCTCCAAAGTGCCACGGAGGACACTTGTGAGAGAGACATTCTAAAAACCCTTGTGTAATGTAATACTAGGTACGATGCTACGTGCGTTGCACGAGTTTTATGCCGTTTTGTTGTTGATGGGTTGTAATATGGTATTAGAGTTTGTATTGATAATTTGAAGTAATAAAAAGTGGGTTGTAGGTTAGTATTAATTTTTGTTAATAAATAAAACAAATGTTTCTTAATCTTCTAATGAGATGATCAAGAAACATTCGACAAAAGTGTAGTCACTAGACTAATGGATATGAGCAAATGAAGATCATATTTTGGTGATGAGGATGATTACGGGCAGCAACTCAACTAGCAGGCAGCAGCTGTATGGGAGGACACCCCCCTCCCCAAGGGAAACAAAATGCCAAGGGACATCCCCCCAAGGCTAGGCCAAACCTCCATCAGCAAATTCCCATGAACTTATGAGATATATCTACAAAATATGGAAATTTCTGGAAAATTGGGCAGCATCTCGTTTGAAATTATGGCATCCTAGAAGTGCAGTGTTACTGCCCAGTCAATACAACAACAACAAGACAAAACAGCAACAGCAATACATCAGCTTAAATCATTTGAAACAACAAAGGTAGTCTGTGCATTATATCGGCACTAGTAGGTAAAGAGTGCTACGGGTCAGTGCAATAGAACCTAGATGGAGTATCCGTATCCTTGTATTCAATCAACTACACCCGTACATAGATGCAATCAACATTTGGACATAACCTATACTCGTGTTACCCACAAAATTTGCAATCAACATTTGGCATCATGAGATGTATCAAGCATGAGATGAATCTGCCTAGAACATGCTAGTTCACATTGGCAACTTGTGGCAGTTAGCCACTCAATGCAGATCACAATGATAAACAAGCACTCCAAGGATATGCAACAAATGAAACTAGTATGAAGATCCAAAATATGGTGTATGAGAAGATGAAGAATTCCAGCAACCCTAAAATATGTGGCTCTCTCTCCATCACCCTCGGAACCTCACCACTTCCAAGCTCTCACTAGGGATCCAATCGCCCTCCTCTAATCCTCACATTATGCCCCCACTAATTATTACCTCCACTCACAAGAATTCAGTGGCTCAATCACACAACTCACTTGGTGTCCACACTTTAAGTAGGTCACACAACTCAAATTTAGCTCTGCGGTGAAGAAATTTCCAACAATCTTCTGAAAGCTCCAGGCCAACAAACAGTAATGAAATAGAATACCTGCCATGAACCTGCACTTAAAGAGCCTGATCTGGTCCTGTTTTATCATGGTTTTGACCCATAAGCAGTCCATCCAATCTGCTTTGACTCTATGTTGAATCTGTTTTGAACCTGCAGCATTCTCAACAGGGAGATTAATAGTATACTGCACACTATGCATAACAAGTATGTATGTCTATATAGCTCAAACTTCTGCCATATAATTAGCTAAGGACAACATCCCACAGAGCCAGAAGACAATTTGCTTGAGGTCCTTTGGGGAGATTCTCCATGGACATCAATCTATGTCTAATGACTGAGTGGATCTTGTCCACAACCACAGAAATAGGGCATGCAATATTTTGAAATTTACGCGCATTCCTCTCAATCCAAATGTGGTCCACAGTTGTGGTAAAAATTAGCTTGATTAAAAGTGTTTTAAGAGTTTTGCCTTTGATTGTTGCTAAAAGAGCAACCCAATTATTCCAAGGTCTAAGAGGCCAATGAACATTAACCTTGACAAGCACTTGGGTCCAAACCTGTGAAGTAAATGGACAATTAAAAAACAAATGATCATGACTCTCACTACTGGGACAGAAGCTACAGCTAGATTGGGACTTTGAACCAAACAAAACAAGTCTGTCCTCAGTGTACAACCTCTCTTGAATGGCTACCCATGTGATAAAGCTACATTTGGGTATATGGCCAGGAAACCATACACTATAGCACCAAGGAACCTTAGGATATGGAGTCCTAAGATTGTTCCACAAGGAGCTCACATTAGCAACCCAGTTATTCCAAGGTCTAAGAGGCCAATGAACATTAACCTTGACAAGCACTTGGGTCCAAACCTGTGAAGTAAATGGACAATTAAAAAACAAATGATCATGACTCTCACTACTGGGACAGAAGCTACAGCTAGATTGGGACTTTGAACCAAACAAAACAAGTCTGTCCTCAGTGTACAACCTCTCTTGAATGGCTACCCATGTGATAAAGCTACATTTGGGTATATGGCCAGGAAACCATACACTATAGCACCAAGGAACCTTAGGATATGGAGTCCTAAGATTGTTCCACAAGGAGCTCACAGTAAATTCACCATTAGTAGTGAGAGTCCATCTATGCAAGTCACCTTCAACTCCAATGGGGTCAGGGAGATTCACAAGACCAGCTCTTACTTCATTAATCTCCAAAGTTTTTTTTTTTTTTTTGGGTAAATAAATCTCCAAAGTTTAGGTGATAGGAAGGGCCCATTTGGAATTCCTGATAATTGAGGAGACCTTAGTGTCTCTAGGCAACCCCATGTCATAGATGACCCTATCCCCAAATCTATTAACCAGAGGACCCAATGGGTGCCAATTGTCAAACCAAAGGGAAGTGTTATGTCCATCACCTATGATAACCTTGATATAGGGATGGACAATAGATCTAAGATTGAGAAGTTTCCTCCAAGTCCATGTGGGACTACTTGGCATTTTAAGTTGCCAAAAGTTCTTTCCCTTGAGTAAGTAAGACTTTACCCACTGACACCACATTGATTGTTCTCCACCAGAGATAATGAACCAAATATGTTTAGATACAACAGCTTTGTTCCAAATCTGCATTGATTTGAGACCAAGGCCACCTTCCTCTTTGGGAGCACATATATGCAACCAGGATACTTTAACACCAGACTTCTTAAGGTCAGGACCAGACCAGACCAGACCAAAGGAAGGCTCTCAATACAGACTTAACCTCCTTGACGACCTTTTTAGGAAGTATGAACAAAGAGGTCCAATAGGTTTGCATGGAAAATAGTACATTTTTAATCAACTGGAGTCTCCCTGCAAAGGTCAAGTCTCTGTTAGTCCAGGACTTAGTTTTGGAGACAATCCTATCCACCATAGGCTTGCAATCCAAATGAGTTTAATTTGTTAGAAAGAAGAGGTACACCAAGATATTTAACAGGTAAAAATCCTTCTGAGAAACCAAGTATATCTAGTATACCTCTTCTGGTGTTTGTATCAACTCCAGAGAAAAAGATGTGACTTTTAGAGGACTGGGTTTCAATCCAGACAATGACTCAAATTCAGAAAGAGATGCCTGGATGTGTCTCACAGACCCAACATCTCCTTTGCAGAATATCATAAGATCATCTGCAAAACAAAGATTAATGATTTTGTTCTGACTACACTTCCAATGAAAATGGAAATTTGAATGCAAAGACTTCTCTCAAAGTATGCATGTAAGAATCTCCATAACTATAACAAAAAGGTAGGAGAAGAGAGGGTCACCCTGTCTAAGGCCCCTTCTTCCCTCAATGTAGCCAGTATTCTCACCATTGATGCTTAGTGTGTAGTTAGCAGTGGTCACACAAGCTTACAACCATTTGATCATTGTAGGATGGAAATTCATGCCTAAGAGGACATCCCAAAGGAAGTCCCATTTAACATTGTCATAAGCTTTCATAATGTCCACCTTCATAGCACACTTTGGTGTAGTAGAGGACTTATGATAGCCATGCATAATCTCTTGAGTTAGGAAGATGTTGTCTGCAATCCTCCTACCCTTCACAAATCCAGATTGGACAGGATTTATAAGGGAAGGAAGGGCACTCTGCAACCTCCTAGCAAGTATTTTAGCAATGCACTTGTAAATGGTGTTACAGCAGGAAATGGGTCTAAAATCCCCAACCTTAGAGGGATTGGTGATCTTAGGAACAAGGGCTACCACAGTAGCATTGGCCTTCCTTAACATTTTGCTAAATCTAAAGAAGTTTTTTACAGCTGTTGTGACTTCATAGCCAACAATTGGCCATGCTTTTTGAAAGAAGCCAGCATTATAAGCATCCGGCCCAGGAGCCTTTTTGGGGTTCAGACTCATAAATGTTTCTTTTATTTCGGCATCAGTAACAGTATAAACCATTGCCAGACTCTGTTCATCAGTTAACCCCCTCTGAATTAGCTCTTTAACCCTTTCAGTACCATCATAATGAGAACTATGAGGAATCCCTAGAAGGTCACTATAAAAGTTAACAAAAGTAGATTTGATCAATGGCATGTCCTGGGTAGTGGTGGAGTCACTAAGAGTAAGGCTAGTGATCATGCTCTTATTTCTGTTATTGCTAACAAATTTGAAGAAAAAAGATGTGCACTGATCACCCAACTTCAGCCATTGGATTCTTGATTTTTGTTTAGCCAAACTCTCTTCAACCCTAGACAATATGAGATAATGTCTAAGGGCAGCTTTTTCCTCAGCTTGTTTAATGGGATTAGAGGGATTGGATCCCATCTCTTTTTGTAAGCCATCAAGCTGAGTTTTGGTACACTTTACCCTTTCTGAGATGGCTCTGAGATGGCACTAAATTCTTTAGTATTTAACTTTTTGAACTCAATCTGAAGAGATCTCAGCTTCTCGCTAACACAAAACATTGGATTGCCAAGGACTATGGTTCTCCACACCCTCTGAACTGTGGGGAGGAACAAAGGGTGGTCAGCCAGAAAATCAAAAAACCTGAAAAGTTTTGTGATAGGCTTAGGGGAAGGAGTAAGGCTCACCACTGTAGGGGAAAATAAAAGAAAAGAAAAACTTACGCCAAATGGCTACAAGTAGCTAAACAATAAATAAAACAAATGTTTCTTAATCTTCTAATGAGATGATCAAGAAACATTCGACAAAAGTGTAGTCACTAGTGGATGTTGTGGCATGGTCCACATGAATTGGCCTCCCTATTGAACTGGCAATGCGATAAAAGCTACCTCAGTCCAGCACTCTAAGGGTAATTTGTGGAGTTTTATCCAAGCTGGAATAGATGGAGGATGGGCTGTAGTAGGGACTAGCATACGTCTCCAATCCGTGAGCACTAAGTATCGTCTAGAAAAGAAGTATGGACCTTCCTCTAGAACCTTCATTTTGGTTTCCTCATCTTTAAAAACAAAGAAGAAACATGAGCCTATCTGTTTAATGGATATAAGAGCATTCTCCTTCTAAACAGCTCGAGTTGTGGCGCACAGTAGGTTGTACGACATCTTCCCATCAAGGAAGTACCCAATCAAGCAATGATTCCAGGAATTTGAGTCTATATCAGATTCATCTAGCGCAATAACTGGATCTTTACCTTGT
Source organism: Vaccinium myrtillus (assembly GCA_016920895.1). Taxonomy (NCBI): domain Eukaryota; kingdom Viridiplantae; phylum Streptophyta; class Magnoliopsida; order Ericales; family Ericaceae; genus Vaccinium; species Vaccinium myrtillus. The sequence goes on along the minus strand of CM029273.1, from coordinate 21,702,870 downwards.
TGCATTTCCGGATAATGTTCAAGCTTCATAGTTTTTTAAGGGGCCTGGGCTATGAAGAGAGAGGACCAGTCCTGAGCCTTCCTTGATCTCTGATTGGAGCTTGGAGCGTTAGTAGGTTTAGGTGGCTTAGGAGGATCTTTAAGCTCATAGAAATCCCCTTCAAGGTAGTGAGACTGGGATTTCGGGGAGACATGGTTCTCCTGGAGAAAGGTTAGTTGGTTTGTGAACTGGGAGAAATCGACATTCAATCCTGATTTCTTCATTTCGGCCTCAATGGATTGTACCATGGATACAATCTTCTCTTCTTTATTCATTCGCTCATTTTCAGTTTGAAATACCTCAAACAATTTCCGCGAGGAATTAGGGCTTTTTATGCTTGGACTATGAGAACCAGACACGAGTTTTAGATCTATAATAGGGGTGGAGTTAGGTTCACAACTAGGGTTAGGAACACCATTAGAAATAATAGGTAAGGAAATGGAATGGTCTTGAGGGGTTTGATTTCCTGGAGGTTTTGTAAGTGGGTTGATGGAGGAGAGCTTAGCGGGTGTAGCGTACACCACTTCTAGACTCTGAGAAGAAGGGAAGCTTGGAGCTCTAAAATTTAGGGTTTGTACCTGATCTTTGTTTGAAGCAGATGGAGATTTTGAGGGTAAACACTCAATTGAGCAAAGTAGGGCTTTATTGTAGCGTGAGGATCATCAACACTTGACGGAGTATCATGAACATCCGGACACAAATCGGAGTAGCATTGAGGAGTGGAGACGATGGTGGACTTCAGACCTCCCGATCGTGAGTCTTGTTGTTGTAGCTGGATGCGATGTGATTCATGATTAGAGCTGTTGTTTTGCAGCTCTGCCGTACCCATTTTGTTCTTCCTTAGTACGTTGGAGTCTACCACTTTAGAGGCCGGATCTGCCATGGATGAAGCCAGGTTTCCATTTTCTAGGGTTTTGCCAGAGACCTCCTGAATCGCCTAGTGAGAGAGGCTCTCATTTTGTTCTTTAATTTTTGTAAATTGAAAGGTCATACGGTTAAATGTGACGTTTCTGAGATTTCCTAAGCTCATCGGACCCTCTTCTTGCAAGTCTACAATAAACGTAAACAGCTGTCAAGGTTTTCTAAAAAATTGAAAAGTAATAAGTCATTTTTCCTAATTGTTTTTTATTTCAGTTCCTCTCTCCGAGAGTCAAAAGTTTCGCTGAGATACTCTGCTCGGAACATTAAGCAAAATTTCTTATTCTTTTTAAAACTAATTCGTTTTTGTAAATAATTGAAAACTTTATTCGAACAATGAGTGTTTCTGAACACTTCGTGGTTTTTTATTTTTTATTTTTTATTTTTTATTCTAAAATGAAATAATACAAAAATGCACAAAATTGAACAAAAAAAGAAGACAAACCCTCATTGTTGAGCTTTCAAAACCTACTTACATATACCCCATAGCACAATCAAATATCCAACTTTCAAAACCTACTTACATATACCCCATAGATTACGGACTTTAGGGTCTTGATGGGTCTAAATACAGTACCCAAAGCATATCCATGACAAATCGGATTTAGTGACAGACTCGCGAATTCTAAATACAAACCTCCAAATTAGAAGTTGAAAACCTGTCCGCAGGATGCCAAACACCCCTATTCCTAACTATATAACACGAGATAGTAGAGTATGTAATGCAGCTTCTCTAAGCCACAACATGATATACTTATGCATGTTCAGGCTACTTAGACACTTTCAAACAGTATCCAAATAAAAAGGATTTTGCAACATTTGCTTTAAATGTAAATGAAACAAATCAAAAAAATTCTTTTGACCATACTTTTAATAGGACAGGAGCCTTTTTTTTTTTAACGCTCGCACATCCACGTCAAGTCCAACCAAGTTTTCTTGATTGAAAAGAATGCCTCTTCCAATAATTTCCACATCTGCTGCATCAGAACTAACAATCTTTCTAGTCCAAAAGTCTGCACTATAGGTCTCAATATTGAGATGAAATTCCATTTTCCGATCCTATCACCGAATATCAATATATCCAAACCTTGTTAATCCCAATGCATATTACACTAATCTCAAGACTGCAGAAGAACCGAATAGGCATACAAAACAGTTAAAGAAGCATACCTGCTTCGCAAGATTGGAAGCACAATCAGAGGAGTTGAGGATTTCATATTAGAAAATAGAGAAGTTAAGTGCAAGTCCCAGCCTTATTGGGTGAGTAAGAGACAGCTCAGCCAAAGCAATATCCTTCATCCAGGAAAACAAATAGAGATTAGGTCGTGTGGCACATCCGAAATAAGGACGTCAACAAAGAAAAGATGGAACAATATCTCTCACCTGAGCAGACTTGTAAGCTAACAGAGTGTTTTTAACAGCCTTTTTACTCGACCCCCTCCTCAAATTCAGCTGAGTACCTATGGTAATCGCCCTTCATTTTAAGGTAGAAAGCCTTAGATTCTGCATTTGAGGCTAATGGAATAAGATGCGAATTGAGAAGACCCAAAATACCATTACAACTCCAACTTTGAAAGCAATTTTGTCACAAAGTAATTTCCACCCATAGATGGTTATGGATATCTACCAAAACTAAATCCTCAATGTATTGAAGAGAAGAGATGAATTGGTGAAAAATATATTAACAGTTTTTTTTTTGGGTAAATAAGCGTGAAAATAAAACGAGGCTAACCGAATTTACAGCCTACAAGGGGCATACCCCAGGAGGACAAAACAAAAGAAAGAAAAGAAAAGATAAAAGTAGGGAAGGCCAATTGGCAACATAGGGGGGAGTAATGTGTTTCTCACTCATCTAAAAGATGAAGGAGAAACACACAATTTGGGAACTTAAACTAGGAACAACTTGGAACCACTCCACATAAGGAGTTACAAAAGGTAGTAAGAAAGAGAACCACAGAATTGGACTTCATCACTAGTAGTTTGACATGTGGAGATGTCCATGCAGTTATGGCAGCTCAGTTGCTCTATGCAGTCATGGTAGCTCAATTCAGCTTAATTTGGGAGGACGCCCCCTCCCCAAGGGGATCAAACATGCCAAGGGACAACCCCCCAAGGCTAGGTCAAAGCATAAGCATAATACACTTAATGTGAGGTGAATGGTACACTAATGCCTGGAACACACCAACAAACTGTGGTCATGGCATTAAGACACAAGCATGGTACACTTGCAGGGTACACCCTAATCAAGATAGCTAGAATCAGGGCATGAAATCAATGGATCTAAGAGCAATACGTAGCAAGCATGTCTGCCGCAGTAGCAGAATGCAGCAAGTACAGCAGCACAGGAGAATGCAGCAGTTGCAGTAACATTAACATCAACAGTGACACTAGTAGCAGCAGTTGCATATGTACAGCAGTGGATACAATAGCTTGAGAGCAGTAACATGGATCTAATCATTAGGCAGTAGTGGCAATACTGCCCAAGGGCAGTAGTGGTAACAGCATGCACAAACAGCAGCAGCAGCAGTAACATCCAGGCATGAGTTGCAAAACTGTGAGCTCAATGTAAGCTTGAATTTGATCTTGGAACATGGCAGCAGCTGCAATACAGCAGCAGCAGTACAGTAGCAGTGATGGCACCTCACTCACCTGTGGTTTATTTCAATACTAACAGAACTTGCACACCTGGGCATTAGTGTGATAACAAAATGCACACCTAGGCTATAGCAAGTAGATTGCAACAACACTTGCAAACTACCAAGCTACCACAAGAGTAATAACTGATTGCAACATCCCTTGCAACAGTGGCAGGTTCTCAACGCATATAATCTATCACAAATAACATATTACAATAGTAGCAGTAGATTGCAACAGCCCTTGCAATCCACATAACATCAATATGCAATGAATATGCAATGAATATTCAGATTAAAGGAAATGCAGGGAAAAGATAGAACAATGTACTTTCTCAAACCTGGGTTGAGCATACATAGCTCATGCAAGGCCAGTGTTGTCCCCTTACTGCTGGCATTACAAGGTACTGCTGCATCCTTCTGCTGGCTGCAACTGTCTTGTAGAACCTGATTTGCTTGGAGATGAAGCTCCCATGTAGCTTGGACATGGATCTGGTAGAACTCTGCAAAGGCGTCTGGATAGAAAGTATTAGCACAACACATAAAGTTCATGAAATAAGATTCCATTTCCTAAGGATCCACTGGGATTGATGTCCTTGAGGAAGATCCTTTAGGGACATCAGCCTAAGTCTAAGAACGACTGATTACTGCTACTGCACTTGATACTGTTGCTGTGTTCTGCTATTCTGCTATTAGGAGTTCTTCCTCTATCTCCTTTCTTTTCTCTTTTCAGCTACTGCTGTTGTATACGCAGTGGCTGGCACCTTGAGGGTGCTCCAATTACGAACGGGTCATGGCGAAATTTTCAAAAATTTCTTTCCATCAGATTCAAGATCTTGTAGCCTTTTGGCCTCCCCAATTGTAGCCTTTTGGCCATCCCACTCCCTTGTATATTTTTGTCAATGTAGCCTTTTGGCTTAAGTATTCCATACTTCTTTTGTTTTGTTTTATTTTTTCTTTGTTTTCTTTTGTTTTGTTTTGTCCTCCTGGGGTATGCCCCTTGTAGGCTGTATATCCTTTTTTTTTTCCCTTTTTTTTTTTCAAGCTAATTTATCCAAAAAAAGCAAGTTTAATCATGAGTGTTTTAAGTGACTTTCCTTTGATGGAGGATATAAAAGATATCCAGCTGGACCATGATTTGGAGGGCCATGCTTCATTTAGCAGCCCAGTAATTTGGGACCAGACTTGTGAGGTATAAGGACAATTGAAAATAAGTGGTCATGACTCTCATGTCCCTGACAGAAACTGCAATAGGAGTGAGATTTGGTGCCAAAAGTGACCAACCTATCCTCAGTGTATAACCTATTCTGGACTGCTATCCACACAATAAGGCTACATTTGGGTATGTGTCCAGAAAACCACAGACTGTGGTGCCATATAACTTTGGGGAACTGTGTCCTCAAATGATTCCAAAGTGAGGCAATACTGAACTGGCCATTAGAAGTGAGCATCCACTTATGAGAATCATTAGCCCCATTAGGTTCAGCAAGAGAGGACATGTTGGCTCTGATTTCATTAAGTTCCAAGGTTTGTGTTATGGGAAGGACCCATTGGAAGTTTCTGATGATTGTTGAAACTGTTGATTCACTGGGGAGCCCAGAATCATAGAAAACTCTAGACCCAAATCTCTCAGCAAGTGGGCCAAGTGGATGCCAATTATCAAACCAAAGTGAAGCAGTTAGTCCATTTCCAATTATGGTTTTGATGTGGGGATGCACAATAGGTCTAAGTTTAAGCATTTTCCTCCAAACCCATGATGGATTACTAGGCATTTTGATTTCCCAAAAGCTTTTCTTCTTTAATAAGTAGGATTTAACCCACTGGCACCACATGGACTGCTCTCCACCTGAGATAAGGAACCAAATGTGCTTGGAAATGGCAGCCTTATTCCAAACGTGCATTGATTTAAATCCCAACCCACCCTCCTGCCTAGGTGAGCAGAGGTGATCCCATGACACCTTGGCACCCGTCTTTTTTAGTTCAGGACCAGACCAAAAGAAGGCTCTCAAAATTGATTCCACCTCCTTGATGACTTTTTTAGGAAGTAAAAATATAGAGGACCAATAAGTCTGCATAGAGAAGAGTATACTCTTGATGAGTTGCACTCTACCAGCATATGTGAGATCCCTATTGCTCCAAGTCTTAGTTTTGGCAGTGATCTTGTCAATCAAAGGCTTACAATCAATATGCTTTAGTTTGGTAGAGAGAAGGGGAACACCAAGGTATTTAATGGGAAGAGATCCCTCAGTGAAACCAAGGAGAGCAAGAATTCCCTCCCTAGTTGTGGCATTGACCCTAGAGAAGAAAATGTTACTCTTACCAGGGCTAGGAGCAAGTCCAGATAAAGCTTCAAATTCAGACAATGAGTCTTTGATATGCTTGATGGAACTCAAATCTCCCTTACAGAAGATCATGAGATCATCAGCAAAACATAGATTTATTATTTTGGTTTGTTCGCACCTCCAGTGATAATGGAAATCAGGGAGGTGAGCTTTCTCTTTCAGGATACATGTCAAGACCTCCATGACAATGACAAACAGGTAGGAGGAGAGAGGATCCCCTTGGCGAAGCCCTCTTTTACCTACTATCAGACCTGTGGGTTCACCATTAATGTTGAGACTATAGCTGGCTGTGGACACATAAGCCTTAATCCATTGGATCATTGTAGGATGAAAATTCATACTAGCAAGAATATCCCATAGGAAGTCCCATCTAACATTGTCATAGGCCTTCATGATATCAACCTTTAGTGCACACCTAGGAGTGGTAGAGGAAGTGTGATATCCCCTCATTAGCTCCTGAGTAAGGAAGATATTGTCAACAATTCTCCTATCTTTGACAAAGCCAGATTGGACTGGATCTATAAGAGTAGGGAGAGCCAGTTGGAGCCTTTTAGACAATATCTTGGCAATGCATTTGTAAATAGTGTTACAGCAAGATATTGGTCGAAAGTCTCCGACTTTGGATGGATTGGGAATTTTAGGCACAAGGGCAACAATGGTCGAGTTGACTTTCTTTAAAAGCTGACCAGATCTAAAGAAGTTTTTGATGGCTGCAATAACATCATGACCAATAGTAGGCCAAGCCTTTTGAAAGAAAGCCGCATTGTAGCCATCAGGTCCAGGAGCTTTATGGGGATTAAGAGACAGAAAAGTGTCCTTAATTTCAATGTCAGTTATGTCTTGTATCATGGCCTAGCTCTGTTCAACGCTCAATTTTTTTGTGATGAGGTGCTCAACTCTAGCAGTCCCAGAGTAAGGTGATACATGAGGTGTACCAAGGAGGGCTGCATAGAAATTAACAAAAGCCCCCTTAATCTCCTTGGGATCATGTGTAACAGTAGAGTCACAAAGGGTCAGTGTAGTGATTTTACTCCTATTTCTAGTGTTGTTAATGGACTTAAAAAAGAAGGAGGTGCACTGATCCCCAAGTTTGAGCCACTGGATTCTAGACTTTTGCCTAGCAAGGCTTTCCTCTGCTCTAGCCAAGGTAACATACTGTTTATATAAATTTTTCTCCTGGGTTTGGATAATGGGATTGGAGGGATCAAATCCTAGTTGTTGCGGGAGGACATCCTACTGTTGCTTAGAATCATCAACCCTCTTGGATATACAACTGAATTCTTTTGAGTTGAGAACTTTAAGTTCAGCCTGAAGAATTCTGAGTTTCTCCACAATGCAGTACATGGGATTGCCCAAAATGACCTCCCTCCACACCCTCTGCACTAAAGTGAGAAATTGAGGATGCTCAGCCAAAAAATCAAAGAATCTAAAAGGTCTACGACTTCTCTTAGGAGGAGGAAAAAGATGAACTATGGCTGGGGAATGATCAGATATACCAGGAGTGGGAAAATAGGCACTTGATTGAGGGAAGGACCCAATCCAGCTATCATTCACAAGAACTCTGTCTAACTTGGTAGACACATGATTAGGAGGGTCCTGTCTATTAGACCAGGTGAAGAAACACCCAGAAAATCTAAGATCATCAAGCTCAGAGGTGTACAGACAAGTGTTCAAATCATCCATGTGAGGAGGCCAAAGGGTATTAGAACTAGATTTTTCTTGGGGATTTCTGACCGAATTGAAGTCCCCAAGAACAGTCCATGGACTGTTGCTTTTGAGTTTGACCATAGAATGCCAGAGTTCTTGTCTCTCAGTGTAAGAATTAGCACCATAGACAAAGGTAACAAAAAAACTAATGTCACTATTTAGCATACCAATCTCACAGTGGATGAATTGGGCAGATTGTGAAATGGGATTAACAGTCAAGATCATTGGATCCCAGCAAACAAATATCCTCCCAATATGAGCATGATCATAGTTATGAGTATATTTCCAGTTAGGACAGATAAAACTTAAGACTCTTCCAGCATTAGGTTGTTTAATTTTGTGCTCTATCAAGCCAAACAAGGACATGTTATTGTTTTTCAAAAAGGACTTAGCTTCTTTTTGTTTAAGAGGGTCGTTTAGACCTCTTAAATTCCAAAAACCAATGTGCAGTTCTGAGCAAGTCATATAATTATTAATAACAGTAAAGGCATTGAATGGGAAGTAGTATGCCCAAAAGGATACAATGGTGCTGCATCAGTGCTTGGTTGACAGGGCTGCTGGCTTGCCCTTGTTTTGCTTTTTGTTCTTTTTTTTTTTGATAACCAAGGAACAGCCCTACAATAGGCCACTAATTGGACCCACTGCACGACCCAAACCTCGGAGGGAGTTGGCGCAACCCACACCAGTCACGGCCCCCCCGCTTAGCACAGGTACTCACCCTGTGGGGAATCGAACACCTGACCAAAGGGACTACCCCTAAAGTCAGACACTCGCCCTAACCACTAGGGCAACCCCTGGGTGTGTTTTTGTTCTTCTTTTTGCTTGAACTGGATCTGAAATCTACTGACTCCCTTGATGCTATCTTGTTACTAGTAGAGGTACCCTGGTCTGTAGGTATAATTAGCGGTCCAGGATCAGGTTCTAGCAATGGTGTGAAGCCCACTTCTGTCATGCCCTCTGAATTGACTTCCGCCACAAGTTTACCTCTTGGGCTAAGGACTGGAGAGTTGGGTAGTTTGAGTTTTGGGCTGCTAGTGCTTGTGGGAATAATTTGAGAAGCTCCAACTCTTGCCGTACTTGACTCAGTTTCTTCTGTTTCAGATTCATCAATTTCCACATCCTCACAAAGAACTGTATCCGTTTGAATATTTGAGACTATCTTAGTAACTGCTTCAAGAGCATCCCCTCCTCCTCCAGGAGCCTTCCCTATTAATTTCCAAGCCTCATTCTTGTTTGTAGCTAGTGGATCAGCCTTTGGTTTGCAGGTGTGGCCAAATACATTACACAAGCTGCAACTGGGAGGAATCCATTGATATTCAACAGGAACATTAACTGAGTTCTGCCCCATGGTTATCTGGACAACTTTGGGAAGGTTTGTTTTGGCTGAAATCTCTATACACACCCTAGCAAAATCGATTCTTTGTTGTGAAGCAGTTGCAATATCCACATGGAGGGGCCTTCCTATAGTACTTGTTATTCGGCTAAAACACCCCTCTGTCCAGCATTCAAGAGGTAGCTTGTGTAACTTAACCCATACTGGGATGGTTGCTGGATGCTCAGTGGATGGAACCAGCATCCTATGCCATTCCTTAAGCACCAGATACCTCCGGGAAAAGAAGTACGGGCCACCCTCTAGAACCTTAAGCTTTGTTTCTTCGTCTTGGAATTCAAAGAAATAGCAAGCTCCAATCTGTTTGATGCTGATCCTGCCGTGGTCTTTCCAAATTTTCTTCGCAGTGGAGTTGAGCAGAGGAAAGGGCATCTTCCCATCTAGGAAATGCCCAACTAAACAATGACTCCAGGTCTTCTCATTGACATCAGCTTCCTCAATCTCAACCACTGCACAATCTTCTTGTTGAAGCTCTGGGAAATGACTGAGCTTCATGACCTTAGAAGGGCCCTGAGTACGAAACAAGGAGGCCCAATCCTTGGTGTTAGGCTGTTGGGTGGGTTTGGGAAGGGTAGTTTGGATCTGAATGGGTTTTATAGGTTGGGTCTCTTTGTCTTTCTGAGTTTGTGTGTTATTTGGTAAATCTGAGGGGAAATGAAAGCCCACTTTTAGAAAATCACCTTTGGCTGAACTAGACGACGGATCCTCTGGGTTGTTCACTTTATCTCGCAGATGATTTAGCTGAGACTTCAGCTCTGAGCAGTCAACCTTTATCCCGGACTGTTGCAATTCAACTTCAATCGAATGAACTAGCGCAGCTAGTCTCTCCTTGCTGTCCAAAAACTCACTTTCCTGTTGGAAGACCTCGAGAAGCTCGCGGGCTGAATTAGGGCTCGATTTGCTAGGGCTATGAGGGGAAGACTTGAGGGTTTGCACTGGAACAGAAAATCGAGGACCACTCTGTTGAAGAGGGGAATTTTGAGGCGAGTTATTGGGGTTAATGGGGTTAGGGTTTCTTGCCTCTGAACCAACAACAAAAGTAACATCTTCTTTCTTGGACAATCAATCAACATCAGCTCATGTATTAGACAAAGCTTGTAGTAATCAACTTCATGCATATGAGCCACAAGAAGTATTATGCCAACAACCTCAATTTATGTAGTACCAAATATGTGAGAAGTAGGAATGGATGCCAACAGGTAAATAAAATCTAAGGTACTGCCATATTTATAAGAGAGCTAGGTTCAAGGCGTCGTGCCGAGCACGACTTTTATGCCCATTAGTTTAATTGAAGCAAGAATTTCACATTGCATAGACATAAGTTTGCAAGTTTGTTGCATGCTAAATAGTTTCGCATTTCATACACATAAGTTTGAAGTTTGTTGCATACTAAATCTTAGATCATAATATTACAAACTTCCAGTTTAGGCCCAAGCTATCTAAAGCAGGATTTTCAAAGGAACTTTGACCGTTGAACCTCTTTCCAGAATTTCATGAGCGAGTCTAGACAATCTATCATTGCAGTTTTTCATTGAAAGTTCAAATATGAGGTTAAGTTCCCTGATGTAAAGATCAACAACCATCATCTGGATAAAAGAGAGACGTCTTTTGTAGCTTGAGAAAAAAGACAATTAAACTATCAAACTTTATACACATAATTTGACTAATATAAGCTAGTTTCACGGAAATGTTTTTTTTGTGTGGATAATTTAGCTTGAATTTCACGGAAATGTTACAGTAATATAAAGTCAAAAATGAAAATTCAGTGCTCACCTCACAGTAAGACTTGGCACTCCATAAATTCAAGTGACATAAAGGGTTTTGGGTGCCACGAAGATTTCTCGATGTCATCCAAACATAATTTTTCTATTGAATGTTGACAGTAGGTTTGTGCCTTAAATTCCAAATCCCTGCTAATAGAAGAGGTAAAACGACAGAAATTTTGAGATTATTACCCAAATCGACAAATGGCACGATATTGAATGGAGGAAAACACCTTGGCAGTTAAATAAACACACAGACCAGTCACCGGTTTAAGAATTAGAGTGGAGCGTGCTCGAATAAAAAGATTACAACAATGAAATCATATTCAAAAACCACTGCAAGAACAAAATGGCATCTTTACGTGACCCAAAATCAGCAAATAGAGATTCAATTCCAAACCCATTTGAGGCTGATTTCTACACCCCTTTCCCTCATTCCCTGTTGATTCAATCGGACACTTAAAAAAAAACACATGCAAAGAACAAACAAAAATCTATCTCCACTAAATCAGAAAAGCAAACAATTCCCAAAATATCAAAAATCAAACGACGAACCATAGACATGAAATGATGTTAAATTGCTTACCTCTGCACCTAAATTCAGATTCACCAGAAAGAAACATCCTGAATCTAAGGCATGGGGTACATGAACCTAGATCTATGCGCTCCTTCTTATACCTGGCTCGATTGCCTTGTTCTTAGGTCTTTTTTTTTTGTGGCCAAATGCTCCACAAATCGAGATGAGATCAAACTTGGAATTTGTGTTATCGACAGTAAAGTTCAATACAATTGATATGAACTACATCTATATTTTTGTAATCTGAAGCGAAAATTGAGATTTTTCATCATCACCTGCCTCTTCATCCGTCACAAACCCTTCAAGCTCTATATCCAATAGTACATAATCCGCCATTGCCGACGACTGGTTGCTTCCGGTTGTAAAGATCGATTGAACCAGTGGGTTTCGTGTTCATTGAGGAGATGATTGCAGAGGAGGCTTTCCGGCCGCCGTCCAATCGAAAGGTTGCTCCTATGTGCTGTTGTCTCAGTCACCACACTGTTTTTTTTGGGTAAATAAGCTTGAAATTAAAAAAGGCTAAGCGAATTTACAGCCTACAAGGGCATACCCCAGGGAGGACAAAGAAAAGAAAAGAAAAGAAAAGAAAGGGAAAAAAAATTACATTAAATAAAAGGGAGGGCCACAAGGGCTACATGAGGAATACATAGGGTAGTCACCACACTGTTCTTGTTCAGATTTGCAGAAATCTGGAACTGCTCGAAAAATAGTTTTGAGAAGTGCGTATTGTGCTTCTTGCTGTTACGATCACTGGGCTGTCTTCAAAGTCGCCGTCCGACGAGGTGGTGACACGCACACGCGGAAAGAAGGAAGAGCTGTGCGAGAAATCCCTTTCCGCCGCAAAGAGCAAGGAAACGAAACCCAAACTACAGACCTCAAATTTTCGTTGGTTTCTTTGTTTGCAACAAAGGTAAGGTTTCTACTTGTCTCTGGTTCAAAAGTCTTTTCTAGCCATCATCACAGCGAAATTATTAAACCCAATACACTGAATAGTCTCACACGACTCTACATCTGAGCACTGTAGATGGCGCGCAACCTAAGCTAAAGCAAAGAGACTTAATTTCTCGCAGAACGCGTGTGAAAGAATACAACACCAACCTCTGCAAAGTACTAAAAAGCAGGCAACTAAAAAGACGAAACGGCCCATCCAATGGCGCATGAATCACGGAAAAACCAACCGGCACAATCCGGAATTGAGGGGTAAAATCGACCAAATTGGCCAAATGACCAAACAACTTAAAATTGAAACCCTGAGCCCTTCGGGTTTGGATAGATATATATACGTGCACGTGTCTTCGTTGTCTAAATTCCGTTTGACCCTTTTTTTTCAGTTGTCATTCGTTTCTTAGGGTTTGAAATCGGCTGGATTCTAACTCACAATGGTAAGGGTTTTACAGCTTGGTTGAGGAAGATAGATAATGGTCGATTCAATCGAGTTTTGTATCTATTGCATGGGTGAAGAATGCCGGAGTTGCGCAGCGGAGTACGCCGTGGCCGTGCTCCAGTAGTAGACAAACGGCGACGTCAGAATCAGGCGGAGAAGAAATCGGAGCATTTGGTTGGTAATTTCATCAAGACCAGAGCGGCCGCAGCAAAAGAAGCGACCGAAGCGAAGGCGAAGGCGAAGGCGAAGGCGGCGGAAGTAGCTCCGCGGAGGGGCCGAGGGGCTAGATTAGGGGGTACAGCTAAGAAGGGGAAAGGGAAAGAGGAGGAGAAAGAGCAGGTGATTGTGGTGTCTGAGGGTACGAAGGTTGAAGGAGGAGAGAGAGAAGGTGGGTCTTTACCTAGGAGTGGAGGTGAAGGGGGAAAGACTGGGGTTGGTGATAGAGGTATCATGGGTGATGACAGTGGTGGTTTGAGTGCTAATAAAGTTACTGGACAGGAAGAAGAGGGCAGCACAGCCCCTTTCCCTGAGAGGGTATGACATTACTCTCTCGCTGGGTATATAATAGATAAAGAATTCATGGTATTTTGTAGTTAGTGGTGAATATTGCATTGGTTGTCTATTTGTATGATGGGTTTTATGCAGGAGGTCATACTCAGGAATGCAGGTTTGTATGGGCTAACTTTAATAGTTGAATATGATGTATTGGGTGTGTCTGTGTACGAGGGATTTTATGCAGGAATACATATTTGGTAACACAGGTTTTTATAGGATAATTTTAATAGTTGCATACTGGGTGTCATGACAAACATTACGCCGGAGTGTATACTTAGGAATCGGTTTGTATAGGAATATGATTTTTGTTCTTGGGGGTCTGGGTTTGTCCAGTCGGTTGACTGTGTATGTTCTGGTGAAACTCCACTGTAAGGACTACAAGTAGTCTAAAAGGGTTAATACATCTTGCCATCAATTTCCATTGTAATCGGAAATTGGAAGTTGTCATCGGATGGTGATGATTTTTGTCTGCAAGTGAATTCATTGTTTATAGGTTATCCATTGCGCAGATTGCCCACCATATTTTGGATTGTACTTGTCTTATTATCTTTGAAATAATTTGTATTTTCTTGGGCGTCTTGATGTTATGTTCTAAATTTTTAATGAACTTTTGAGAGCTTTTTGTAGCCACTAACTTGAAATGCATGATGCATCTATGAGCTATGAGGATATATTAATTTGCTTTTGATTTGTGGTAATTCTAGGTTCAAGTAGGAGGATCCCCTCTGTATAAGATTGAGAGGAAGTTAGGCAAAGGTGGCTTTGGCCAGGTCTTTGTGGGTCGCCGTGTTTCAGGTGGAAATGACCGATCTACTGGTCCTGGAGCTATGGAGGTAATGCTATGTTAAGTTATAAATGTGAGCAATGAAGTTTTGTGAAATCTCAAATCTGGGATCCTTGTTTATGGCTAAGCCTACAAAAGAGAAACAAAGTTCGTAATTCTTGTTGACTTGTGTGCCTGTGCTAGGTGGCTTTGAAATTTGAGCACAGAAATAGCAAAGGCTGTAATTATGGTCCTCCATATGAGTGGCAAGTGTACAAGTAAGGATAATTAGTTCTTTGGTGGTTTGGTACTAATTTTGTGATGATACAATATTATATCTTTCTGTTTTATTTTGGCATTTTCTGGTTGAACAGCACTCTTGGTGGCAGTCATGGAGTGCCTAGGGTACACTACAAAGGAAAGCAAGGAGACTATTACGTTATGGTATGTTAAAAAACTTCATATGGGTTTAATGTCAAGTATTCTTCAACTATATTAAGTCATCTGTATGTTTACAGGTTATGGACATGCTAGGGCCTAGTTTGTGGGATGTGTGGAATACTTCAGGACAATCGTGAGTATCTTATCTTGTCAATATGAGAGGTTTTGTATTATATGACGTGTCTACATGTCTTTCAATATTCAAATTCCCAAACACCCTATCAGAATGTGCTCATGGCCAATGCGTTGCTCCATTTTGTTGTTATTAATCTATATCTGCACAGGATGTCTTCCGAAATGGTGGCATGTATTGCAGTTGAGTCTTTGTCAATCCTAGAGAAGATGCATTCAAGAGGGTATCATGCCACAAACTTTCACCTTCATGTTCTCCAGTTGATTTGCCAATATTGTCCTGACTTTGTTCCCTAAACTGATGATTCTGATGGATTATTCCTACGAGATTCTGGTTTTGTTTCATCTTTTCATACATGTTTTATGTTTGCCATTGTGACCAGTTATGTGCACGGAGATGTAAAGCCAGAAAACTTTTTACTTGGCCAGCCATCTTCAGCACAATCGAAGAAGTTGTTTCTCGTGGACTTGGGCTTAGGTGGGTGACCACTTTGCGGGCCTCAACATAGTAATTTATGTGCTACTGCTTTCTTTGCTAATTTGCTCTATCAACACTTGAATTGTAGCAACAAAGTGGAGAGAGAGCCCTAATGGGCAGCATGTGGAATATGATCAACGTCCCGATATGTTCAGGTGCACTATTTCTTTTGCTTTTGGTCTATGCCAAAAACTCCTTTTTCATTATCTTATACAATGTTTGATATTGTTCAGAGGAACCGTACGATATGCTAGTGTTCATGCACACTTGGGGAGAACTGCCAGTAGAAGAGATGATCTAGAATCTCTTGCATATACACTCATTTTTCTTCACCGTGGCAGGCTTCCTTGGCAAGGGTATCAGGTTGTATAGCCTTTTGTTAATTTATTCTGCATCTTTCCAGGCCCATGTAATTGTTGCTCTGGTTAGTTTGGACTTTGAAGATAAGAACTTATAGTTGCCTTATGTGAACTATGTTTTCGTCTTTTAGGGTGATAATAAGTCATTCCTAGTTTGCAAGAAAAAGATGTCAACATCCCCGGAGATGCTGTGCTGCTTCTGCCCTGCACCCCTTAAACAATTTCTCGAAATTGTGGTGAACATGAAATTTGATGAAGAGCCTAACTATTCCAAGCTAATCTCTTTGTTTGAGGGATTGATTGGAGCAAATCCTGCAGTCAGGCCAATAAACACTGATGGTGCTCAAAAGGTAAAATTACAGAAATCTTTATCTTCATACTGTCTTCTTTTCTTAGGTACTTTCTTGGTAGTAATTGGTCCTCTTTGTCGATCATTGGTAGATTATATACCAAGTAGGGCAAAAAAGAAGTAGATTGAATGCCGAGGATGATGATGATGGCCTACCTAAGAAGAAGGTCCGTTTAGGAGTCCCTGCCACACAGTGGGTTTCAATTTACAATGCCAGGATGCCTATGAAACAGAGGTATATTATGGTGTTATTTTGGTACTTCATTTATTTCTGAAGCAGGTAAACACTTTTTCCGTGCACCTGTGGCGATTCACAGTGAAATTTTTATTTTTCACTAAGAAATATTGTTTGCTTTGCATTTGAGTGGCTTGAAAGTGTGGTGCGAAAATATGCTGGAGTTCATTGTGTGAGATTAGAGTTTGCTTTCCTGCAAATCTATGTGAAGCCCTGGCAGCTTTACCGCTGTGAAAAGCTTTTACATGAGACGGTGTGTTTGACTTTGTTGAGAGGGCACAAGTCTTTCCCTTTGGTTTCTTTCACTTCAGGATGGGAAGCATTTTGCATTTTGATTCAATGTGTGGACAGGCACTTGTTGCTTTGACAAATGCAACTAGCCTATATGCTGATACCTGATATCATTTATTGCATTTCTTTCATTATTCTGTTGCCTAATTGTCTGTCCTTGGTTCTGTTGTAGGTACCATTACAATGTGGCAGATGCAAGACTGGCTCAACATGTAGAGAAAGGAAATGCAGATGGTCTGCTTATCAGTTGTGTGGCATCTTGTTCCAACTTATGGGCACTTATTATGGATGCTGGAACTGGCTTCACTAGCCAAGTATATCAGCTATCACCTTTCTTCTTACACAAGGTGAATTTCTTTGTAGCGTATTTGTTTTTCCTTGGATTGTCTTCATGGATATCAGAATTTAACCCAGTAAGCTCTGTAATTGATGCTCCAACAGGAATGGATTATGGAACAATGGGAGAAGAATTACTACATCAGTTCTATTGCTGGTGCTAACAATGGAAGTTCTCTAGTGGTTATGTCCAAAGGTATATTTGCTTTGTCTTGAAGTTTTGGTATCAAAGGATTGCCCAATTCTGTTAGTACGGAAATGTATGCAACTCAGTTTATAGTTGTCAATTTCAATGTATTGTTGGGCGCATGATTAGTTTGCACTTTATTCCATGAATGGTTTCAAACCTTCAGTTATTGCGGATAAAATAAAGCATACAATAAATGTTGCTCATTTCTTTAGATAGCGGGAAGCCAGTTTTCAGGCTAGCTTGGATGCCAATGTAGGTCTTGTGGCGTGTACTCATCTCTGGCTGATGATGGCAGGCTTTAAACACGGACATTCTCTCATGTTTTTCCCTGTGTAATTTGCTGTCTTGGAAAGTGTCACAATAATGGATGTTAAGAACCCACTATTTTCAAGAATAACGTGAGAGTGATTTTGGATGTGTTGATGTTTAATGTACAAATTAGCCTAGCTTATCTGCGTATATGGAGGCTCTACTGGGTTTTTTTGATAAAAATGTTAAGATTTGGCATTTTGCAAGAGTAGTGATGGAAGTCTTTGCGTAAAGTATTCAATGCATTTGCATCTGTGGGTGTGTGTGGGTGTCCATGTATACACATGTCACATGTGTATATAGATTTGCTGCTGCTACTCCTAGGGTCTCAATTCGAAATATACTTGCTATCTAATAAACTTCAACTATTCGGCAGGCCCGGTCATATATTTTCCGCCTGCAGCAGGTTCGGGGCGGGGACAAGTGATGGCTCTCCCTACCCGAATCAACCTGAATATGTTAAATTGAGTACGTTAATAATTATTACTTCATGTTTTTTATGTATATCACTCGTGCTATGAATAAGCAAACCAAGCTTGAACCACTTAATTTGTGTAACAGCTATAGTGGTGTCTTGTGCTTAAGAACAATCTTTTTCTCCATGGAAGGGTTGAGGGTGGATAATACTTTATTCGCACACTAGCAGTTTGCATGTTAGAAACTTGAGATAACTTCCTGTAAGGAGGTACTCCCTCTGTTCCTAAATGACAGTCCACCATGTTTTTACGTGCAATTTTTGAACCAAAATATTAGGCACCTTCGTCCATAAGTTTTTAAATTTCGAAAATTGCCTGTAAAAACATGGTGGACTGTCATTTAGGAATGGAGGGAGTTTATCATCGCAAAATAAGGACATGGAGCTTTGTCAGTTTTTGATCTTGGCTATTTTGTTTGTTGATGGGACCTTATAATTGATTGTTTTGTTTTGTCCTTATTTTCATTTGTTTGTTGATGGGACCTTATAATTGATTGTTTTGTTTTGTCCTTATTAGTGAAAAGTTGCGTCTTCAGTTGAGGCCTGTATGTCCTCATTGTTGAGGTGCTTCTGGTTCTCCTTCACACTCTCCCACTCCTTTAATAGGCTAAGCTGCTTGTCTTGTGCATTAATGTGAAGTGGATATTTGATAATTGACCGCCGGGTGTTGCCCTCTTTCTTCCTTTTGCTAATTGCTTGCGTGCGTTTGTAGTACACTTGTGTATTTACTTTTCTGTGTTCCTTTTTATCTACCAATTGCAGAACTTCATTCTGCGGTTAATATGCTGAACATGTTTTGATTTAAATCTTTGCTTCTTTCAAGCCACTGGTTATGGGATTTCAGTTATTACCTGTTAGAATGATCTTCAGCTGCTAAACTTCCATAGTTCCATTGATGTTGAAGTCATGATTAACTTTTGCAGGCACACAATACAGTCAACAGTCATATAAAGTTAGTGAATCCTTTCCATTCAAGTGGATAAATAAGAAGTGGAGAGAAGGGTTTCATGTGACCTCCATGGCAACTGCTGGTACCCGATGGGCTGTTGTCATGTCACGCAATGCTGGCTATAGTGATCAGGTTAAGCTTCGCTTCTTCGACTTTTTCTTTGTTTTCTCATCGAAAGACTAGGCTATCAGAAAAATGAGTAGGATGGATTTCTTTCCCTTCTTTGCTTGAGTTAATAGGCATTAGTTGAAAGGGCTCAACTCAGAAAGTCAAGCTCATAAATGATGTGTGAGAAGAAAGGAGGATTCCTAAAAACATCATTTACGAGTTACAACAATGGTATTGTATTCCAGGAATATTTTCCGATTCTGACTAGGTGAAACCGGACCCACCAAAATGTCTGTTCTTCTCTCTCCGCAGGCACCATAGGATTTATGTTGTGGCTATCGCTACACTCTTCTCCCTCTTCCATCTATAACCAGAATTCCATATCTCCAGTGATTTCTGAACTGAAACTGGCATCACCTACTTATTCCAGACATACTCAGATGTAAATCCCTACGTTCTCTTGCCACCTCGCAGTTTAGAAGCAAATGATCTCCAGTTTCTTCCTTTCGTAAGAATGGTATCCTTAACTGTAGTAGTGGAATCCAAAACTGCTGTCAATACAGAAAAAGGAGACCTTAGAGGGGCACCGACTTCCTAATACTCTTGCAAGGAAATGATGGAAAATTAATTGGGTGTCTATAAAATCCGTTGCTAAAAATATCTCGAGGACTGGGTAATGTCTGGGCTAAGTGCTTTATAGAAAGAAAGAGAACACATATTACAAGTTTAATTGGGGCATACCCAAGGGTTACAGGTTAATATTTCTAATTGATATGAAGATTATCCTTTAGAGGTTTCACCAAATTAGAAGAAATACGGTTGAAGGCATTTTGTAAGTTTCTAAATTTTGTAAAACTAATGAACTCTTTGATAGGTTGGATGTTTGGTTTATCCAACTTCAGTTATGGAGGGTGGGTTTCACAGCCTTGTTATGTCACTCACCTATTGCAAATGGCTTTAAAGGGCTGGGTAGTGCCCATTGTGGTACATTCTTATTCAGACAAAATCAGGACTCAAGAATAGGTCATTGCATCCTAATCAAAACTATATTTTCTTGGTACAACTACTTCAGTTGGTATCCTTCCATTAGTACTTGGCAACTCTTGTTTAGTTAAAATGTGCGATTAGGTCTTGCAGTGCTACTCATCGTAGTTGTTAAAAACTTACGATACGGGATACGTATCCTACGATTCATATCTTCTCCTTTGGAAAACGATACGTCTCACCCCACCTCGTATCATTTTTCTATAGAAATTCTACGATACGATCGCTTATGATACGATATATGTACATGTACCATGATTTAGTACGTATCCTGCGATTACTTATAGGGAAAAAATCGAACCTTATTTTATGAGGTGGAACCCAAATGCATGAATCTAAGCTGTTTTATCTAATTATGGCGAAGTTCAAATTATTTGGTAGAAATTCAACCTTAATGTAGGGCTTGAATAAAAGAAAGAACCATACTTCCATTAACTTTTGCCTAAGCCATATAATGGCTCTTTTTTTCTTTTCATAACTAAGAGAGCAAAAAGCCTTAATGTGATAGACCCTACTTGAGATTTTTGAAATTTTGCATCTTAATTTTTTTTTAAATGTAAGCATAGTTTGTTGGTGTTATTAGGTATAAATACTTTTTAATTATTAATTATGTTAACGTTTTTGAAGCATAAACTAGATTTAGTATATTGGCACAATAAAGTTAAGTTGAAACAAGCCAAATTGACAAAGCCCAAAGATGAAGATATTATTAAAGGAGATGTAAATATATAGTTTATAGAAGCTCTAGAATATCCATGTGAAATATCTATTTTTTTGTGAGAATTGGTCTCATGAGTAGTTCTAGACAATGTTTTAAAACCCGGACCGGTGAGCGAACAGGAAAAGAGACCGGGTGGACGGGTCACCGGTCGAAGCGCTATCGAACCGCGATGTCATAATTATAATAAAATATTATATAAAAATTAGAATATATAAACGTATAAGTATAAAAAAATTATTTGAAGTGAGAGGATGAATTTCATCCCTTCCCAGCAAAAACAAAGGAAGATGCAATTTTGCACTTAAAACAGGTTTGTCCCACATCTGTGGGGAAACAAAAGGGAAGTCTTCCTTACATATATAAATACACAACACCACCTTTTGCCTTGTTTTACGCCTGTAAGTTGGCCTTTGATGCGTGCCAAAAGGTAATTTCCAGTTCAAATTTTTAGTCACCGGTTCAGTCAACCCGTGAACGTTTCTTACGGTTAAACCGCTTTGTTTGAACGATTTTCACTAATTAAGCCGGTTTTCAAAACATAGCGGTTTTTAGGTTTGCCCGGACCGGAACATGGACCGGTTGACGGGCTAACCGGTTGAACCGGCCGGTCCGGTCCGGGTTTTAAAACATTGGTTCTAGAATCTACTTACAACGGTTATCTGTATGAAAATATCTCTAGACTAGAGCTGTCCATGGGATAGTATAAATAGGGATGGGTTTAGCATTAGCAATTTGTACCAAGCCAAAAAAAGTTTTAAGTTCTAATTTAATACAAATATTCTCTTTCCACTCCTATCTTAAGTATTTCTTCCTCTTCCAAAATCTTGTCCAACTAA
The DNA here is from genome assembly GCA_016920895.1 of Vaccinium myrtillus. Lineage (NCBI taxonomy): Eukaryota > Viridiplantae > Streptophyta > Magnoliopsida > Ericales > Ericaceae > Vaccinium > Vaccinium myrtillus. Next base: position 21,681,546 of record CM029273.1, on the reverse strand, counting down.
ATATTAGAAACGCCTGCTTTTCAACAAATGTAGCTTAAGATACGCAATACGTATTTTGATACGAGTAATACATTGAAAAAAACAATGTAGGATATGTATTTTTTTTTTTTCCAAAACAAAGCAACGTATCAGTTGATTGATTGTGTCTTCGTTTTTCCAACTGTCATTGGCTACATAGGTTGTTGAGCTTGATTTTCTTTATCCGAGCGAGGGCATCCACAAACGCTGGGATACTGGTTACCGTATTACATCAACAGCTGCTACTTGGGATCAAACAGCTCTTGTCTTGAGCATACCGCGGCGCAAACCTGGTGATGAAACTCAAGAAACCTTGCGAACATCTCAGTTTCCAAGCACACATGTTAAGGTAAATATTCTATGGAGCCATTCCTCTTGTCGTCTCTGTAAATATGTTTCAAAGTTATTTCAAATATATGTTCCACTTGTCAGGAATCCATATAATGTTCACATTTCCCGAGTGAATTTTGATGATCCGAGCCGTTTAATGTGTTTAAAACATGTTTTTAAAGGTCCCCGCGAGGAATAATAATAAAAAAAAAGGCTAGGAAGGGCTTTATCAGAGCAGTTTTTCATACAACTCGTAGATATATATTTTTATGAAAAACTGCTCGTATGAAGCCTTTCTGTTTTTTTTTTTTTAATCCTCGCAGGGACTCTTAAAAACACATTCTAAACTCATTGGACAGTTCGGATCATCAAAATTCAATTGGAAAAGGTGGGGTCTTGACTTTAACAAAGTCAAGGATCCCTAACTAGAAGTTTTCTGTATATGTGTGTATACACGCAGTCCACTTCCAGTAAGGGATCCCTTACTTTCCTATGATGCCGACCTACCTTTTTCCAGTCAAATTTTGATGATCAGAACCGTTCAATGTGTCTAAAACATGTTTTTAAGGTTCTCCATGAGGATTCAGCAAAAAAATGACTCGAAAGGACTTCATCCACAGTTTTTCATAAAACTGCATATATTATCGAAATATAGACAGGAACTATGGGATCCGCACCATAGCACAGTAAGAGATCTCTTATTAGAAGCTTGGTGTGTACATGCAAGATCCCATAATGTAGAGGCCCTTCCAAAAATGGATCTTGCATATGTAGCCATATGCAGGATTCACCTTTCCCGATTGAATTTTGATGATCCAAACCGTTCAATGTGTTTAAAACGTGTTTTTAAGGAGTGAGAAATCATTTTAAAAAAAATGATCTGGAAGGGCTTGATCCGAATAATTTTCGATAGAACTATACACTACAATTTTATCGAAAACTGCTTGGATCAAGTCCTTCCCGATCTTTTTTTTTTATGGTTCCTCGCGTGGACCTTTAAAAACACGTTTTAAAAACATTGAACGGTTTTGATTATCAAAATTCAATTGCAAAATGTGAGTCCCGCATTTTAGCAATTTAAGGGATTCCCTTTTTGGAAGTTCCGTGTATATATATGTGTGTGTGTGTGTGCACGAATTCTGTTTGTGACTTGGTTTAATTTTGGTGACCGAGTGTTGCTTTCGTGTGCAGGAAAAGTGGGCGAAGAATCTCTATCTAGCTTGCGTGTGCTATGGACGAACAGTGTCATAATTCCTTTCAACATTGGAGCAGGACTCTGTATTTTCATCTTTTACTCACTTGTTTATCCGCTACATTGTGCCCTTGTATACATATATAACCTAATACTTTTGGTGTGGAATTGTAGTTGAAAGATGGTTGTAAATAAATTCTTGGGTTTGGTTTCGTTTCACTGTTGGGGGCTACAAATATAGCATTTCTGGTGGAGGGCATGCAGAAACATCCTTGCTACCAAGGATAATTTACATAGCAGAAAATGTTCCAGAACTCCTATATGCCCATTGTGTCTCAAAGAGGTGGAATCTGTTGAACACCTCCTCTTTAGATGCAAAAACCTCAAAGCTGTGTGGGATATTTGCAATCTGTCTGAAGTCTTTGTTTGGGACACCAGCTCTATTTTGAAATGGATGAATGCGGTGCTAAACAGTAATCAACAAACTTCAGATATCAAAACCTTTTTTAGCAGAGTTGATATGGATAGCTGGAGTATGTGGAAAGCTAGAAATGAATTCATTTTTCAAGGTACACCTTTCTCGGTCAAAAGCATAGCTTTAAAAATGGAACAGGCTTGGGATGAAGTCCAGAACCTCATGATAAAGTCTACTACTTGCACTCCCGCCAGTCCTATCATTCCATCTTCTTCTGCTAGGAAGTGGTGTCCTCCTGACATAAATCGAGTTAAGTTTAATTGCGATGCCTCATGGAAGAAGGATACCAGAGAGGGCTTTGGTGCTGTGGTTTTGAGGAATCACAAGGGGGAGCTTATTGATGGAAGGAAATTCAAGGTCAGAGGTGTGTCTGCCTTAGCTTGTGAAGCCATGGCCTTAAGGGAGGCGTGTTTAATGGCAAAAGCTATGAATCTTCACTCGGTGCAAATTGAATGTGATAACAAAGAACTGACATCCTTGAGTGTGTCTGATTTAGATCCCCCATGGGAGTGTGCTTGTATTATCCAAGATATTAGAGTGCTAGTTGAAGGGTTTAACCTGCTTGTATCTTGGATACCTAGATCGATTAATCGTGTCGCTCATTGGGTGGCTTCATTTGTTTCAGGATGGCTTCCTCAGAACTGGGTATCTATGATTCCAGCTGAGCTTAGCCATATCCTTTCTTTGGATTTATGATTTAATGCAAATGTCTTTCTGTTCAAAAAAAAAAAAAAAAAAACAAAATAATTCTTTTAGTTCAAAACGATCAATATGTATTTTTTACAATAGTTGGTTAGGAGTAATGACATTTTTATTTCCAGCACTAGTCTGCTGAGGTTAGCCGAGATACTTTGAGGAATGGTGCCATTTCTGAAATGGAAGTTCAAGATGCTCATCTCAGTTTTTGGAATAAATTTTCATTGATCAAACGGGAAAAAAAGAAAAAGAGGACACTTGTTTGGTTGAACGTTTTTAAAACTCGCAGCATTAAAAGAGATTCTGAAATGTCGGAAAACTATTTTAGACAACAAAATGAGTTTTGGTACTCATTGAAATGAACAGTCTCATTCCATTGCATTACAAAAATGAAGGTACTTATCCAACGAAATATTTAGGCCCCCTGATGTAATAAATGAGTTAATCTCCCAATCTATGAACGAAATAAATAAATAAATATATATATATATATTGGTTAAGCTTCTAATCTGGACCTCTAATTTCCGCACCTCATGATCCAAAATTTTTTTGACGATCCGATCCGTCCAATGTGTTCAGAAGGTGTTTTCAAGGGTCCACGCGGAAAATCTTCAAAAAAAAATACCGGGAAGGGCTTGATCTATTTACATTTTTTGCGAAAACTGCTTGAATCAAGCCCTTCCCGGTATTTTTTTTGAAGATTTTCCGCTTGGACCCTTGAAAACACCTTCTGAACACATTGGACGGATCGGATTTTCCAAAAAAAATTTGCAACACAAAAAAACCCCATTTTTTCCTTAAATCCGGGAGTGTGGAAACGATGACACTACACGATCAAATCAGTGAAAATTTCTAAACATGAAAATCTGAAAAAAAAAATTCTCCCACATTAGGAAGTACTAATCCCTAAAACACAGAACATCCATGTGGAGGCGGGTTGAAGCCCAAATTCAGAGAGCATCACTGCTTTCATGATCATGTAATCAACCTGAGAATTCAAGTTAATGTTATCAAGCCTCACCCAAATTACAAATCTGGAAAATACTTCTACAGAAGGAGAACCCTGTTATCGGGGGACCCTCACTGGTGGAGGCGCCATGTTGGAATTAAGGACCCAATTGACCTCGGTTTAACAATTAACTGTTACCAATTTTTATTTATTTTTTGGTAAATAAGCTTGAAATGGAAAAAAGGCTAAGCGGATATACAACCTACAAGGGGCATACCCCAGGGAGGACAAAAGAAAACAAAAGAAGAGAGAAGAGACTAAAAAGGATGGCCAACTTGGCAACAATGGATAGGGATGACTAAGTGAACGAAATTAAACAAATCTACATAGCCTATCTGCTAAAAGCTACATAAAAGGATAACAATAATGTGTTTCTAGTCCATCATATGAGATGGAGGAGAAACACACAAAAGAGACAACCCAAACTTGCACTCTATTTGTGTGAACTAACTGACCCATAATCTGAACCAGTAGCAGTGCTGGACAACCAGTAGCAGTGCTGGACTACAACCAAAAGTGGGAACATGGTGACCATTTGCTGCAGCCATAATAGATCCCCAAGGGCCAGTAACAGTTTGTGCGAGGTGAGTGAATTGATTGATGCGGATCGGATGAAATGGAATGAACCACTTCTCAAACAGGTTTTCATTGAAAGAGATGTGAATCAGATTTTGAGCATACCATTGAGTGTCACAGGCGTAGAGGATAAGTATATTTGGAAGTGTACATCAACTGGGCTTTTCTCAGTTAAATCGGCTTATGTTATTGCCAAGGAGCTGGTTCAAACGAGGAGGGTTGTGTACAACGGAGGAGGACAAACTAGTGGGGATCTTGAGGATGAAGGTTTCTGGAAAAGAGTTTGGCAAATGAAGGCCCCGGCGAAAATTAAAATGTTTCTTTGGCGGTGTCTCCATGGAATCGTGTCAGTGAACATGGCGTTGGCCCAACGGAAGATACCGGTGGATACGATCTGTCCTCTTTGTGGATTGGCGGAAGAAACTCCATCTCATATGCTTTTTAATTGTGACAGAGCTTCACGAGTCCAGTTATTATCCCCTTCCTGATTTCGACCAGAATTTTCTCTCACTGCGCAATTAAAGGATGTTTGGGTGAATTTAGGTGATAAATCTAGTGGCGAGGAACAGCGGGAGGCTTCCGGATTATTTGCAATAGTTGGGTGGCACGTTTGGATTGCAAGGAACAACTGAGTATTCAAGCAGACTTGGACTCTGGAAACGACCATTATAGAGCATGCGGTGGAGGAGTTCAACATGTTTTTACAAGATGTACGGAAGGAGCGACCAAGTGGGCGGTTGTGCCGGGGGTACGCAATTTTTTCTTTTCTTTATTTTGTTTTTTCCTCCTTGGGGTATGTCCCTTGTAGGCTGTACATTCGCTTAACCCCTTTTAATTTCAAGCTAAATTACCCAAAAAAAAAAAAAAAAAGAGCGACCAAGTGTTGATATAGCCAATAATACTAGTGTTCCTCATTGGCAACCACCAGATCCTAGACGTTTGAAGATCAATGTGGATGGTGCATTTGATGGGAAAACACGAAGGGGAGGTGTTGGTATTGTGATTCGAGATTTTTTGGGTCACGTTTTCGGTGTTGCAACTTCTCCGATAGCATGCAGTATGTCGGCAGAGATGGTGGAGGCAGAAGGCTTTCGTTTCGCACTGGGATTTTCACTTTGCTACTTGGAAAATGAGTATATGTTGGAGGGGGATGCACAATCTGTCATCATGATGCCCCAAGGTCATTCTTCCGTCAAGGCAAGCCCAGAAGTTATCATTAGAGATGCTTTATCTTTAGCTAATAATTTTGTTTCTGTTTCTTTTCATTTTGTTCCTCGAGATTGTAATAGGGTGGCTAATGCTATAGCCAAATATGCCATATCATTGGATGGTCCCCTAATCTGGCAGGGGACTATTCCAGACTGGATTAGTAGGGAAGTTTCCCTCGATGTTTTTTCTTGACATTTCCTTGAATAAATTGTTCTACCGATTGAATTTTTTTTTAGCTAATTCATTGAGAACAGCGGTGGGTAAGCTCTCTCGTGTTCTTATTCTTCTCCTTCCTCTTTTTTCTGACCCGTTTCACTGGACGCCTTTGCTTTCTTCCTTCGTTGCCGTTTCTTCTCCAACGACCCTCCATCTCGATTGGGTGGCTCTGGATGTTCCCGTCGGTTTTTTCTCTTGGGTAAAACCAGTTCTTGGCCTAATAGCTAGGCGGTTCAAGCAGATCTGCGGCAGGGATGGTCGGCATTAGCCTCCCCCTTGCGCATTGTTGAGTGTACCGATCTTTGCCTAACGGCATGGTCAGCTTCTGCAACAACATGTTGGGTGATCTTGTTGGCTCTCCGATGGGTGGCTAATGGCGGCATGTCAGATTATCGGGAGTTTTTTGATCGGTTTGGTGGTGGGCTATCTAATGTGGTGGTTGTTGGCGGTTGGGCGGCGATGGTATGAAGTTTGCAAAAGAGTTTAGTGTTTACGTTTAGGGTTTCTTGGGGGATTGTGGGCTTTTCGCTCCCTTTTGGGCCTCATTGAAACAATTGATATGCCTCTTTTTAGGCTAGGCCATTATGTGTCTTGGTTTGGCCCACTAGGTGTTTTGGGCTTTGTCCCATTGGGCGTTTTTTTAATTTCTCCAACGCTTTATTGGAGTCCCCTTCCCTCTACCCCCATCTTGATGTACCCCTTGTTATGATTTCATCAATAAACTTGTTTCTTATCAAGAATGCTTTGTTGGAGTCCCCTTCTCTCTCTCTCTCTCTCACACACACACACACACGTGTGTGTATATATAACAGATATATCTACTTTCCTTCTTGTTTTAGTTTTTCTCTAATAGTCTCTAAGATCTTAATTTGGTAGATAATATTAACGTCTACATTTTTTCTTGGGAATTGTTTAAACTCCACACTGTCTAATTCTCCAGCGATGAGGACCAGTTTTACGACGAGATGAAGAAGGCTTCTAAGTGTAAGGGTGGTGAAAACCAGTCAATTGAAAACAATTGATAGCATTCTTGATAAGAAAGATGCACTAGCTACAGAAATCGAAGAGAAGAGGAAGTTGCTTTTGGAGGAGAAGGATAGGATGGAATTGGAAAACGTTGGAGAAGGTGCTGGAGATGCTCTTAATGCATACATATCTAAATTATCCTCTCAACTAGGTAAGCTATTCTGCAGATGATAAAATCTTTTCTTATCTTTTGTTCGGTTGACTTCTAAATATAACCTGTTGAGATTTAAGAGGGCATATGATTTAAGATGGCAATATTCCCATCATTCTTGCTATCCACTGAAGCTCACTGAAATACTTGACAATACACCAACAAGGCTTATCAAACCTTGTTGCGAAAGTGATGAAACTCAATGTTGTGTTCAGTCATGCATTTTGGGGTCAAGGTACTTTGAGTAAGTAGATTTTTAGAAAGAATGTCCAAACGCCAAGTGTTTAATGGTAGTAAGAAACAAGTACACAGTATAAGTACGGGGAAAAAAACGAAAGGGTGGGGGTTGAGAGCTTCTCTCTCTAGAGAATGCACTCCCCACACCAAAATCTACAGATATTTTTGATAATCTGCCTCAATCATACTTCAAACGTATATCAATCTCTCTCGAGGTTCACTCAAATACACAGCAACAAAGGGGATATGAGATCATTGACCAAATTTCTCAACAACAGAAGGGGATCTGAGATCCACTCAATTACTGTGGAGGTGGTGCGATATGGTGACTCAACAACAGTCCGCTCCAGATGGGTTTGATCGTGCTGGGCAACACCAGAGCGAGTAAACTCAGTTGGCGACTACTCAGTTGGGTTCCATGGAGAATCACGAATCCAGTGTCCAAATGGTTAGCGATATCCTCAACTCAGTTCAGGGCTGGTTCAGTTCGTCCACCAAACCGCCATGACGGAGGTTTGCGATCTGGGTTTCTCTGGGTTAAAGAACGACATGGTTTTCTCTGGGTTTTCGATTCCAAACAACAGGCTCCCAAGGGAGTATCAAGGTATGAGAATCCAGCAACAAAAGGGGATCTGAGAACCACCCCGATTGCATCGCATATATAAAGCTAATTCTAGATGGGTTTGATCGAGCTGGACAACACCAAAGCGAGTCAACTTAGTTAGCGATTAAACTCAGTTGGGTTCCATGGAGAACCACGAATCCATTGGTATTTTCTGACTTTGTTATTATTGGTTCCACAGAGATTAAGTTTTGTGCTGAAATATGTTATTATGGACCAATTAAATCTGGGTTGTTGTACCCTAAAATCCCAGAATTGCACTGGTTTCCCGGTTTCTTTCTTGGGGAAGAAGAGAGTAGCTTTCACGCTTTCTCTCCTGAGGCTGGGCTCATCATCACCGCTTGGGGGAACGTGGGTGGTACGAGTTTAGCTGTAAGTTGGTGATCACGAGTATTAGCTGCACATTAAAATATGGATCACTCACATGGGTGATGTCATAAAGTAGGCGTGCAACCTTTATGGCTGCCGGTCAAATGCAACTATTTATTGTTTCATGTGTTGGTGCCTTTTAAACGTTATTCAGCTAGTGGAAGTCTAGCATTGCTTTACATAAGGGACCCCAAAAGGACAAAGTTTGGGCGTGATAATGTATGTGCCAGATTTGTAGATGGCTGGTGCTTGGGCCATTACTATTTTTTTCACTATTTCGGCCACTTTTATGAGAGATCCATATTTGAATGGTAGTGGGCCTTATTCAGTCAAATTGGTTCATCAATAAAGTGGGCCTCAGTTGTAGCGCATGAACTCTAATTCGTTTATCAAAGCCAGTGGGCCAGATTTTCATACAAAGGACTCGAGTCCAGCTACATTGTTGTTTGACTAGAGTAATCAACAATTGTTCTATTTCGGTGTGCTAATATATGGATTGTAATTCTTGATTGGGTTGATTGTCTTTGAAATTTGGATTGGGCATGTGGGAGCGGGCGACCGAGTAGGCATGTGTCCCACGGGATCTATGGGGGAGTTCCCTTGTGTGTACTGATTGACGAAAATCAGAAACTCCTCGTTTGATTCGGGCTTCATTGTTGTTGGCACATGAGAGACGGTCATCTTATGTATTAGCTTACCATAAATGTGACTGACTTCGGAACTATATACACGGATTGTACTACTTGTTTGCGATAGACTGGCTTTGGAATCTGGATTAGGCATGTGGGAGCGGGCGACTGAGTAGGCATGTGTCCCACGAGTTCTATAGGGAAGTTCCCTTGAGTGTACTGATTGCCGAAAAGTCAGAGGCTCCTCGTTTGGTTCGGGTTGCTATGTTGTTGGTCCCAGGAGAGTCGGTCATCCTATGTATTAGTTTCCATAATTTGTGACTTTCTGAGCATATCTTAACTCTGGATGGATGATGATGTTAAAACTTGGTTAAGAGATGTTGAGCGAAGGGTAGACTAGGCGTGGTGTAGAACACAGGGATTTATGGGGGAGGCTTCCTTTGTGTTTAGTACTTGCCGAAATACTTGAGGCCCGTTTCCTCTGGATTGAGTTCTATATTGTTGTGCTCCATTGTTGAGATTGGAAACCAAAGATATATTTGGAAACTTTTACTGCAGTTAGGGGCGGAGTGTGCCAAGGAGTACGCACGGTTCCTTAATTTTCCTTACTTATCCCTATCCTTGCGGGTTGTGCAAAGGCACCTCTGTCACTGCTGCTGCACTCTGAGTCTGCACTCCTTGTTGCTCTATTATTCACCACTGCTGCTGCACTCTAAGATCTACTGTTTACTGCTACTGTTATATCCTGTTACTGCTGCTACACTTGATATTGCTGCCACACTTGTCATTGCTGATGTTCAAGTTATTATCTGCTGTCTTCTGCTGATGAAGTCATGCTCACTGTGTCAGCTCCTGCTGCTACATTCTGCCTCTACCTCTTTCTTTTCTTTTCTCTTTTCAGCTGCTGCTGTTGTATACGCAGTGGCTGGCACCTTGAGGGTGCAACAATTACGAATGGGTCATGGCGAAATTTTCAAGAATTTCTTCAATGTTTCCAAGTTATTTCAAGATCATAATTGTGATTAAAGTCTACTTCATGTTGGCTATCGGATCCAATCCTCAAGTCTAGTACTAAACCCATGGTTCCCTAGTGTAGGCTGTTTGTTTGGTCTTTTGTACCACTTGTAAGGTGTTTCTCTCCTCTCTACTAGATAGGAGAGAAACACCCCGTAGTTAGGATTTTTTGCATTGCTGTACGCTGCCTTATGGCCATCTTTTTTGCACCTTTTCTTTTCTTCCTTTTCCTTTTGTCCTCCCTGGGGTATGCCCCTTGTAGGCTGTATATTCTGTTGCCTTCTTTTTATTTCAAGCTTATTTACCCAAAAAAAGGGCACCTTATCTTTCCCATCTTCGGCGGGTTGTGTCGGAGTTTTGTAATTTTCTATCTGCTGCATGTTTGATCATTTATGCCTATGCTGGTGGGATGTGCCAGTACTTCTCATTTTCCCACCCCGGCGGGTTGTGCCGGGGACCACACATTTTTCCTTTTCTTTCCTTTTTTACTTTTCTTTCTTTTCCATTTTGTCCTCCCTGGGGTATGCCCCTTGTAGGCTGTACATTCGCTTAACCCCTTTTAATTTCACGCTAAATTACCCAAAAAAAAAAGTACGGGGCATGAATTATCCACAGATCAAAGCATGGGGTTGGTTGAATACTTGAATGACGGACCTCGTGGGACTTCAGTTCCCATGTTTGGTTTTAGAAATTGGTGGAGGAATTAGCTACATGTTGGGTAATTGGACCTCCAATAACATGGGTTTCGAATACTTAAGGAGATGGGGTGTTGCGACTAAATTGCTACTAGTTTGGCTAACCAAACTTGCCCATATGGTAGAATAAGAATGGCACAACCTCTTTTTTTTTTTTGGGTTTCATTTTGATGTAGCAGCAAATCATGTAGAGACAAAAGACTACAAGGAATTTCATCCCAACTCCAAAAGAGGAATAGGCCTGAAACATAAAGTTATTTACTTGTACAAGAACAAAATAAGTGCAAGGGAATTGATCCTTCAACCAAAGGAGTTACGATGATCCTAATTGTTTCCTTTTTTTTTTTTATAGATAAACCAGCGTTAAAATAAAAGGGGCTAAGCGAATATACAGCCTACTAGGGGCATACCCCAGGGAGGACAAAGAAAAAAGAAAGAAAAAAGAGAGAGGAAATAAAAGTGCTTGGAGTGGGAGGCCAAGTGGCTACAATGGGACTGGGGAAGATGAAAGAAGGCCTTACGACTACAGTTGGAAATGCGACAAATAAACCTTTGTTTATGTGTTTCAACTCCATCTGAGAGAGGGAGGTGAAACACACAACATGAGATGGAAGGCAACGGAAAATCCCAGGGACATCCCCACCTGGGTAGGCAAAGATGGACCCGAGATAAATTGGCACCACGCTTTAAATCCAATGAAGTAAACACAACACTTTATGCAAGGACTATGGGAGGACACCCCCCTCCCGAAAGGGGAACAAAGAGCCATGGGACATCCTCCCAAGGCTAGGCCAAAGATGTGCAACAACACAGAAACTGAGAGCACACGTCTGATGAGGTAAATTCTGGACAACATCTAGTTTAAAACTTCGATAACAATTCAATTGCAATGATAGCAAATTAGACAGTAACAGCAGCAGATTATATAGCGGTAGTAACAAGAATTAAACTGAGCATCATGCAACGCAATTTCCAGAACAACATGGCTCAAACGAAGGGCCCAGGTAATGTAATAGAAATGACTGGTAGAAATCCGGGCAGCAACACCTTCACAAACAGAATTGCAGCAGTATATAGACAACACAATACTACACAAACAGATCACTGCCAGAGTTGCAGCGATTTGGACAGAGTTATGTCTGTATTTTTGCATCCTAAATGATGCAGCCCAGTACAGGTATCAACACAGAACGCACGTGCAGTAGCACAATGTTCACGGCACATCAGAATATCAAATGCACATCAGGATATCAAAATGCACAGTGTATGAAGCAGTAATCATGTCACAACAAATAACATTTTTTTTTTTGGGTAAATAAGCTTGAAATAAAAAAGGGGCTAACCGAATTTACAGCCTACAAGGGGCATACCCCTGGAGGACAAAATAAAAATACAAGAAAATAAAAGTAGAGAACAATACAAAGAAAGGAGACCTACGCCAACAGGCTACAAGTATCTAAGAGTAAGTAATCTGAATGTTTCCTAACCTTCTAAAAAGATGATTAAGAAACATACAACAAAATGATTAAATTTGAGATTCAGCATCTGAGGCTTGTCATGTAGATGACAGTAGGAGAGTCCATGAATCTTGTCATGTGTAGATGAAGGCTTTCAAAATCATGAATCTAAATGGTTGACATTGAGGCTTGACATTGAAGCTTGAGTATAGCAATAGGTAACACATCCCTTGGGAAGAACATGAAACTTGATGCTTGAACATGAGACTTGGAGCAGCCAATATGATTTGGGGCTGCTTGACCATAGATCTTGGTGCTCGAAGGATGATCCTTGAACATGAGACATGAAGCTTGAACATGAAAATTAGAATAGGACCTTGGATAGGAACATAAGATCCTATGTAACACTGGGACAACCCCCCAACGATAGGTCCGTGAATTGGGAGGAGGCCCCCTCCCAGAAGGGGATCATACTTGCCAGGGACAACCCCCCATGGCTAGGCCTAAGTATAGAACACCCTTGATGCTGATTAGACACACAGCAGTCCAGATGGGTTCGTTGTTGATCAGTACAGGACTACAAACTGTAGCAAAGTGCAGCAACACTATTGCAGCTGTAGAGCTGTAGTACAGGAGTACTAATGCAGCTGTAACAGGGGCAGTTTTCCCCATCCGAATAGGGCTTGATGGCCACACTCACAGAATCCAACAGTAGCAGTTTTCCATGTATACAGTGAACAAACAAGAGTACTAATGCAGCAGTAACAGAGGATTGCAACAGCCCTTGCAACCCACTTAATATCAACAAATTGCAATAACACTAGCATCATCAAGAGTAACAACAGATAGACGCGGATTGCAACAGCCCTTGCAACCCATATAAAGTCAATAAAGCAATAAAGCAACTCTAGCATCAAAGAGTAACAACATATGCAATAATAATGGATTGCAACAGCCCTTGCAACCCAAATGACTTCAATAAAGGACGATGCACATACCTCACTTCAATAAAGCATGATGCGCATACCTTTGGATGACCTGCACTGCACTAGCTTTAGATTATTCCCCACTTAGTTAACAGCCACTGGGATTGGTGTCCTTGAGGAAGATTACCCAGGGACATCAATCTGTATCTCACCATTGAATGGATTTTGTTGACCACACTAGGTCCTGAGCAAGTTACATTTTGGAATTTTCGAACATTTCTTTCAAGCCATATTTGATAGACTGTAACAGTGAAAATAAGCTTGGTGATCAAGTTTTTAAGTGATTTACCTCTGATACTTGAGACTTGATTGATCCAATTGGCCCAAGACCTTGAAGGCCAATTTACATTTATGTGTGCAAGAATGTCAGTCCAGACTTGTGAAGTAAATGGACAATTGAAAAATAGATGATCATGTGACTCTATACCATGACAAAAACTACAACAAGAAACAGGAATAGTGCCAAACAGAACTAGCCTATCACCAGTATATAGCCTATTATGGATTGCAAGCCAGGTGATCATGCTACATTTTGGGATATGGCCAGAAAACCATATGCTGGAATGCCAAGGCACTTTGGGATAGTGCAATCTTATGTCATCCCATAATGAAGAAATGGTGAATTCCCCATTAGAGTTAAGCAACCATTTGTGATGGTCCTCCAGCTCTTGAATAGGACTGGGAACAGAGCTCAAAGCATCCCGGAGCTCATTGAGCTCAAGGGTCTGGGTAATGGGAAGACACCATCTGGAATTTCTAATAATTGCACTCACAGTGGCAGCTTTGGTGAGTCCAGAATCATAAATGACTCTATGACCAAACTTAAGGGCGAGGGGCCCAAGGGATGCCAATTGTCATACCACAATGAGGTGGATCTGCCGTTGCCAATGGTGACTTTAATGTGGGATTGAACAAGAGGCCTAAGATTTAGCAACTTCCTCCATACCCATGAGGGAGAACTAGGCATCTTAATTTCCCAAAAGTTCCTCCCCTTTAGTAAATATGATTTAACCCACTGGCACCACATAGATTGTTCCCCACCAGAGATAAGGAACCAAATATGCTTGGCAATTGCAGCCTTATTCCATACAATGATGGATTTGAACCCTAACCCACCTTCCTGTTTAGGGCAGCATAAATGTTCCCATGAGACTTTAGCCCCAGTCTTTTTGAGGTTGGGGCCAGACCATAGGAAAGACCTAAGAGTGGCTTCAACATCCCTAATGACTTTCTTAGGAAGTATAAAGAGGGAGGACCAATATGTTTGCATTGAGAAAAGGACATTCTTAATCAACTGGATCCTACCAGCATAAGTTAGGTCCCTGTTTGTCCAGGTCTTGGTTCTAGAAGTGATTTTATCAATCATGGGTTTACAATCCACGTACCTTAGTTTGGAGGATAGCAGTGGGACCCCCAAGTATCTCACAGGTAATGTGCATTCCTTAAAGTCTAACAATTGTAGGATCTCAGTTCTGGTAGAGTGTTGTACACCAGAGAAGAAGATACTACTCTTTCCAGGACTAGGAGATAGTCCAGATAGTGATTCAAATTCTCACTTAAGGAGTTTCGTATATGTTTCACTGAGTTTACATCACCTTTGCAAAAGAGCATAAGGTCGTCTGCAAAACACAGATTGATAATCTTAGGTTGATTGCATCTCCAGTGAAATTTAAAGTTAGGCTCATTGGATTTCTCTTTTAAGATGCAAGTGAGAACCTCCATGACTATTACAAAAAGGTAGGATGAGAGTGGATCACCCTGTCTAAGGCCTCTTGGTAATGAAGTGAGTGAGCTCCTAACCTCAATGAGCTCAAGAGTTTGTGCAATGGGAAAGGCCCATTGTGAGCCTCTGATGACTGCAACAACTCTAGAGTTTTTAGGTAAACCAGAGTCATACACGATCCTATGGCCATATTTATCTGCTAGTGGGCCTAAGGGGTGCCAATTGTCAAACCAAAGTGAAGTGGTCAGCCCATTACCAATAGTAACTTTGATGTAAGGTTGAATTATGTTTCTAATTGCTAGCAATTTCCTCCACACCCAAGAAGGATTGCTAGGGATTTTAACCTCCCAGAAGTTTTTATCTTTAATTAAATAGGATTTAACCCATTGGCACCACATTGATTGCTCTCCACCAGAGATGAGGAACCAAATGTGTTTGGCAATTGCAGATTTATTTCAAACTTGTAAAGATTTGAGACCCAAACCCCCTTCTTGCTTAGGAGAGCAGAGGTGCTCCCAAGAAACCTTAGCACCTGATTTTTTCAGATCAAGACCAGACCAAAGAAATGATCTAAGGATAGTTTCAACCTCCTTAATGACTCTTTTAGGGAGGATAAAAAGGGATGCCCAATAGGTTTGCATGGAAAATAGCACATTTTTTATTAATTGCAACCTGCCAGCATAAGTTAAGTCTCTATTTGCCCAAGTTTTGGTCTTAGTTGTGATCCTATCAATCAAATTTTTGCAATCAAGATGCTTAAGTTTTGTGGTTAACAGTGGAACACCCAAGTAGCTAACAGGTAAGGAACCTTCCTTCAATCAAAGGAGATGGAGCATATTTCCTCTGGTGTTTGGATGGACACCTGAGAAGAATACATGACTTTTCCCAGGACTAGGAGAGAGACCAGACAACTCCTCAAATTCTTTAAGTGAGGACTGCATGTGTTTGACAAAACCCAAGTCTCCTTTGCTGAAGATCATAAGGTCATCAACAAAACAGAGATTGATAACTTAGTTTTATGACATCTCCAATGGAATTGGAAGTCAGGTAGATTAGCTTTCTCCCTCAGAAGACATGTCAGGACTTCCATGACCATAACAAAAAGGTAGGAAGAGAGAGGGTCTCCTTGCCTGAGACCTTTCCTACCTTTTATGTAGCCAGTGGGTTCACCATTTATACTAAGTGAGTAGTTGGCAGTGGAATTGCTTCCTCATGATTAAGAGAAACATAATTCCATCTAATTGCTTATAGTTTCTTCATTTGTATTGAATGGTTTTGCGACTTATGGAAAGAGCTCTTGCCAAACTACACTAATGAAGGAAGTAACACATCCAAGAACTCCCTAGAACAAAGAACTGAGCAGGGAACGACTGAGAGGTCACTTCTTTTTTATCCAACGAAGCCAACGTTGATGCAAGAGCATAATGGTGGTGGCTGAATCGAGGGATCTTCCTGTCTTTAATGTCTAGTCAAAGTGATTTTGAGTTTGACTTTATTTGCAAGTGTGTCATGCTTTGGAGTGAGAGAAGTACAAGCAGGTATAAAACAAGTACAACTGTTCTTACAATGTTATTGTGTAATGTTGGGATTAGGGTTTCTTGAGAATTTTGCTTAAAAGTTTGAGATTTCATGGATTTTATTGAGGCAATTTTCAAGAACAAGGTTTGTTATGTTGTGTAGTTTGATTATGTCAATCTTGGTCCTTTATCGGTCATTGTCTATTAGGGTTTTTTGTACATGTTTAGTATGTGACTATCAGCTGTTAGAGTTTCATTACAATTTAATTGTGATCTTGGGATAAGGGTTTCTTGAGAGTTCTGCTAGTGTGGTAGACATTTATGGATTTAGACCTAGGTTTCTGGATTTATATTAGGCATTGTTTGATTAGATGAGAGATGCTAAATTTTCCAATCTGAAAAGTAATTGGTATGTACTAAACATTGAGCGTTGAATTTGAAAAACTGTCTAATATTGAAAGAAGTTAAAGCATATAAGATGGAAATGGATTAATGGAGTGGTGGTGCAGGTGGGATAGTGGGTTGGCAGCGGCATCAATGATGGTTCCAGAGCTTGTGTGGTGGTAGTGTATAAGGATGGGGTGGCAGTGGTAGCACATATTGTTTGTATAGTGGTTGTAGGGGTCCGGATAAACCGAGCACTAAGCTCGCGAAAAGAGAAACCTCTTTGTTGGTCGCCGAGAGACTAACTCCGAGGGACTCTTCGGATCAATGACTCAACATGAGCAAAGAGACATCATGGAGGCTTCGGTCCTTGTCTAGCGTCTCGGATATTTGCCGAGACCTATCCCATACTTTACCCGTTGGCGAGTAGTCAAAGTTAATATTGGAAGACCTCGGGGCGTACCCAAAGGGTTACCTAAAAAACCGACTCTATGATGCTGGAATATCCCAAAAGGTTAAACGCTGAGTCAGCAAAGCAGTTAATGCGGCATGTGCCCGTAACAAACCATGATCATGGCAAGTGACGTCATCAGAACGGTTATGACATGTGTAACAATTTTACTGGATACATGTGCTCGCAGTATATTCCTTCGGGCTCGTCATCGTGACGTCAGCCGAGCGGTTAAAGTCACGTGATGAGCACAGCTGTGCTTGGAGGCCAAGCCAAGGCTCACCTATGGTCCTGCGGTTAAAGTCTCGGGTACATGGTCACTCGGAGAGGCATCGAGGCAGATCCAAACCAAATAACTGCAATCCGAAACCTCAGACCTCCGAGCACCATCAAAGAAGTGCAGAGGCTCACTGGAATGGCCGCAGCGCTCAATAGGTTTATCAGCCGGTCTTCGTACCTGTGCCGACCTTTCTTCGAGTCCCTGAAAACAAGCAAACGGAGTTTTCAGTGGACCGATGAATGTGACCGAGCGCTGGGCTAGTTAAAGGACTATCTCTCCAGAGCTCCCCTCCTCGTGATGCCCATACCTGAAGAAGATTTATACCTCTACCTCTCGGTATCTGGCCATGCGGTGAACTTGGTCCTTGTAAGGAAGGAAGGGGCTAATTTCCAGCCCATCTACTACTCCAGCAAAACATTGATTCCCTCCGAAACAAGGTACCTCCCTCTAGAAAAGTTGGTTCTGGCTCTTGTGACGGCCAAAAAAAATTGCTGCCCTACTTCCAAGTCCATACCATCATTGTGATTACCGAATACCCTTTGAAAACCATGCTCAGAAAGGCCGACCTCTCGAATCGGATTTCAAAATGGAGCCTAGAGTTGGGAAACTTCGATATTCGGAACGAAGCCCGAACAGCCATTAAGGGACAGGCTCTGGCGGATTTTATCGCCGAGCTGACACCTGAGCTCTGTGACAATCCCAAATGCTCGGCTGAGATTGGGCCAAGAGGAACGATGAAAGGGACTCTGGCGGAAGCCGAGAAACCTCCAGAAGAAAGACAAGAAAAAATTTGGAGAATGTTTCAAGGAGAAGTATGGCGCTTGCATGTTGACGGAGCGTCAAACAGCCGAGGGGTTGGCGCTGGGATTGTGCTTGTCTCCCCGGAAGGTATTATGCATGAAAATGCCCTTACCATCTGATGCATGGCGCCTTATGAACTACAGAAACGACGTGCAACAATCGAACACAAACGAGATGGTTTAGAGAAAACGCTCTCTAGACTCTGTTTTCATTCAATAATAAACATCAACCCCTTGCCCTAAGGCTTACATCTATTATTTATACTAGCAGCAACCCTAAAACTAAAAAGGAAATAAACTACTAATTAGCAACCCTAATCCTGATAAAACAAGGAAACAAAAAATAGGAAACCGGAAACCCTAATTGATCTTTCCCGAAGTCAAACATGTGGCAAGACCAACGACTGAATATAAGCCTCTCGGTATCGATACAGTGAAATACCTGTATCGATACCCATAGCTTCTGTTCGCCCACTGATGACTTGGTATCGATACAAGCATTTCCTTGTATCGATACCGAGACCCTCAAAACGCTTTCCGAGGCTTAAAATGCCGAAAATATTCTTCCTCCATGGCTACTGCATCATCCTCCCCTTCTAAAAAGAAATTCGCCCTCGAATTTGCATCATCATCAGACGAGCTATCACCCCTGAATGGAATTAGATGCTTGACATTAAACACTTCGGCAGTACGAACATGGCTTGGAAGCTTCAAACGATAGGAATTGGGATTGATCTTCTCAACAATCTCCACGGGGCCAATTTTACGGGCAGCAAGTTTGTTATACTCGTGAGATGGATAGCGGTCTTTAGTGAGGACTGCATAAACGAAATCACCAACCTCAAACTCCACTAGTCGGCGCTTCTTGTCTGCCGCTGCCTTGTACTTGGCTGTATTACTCTCCAAACGCAACTTAGTCTCGGCATGGATCTGCTGTAAACTTGTCATGAAATCTTCAGCCTTGCCATTAGAACGCTTCAAGCTTGGAACAGGAGCTAAGTCGACTGGTGTGCGCGGGTTAAATCCATACACAACCTGAAAAGGAGAGAATCCCGTGCTCCGATTGACGGAATGGTTGAAAGCAAACTCTGCTTGACACAGCTTTTGATCCCAACTTTTAAGATGATCCTCTACCAAACTTCGCAGTAAATTGCCCAAGGAACGGTTCACCACCTCAGTCTGGCCATCGGTTTGGGGATGATAAGCCGTACTAAAATCCAATTGAGTGTTGGCCAGCCTCCACAAACAACGCCAAAAATAACTCAAAAATCTGGTATCCCGATCAGAAACGATAGATGTCGGCAGCCCATGCAAGCGATACACCTCCGAAAAATATAATTGCGCCACCTTAACAGCATCTGTAGTTTTCTTGCATGCAATAAAGTGGGCCATCTTTGAAAAACGATCGACCACCACGTAGACAGAATCACGACCACGTTGTGTACGTGGCAGCCCCAATACAAAATCCATACTGACATCGGCCCATGGCTGGGAAGGAATTGGCAAAGGCATGTATAACCCGGCGTTAGTGGCCGTACCCTTGGAAATTTGGCAAATATGACACCCTGCCACGAACTTATAAACCTCACGCCGCAAGGTCGGCCAAAAATAGGAAGCAGAAATCAATGCATAAGTCTTATCCCGGCCCACATGCCCCTCATCATGCAACTCCTTAATGATTTTCAACCGCAGGCTGGATTCCGGAACACACAACAAATTTCCTTTGAATAAGAAACCATTGTGCATATGGAATTCTGATTGGGCTCCCCCTGCGATATCTTTAATGATAGTAGAAAAATATGGATCAGCCGCCAATAACTCACGAAAAGCATCAAAACCTGTTACTTTAGTGCGCATCAACACAAGAAAATTGGAACGCCGACTGAGGGCATCAGCTACTCGATTCAAAGCACCAGACTTGTGCTTGATAGATAAAGAGAACTGCTGAATATATGCCGCCCATTTAGCATGCCGACTGGACAACTTATCTTGAACATTGAGGTGCTTCAATGCCTCGTGATCAGAATATAGAACGAAATCACTATGAATAAGATAGTGATACCAGTGCTTCAAGGATTGGACCAATGCATAGAACTCCACATCATAGGTGTTGTAATTCATCTTTGCTCCATTTAGTTTCTCACTAAAATAAGCAACAGGTTTAGAATTTTGGCTAAGGACAGCCCCAATTCCAACCTTTGATGCATCGCAATGCAGCTCAAAAGGCTGTGAAAAGTCCGGCAAGATCAACACAGGAGCCGAAGTCAATTTTTGCTTGATCAATTGAAATGCAGCAGTTGCTGCATCATTCCACGCAAACCTGCCACCCTTCATACAATCTGTTATAGGAGCCATGATAGTGCTAAAGTGCGGGATAAAACGACGGTAGAACGCCGCAAGCCCATGGAAACTGCGAACATCGAATAAAGTCCGCGGTTGTGGCCAGCTACGAATAGCCTCAACCTTAGACTCATCCACTGAAATCCCATCCTTGGATACAACATATCCAAGAAAAAGCACTGTATCTGTTAAGAACACACACTTCTTGATTGCCCCAAATAATTTTTCAGCACGCAAAACAGTAAGAATTTCCCTTAAGTGCTGCAAGTGTTGATCAGGCGTGGCACTATATATTAAAATATCATCGAAATAAACGACAACAGATTTATCGATAAAAGGGCGAAGGGCCTGGTTCATCATCCTCATGAAGGTGCTAGGCGCATTGGACAGTCCGAACGGCATCACCATCCACTCATAAAGTCCCTCTCGAATTTTGAACGCTGTTTTCCATTCATCCCCTGGCCTGATTCGAAGCTGATGGTACCCACTCTTCTAGTCCAGCTTCGAGAACACCTTGGCATTACCCAACTGGTCTAGAAGATCATCCAGCCTTGGAATTGGAAAGCGATACTTCACTGTGATCTTGTTAATGGCCCTGCTGTCAACGCACATCCTCCACGTGCCATCTTTTTTTGGAATTAACAGGGCTGGTACTGCACACGGGCTAAGGCTTTCACGAATAAAGCCCTTAGCCAACAGTTCCTCCACTTGTCTCCGCAGCTCTTCATGCTCTTTCGGACTCATACGATAATGGGGCCGATTGGGCAAACTTGAATTGGGCACCAAATCAATCTGGTGCTGAATATCCCGCAGAGGGGGCAACCCATCTGGTAAGTCTGTTGGAAACACATCCTGAAGTTCCTGCAGAAGAGGTTGAACCATTGCTGGAACATCTTCTCCTACCAAGGCCTTAGGACCCTCTTTCGCCATTAACACAAAAACCACTTTGCTTGTTGACAACTCCTCTTCAAACTGTATTCTCGTCAGAAGGGTGGTACCCTCCCCCGTGTGTGGTTTGGGTACAACCTCCTTGGAAGGCAGCAACACAATCTTCACACCCTTGAATGATAGCGCATATGTATTAGCGCCCCCGTCATGTACCACCTTACGATCATACTGCCATGGCCTCCCCAATAGAAGGTGGCAAGCATCCATGGACACAACATCACACCAGATTTTTTTTTTTTTTTTTTTTTTTTGGGTAAATAAGCTTGAAATAAAAAGAGGCTAAACGGATATACAGCCTACAAGGGGCATACCCCAGGGAGGACAAAACAAAAACAAAGAAACAAAGAAAAGGAAATAACAACAACAATGAAGAGATGTTTCTCTCCCATCAAGCAGAGGAGAGAGAAACACCTCACAACATGAGGATAGAGTAACACTACAAAAATTGAAGCTTGACAGAACATAGAAGGACCATGGTCCAGATATTGCTTGAACTTGAAGGACTTAGGGTAGAGTACTTGAATCTTGGTGCATGGACTTGCCACATGATGCTACTGCTCACACACAACACTTGGAGTTACTGCAGTTGCTGTTGCAACTGCAACAGCAACAATGCATAGCTGCTTTTGAGCCTTGCTACTGCTGAACCTTGGAGAACTTGGAGAACATGGAGCTTGGACATGAACCTTGGGGAACTTGGGCTTTGGACTTGTAGAACCAAATGTGACTTGGATCAAATGTAACATGGAAGAATGCTGCAAACTGCAGAACAATAGGACCAACCCAAGCTGCTGCTGCAATCTGCAGAACTGAGGACTTGATCCAGAAATTGCTTGAACTTGTAGGACTTGGAGCTAATGCTCACACAGCTGCACTTGGTGTTACTGCAACTGCTGCTGCACACTGCTGCATGCACAGAACTGGAGCTGCAACAGCTGCAACTGCAGCTATGCTCTACTGCTGCAGTTGAACCTTGGAGAGCATGGAGAACTTGAGGATTGGACTGTTGCTGAAGCAGCTGCTGCAACAACAGAGGTGGTTTTGGAGGAATTTGAGCAGCCAAATGGCTGCTTTTACAGTCCCATAAGATCAGATGGCTGCCCAGAGTTTGGCAGCCCATAAATACATAGTTTCATACAAGATAACCACAAATGCTGACCCAGAAGAAGACTAGAAATAGGGAGGAAAAGCCCCCTCCCAGAAGGGACTAATACATGCCATGGGACAGCCCCCCAAGGCTAGGACAGGGATCTCAATCTAATAGATGCTGATCAGACACACAGCAGTCCAGATGAAACCACACAAATCAAGCAATTTAACTATCATGTCCACTGTTTTTGGCAGCATCTCCTTTGCAACAGGTAAGTAACACATCAATTTTTCATGCAGATAAGGAAGCAAGTACTATAGCAACAGCCCTTGCTATAGTTTAACATGAAAGTTAAATTGCTAGCAAGTAGATGTAGGTTGCAACCATGTAAGCTTGTAGGGACTGGGATGAGCCTCCGTCTTCAGACCAAGTTTTTGGACTGCCTCTTCTGCCACCACGTTCTCGCAACTCCCCGAGTCAATCACAAATCGACACACCTTCCCTCCAATGGTGCAAGTAGACTGAAACACATTACCACGGAGCCACGAATCTCCCTCTGCCTCACGCGGGGCATAGCACAGTCGCCGAACAACCAATAACAGACCGTTATCCCCAACTACCTCTTCCACAACTTCCTCCTCTTCATATGCTGCCTCTTGCTCGTATGTCTCGCACTGCTCGTTCACAATCCCCTCAGAATCCACAAACAAAGCTTTTCCGGGTCGTTCGCCCTTTCTACACTCAAAGGCGCGATGACTAGGCTCTCCACACTTAAAACACTTCGACCCAAAACCAGAACTAGCGCCTGCCCTAATTGCTGGCGGATTAGTGGGGGGCAGGCTAGCAATTGGTTTGGTGGAAGTATTGCCGACCGTGGGTCGAGCCGTTGCACTCCACGGAATCGAAGAAGGCCTGCGAATAGCTTGTTTTTCTATCTGCAACGCCTTTTGATAGGCATCGGAAACAGAGAATAATTCGAACATATTTAATGTAAACTGGAACTGTTCACGCAAACCTCCCACATACCTCGATACCAATTGCTCATCCGTTTCTGCAAGATCATTCCGGGCTACCAATTGATGGAACTCGTGGTGTAATCATCCACGAACGCGACCGGTCGACAGAGGTTCTCAGCTCACGATACATCGACGCGAGTAGTTGTGGGAAGAAAAGCCACCCGCATCTTTTTCTTTAATTTTTCCCACGAACTAATCTTGTCTTTTCCCTACCGCAGCCGAGTCTGCTTTAATTGCTGCCACCATGTTGCGGCTCTACCCCTGAATCTGGTAGCCACCAGCGACACCCGTTTATCCTCTGGAACTTGTTTGAACTCCAAGACTTCATCCATAGCCGCAACCCAATCAAGGAACTCCTCAGGCGTCAAACCCCCCTGGAACTCAGGCAGGTCGATCCTCAAACCCGACTCCCATGGACGGAAATCACGGTTATCAGCCATGATATCCCGGCCTCTGCCCCTTTGTTAACGAAAGCCACCGCCGCCAGCCCTGCCAACGCCGAATGCCCCCGCAGCAAAAAGGTTTTCAGCCGCTTCACCATCCGTACTTTCGTCCTCCTCTCGAGGCCGCCGATTGTACGGTTGATGGCGAGGTGGATTCCCCCCAACAGCTAGGGCAGCAACTTGGTCGGCTAAAGCAGCTATTGCAGCCGTCATGCTCTGTTCTAGTTGTTGGAATCGCGCCTCCGTTCGCGCCTCCTGAGCTACATCATCTCTTTCATAGATGTCCTCCAGATTATCGGTACGATCACCTCGTCCCCCTCGACCTCCAGCACGTCCTCCGGCCATAGTCAGGATTGGAACTTGAAGCTCTGATACCAACTGATGCAGGGCGCCTTATGAACTACAGAAACGACGTGCAACAATCGAACACAAACGAGATGGTTTAGAGAAAACGCTCTCTAGACTCTGTTTTCATTCAATAATAAACATCAACCCCTTGCCCTAAGGCTTACATCTATTATTTATACTAGCAGCAACCCTAAAACTAAAAAGGAAATAAACTACTAATTAGCAACCCTAATCCTGATAAAACAAGGAAACAAAAAATAGGAAACCGGAAACCCTAATTGATCTTTCCCGAAGTCAAACATGTGGCAAGACCAACGACTGAATATAAGCCTCTCGGTATCGATACAGTGAAATACCTGTATCGATACCCATAGCTTCTGTTCGCCCACTGATGACTTGGTATCGATACAAGCATTTCCTTGTATCGATACCGAGACCCTCAAAACGCTTTCCGAGGCTTAAAATGCCGAAAATATTCTTCCTCCATGGCTACTGCATCACCATCGGATTCGCAGCGTCAAACATGTAGGGGGAGTAAATCCTCGTAAGTCTGGATCATGTGCTGTCTTGACTCAACCCTAAATCTGCAAGACAAGGAAAGGGTTAGAGCACCTTTGCCTCTCGTTGGCAAAGGCCCTCCGATGCCTAAGTTAGTATCTCGTACTTGAACTCACAAATTACTCAATGCATATGAAAGAAATTCACCGCGTACCTTTTGTCATGGTTTTTGCCTAGTATTTATAGGTGTAGACGTTCATCAACCTAGACATCCCGTGCCCCCTGTTTCCTATTCTCTTTAGGAATCCTTCTCCTAATAGGACTTTCCTATTAGGCATGTGCTTTTTTTTTTTCCGGTAAATAAGCTTGAAAATAAAAGAGGCTAAACGAATATACAGCCTACAAGGGGCATACCCCAGGGAGGACAAAGAAAGAAAAGAAAAGGAAAACAAAACGGAAATTAAATGACTCGTCACAACCCGACGAGAATAAGCCTAAGCAACAATTACAAACAAGCTATGCTACTAGGTGTTTCATCCTCATCTAACAGAGGAGAAGGAAACACCAACCAAAAAAGTAGCACCTACTTTTGAAAACAATATTGAACTTCCCTAATGTTGGATCTAGGATTTGATGAGGCAACCAAATTGCTGTTTAACATGACATGAGGTGAGAGAACCTCTTTGAAGTACCGGCAAAAGATAGCATGGTAGAATGCAGTAGCAGAATGCAGCAGCAACGAATGCCGCAATGAACCGTGATAAAAAATGGCCGTGAGCAGCAGTGACCCGTGAGCTGACAACAAATTATGTGTGTTGATGTGTACCACAGTAGTATGAGCTAGGTATCAATAAGGTGCAATTGCACCCTATATGGGAGGATGCCCCCTCCCCAAGGGGGTCATACATGCCTAGGGACAACCCCCCAAGGCTAGGTTAAACAAGCAGAGAATTTTGGGCAGCATCTTGATTGTAAAACCTGGAAATAGCAATCTGAAATACAGCAGACTGGATGGCACTGGTACAAGATCTGTTCTAAATGCTACAAGATCTCTTCTTGCAGCAGTCCTTCTCTCCATACAGGTTTCTTTCCTATATGGGGTATACTCCTAATCACGTTAGGACTTTCCATACTAATCCCCTATTTCATGGGATTGCTCCTTACTATTTAAGGAACCGCCTAGAGGATTCTGGAATGCCTCACCGCCTTACTCGTGGCGATGCCGTGCTTCCACGTAGCTCGGACTAACTCGTACATAGCTCAACTCATTACGCCGAGCTGAATTATGTATTCCAGAACGCTATTTAAGCTTTACTCGTAGCCTCTCCAGCTCGGCCTTAACAGGGGCATCCCCTTGTGACTTATACCGAGCTGGTACATCCTGGTGTATTAACTTATTTTCATTACTCTGACCTCATTCATGGTCAGTACAGCTCGGCACAGGGCTTGAGCTTCCCTACGTGGTGCTGAGCTACCCACCCTCTCGTGGTGATTGCCATAAGCACGTGCTATGCCTAGTAGTAGGGTAATCAGATTTTACCCTCTCCAATTGCTCCCCAGCTCTGCCACTGTTGTCATTCATCAGCAGTGCTCAGAGCTTTCAACGGTTCCTGATGCATCTCTTGCACGCCTCCCCCTCACATGGGGGACAGGGTTACTCTTGTATTAAATGCGAAGTGACCCGTTGGGGGCTGGATAAGCCCAAAGGACATTTTTGCTGACACAATCGGACGCGTCACGGCCTAACTTTTGGGGTTTTGGGCGGGATAATCATTATACCATCCCCCCAAAACCCTTATTCTCGAAAACTCTTTCCCTTCCCATTTATACTTCATCTTACCAGAAGCGAAAAAAAAAGAGAGAGAAAAAAAAAACTTATTTCTGCCATTAGCGTCGTTCGAGCTTTCTGTAACCAAACCCTTCTCTGGTTTTCGTCGGAGAGTGTCTTCCGTTCCCGTCGGAGAGTACCACTCTTAGATCCACATCTTTCGCGTAAGTAACCTTTTTCTTTTTGTTGTTCCCAGTTTTTGATTCATCTTCTTCCTCCTGCCCTGGGTTTCAACAGTGAAGCCCTAGCCATGGGAAAACATAGAACCCTCCTTAGTACCGCCCAGAAAATAGCTGAATTTCGTAGGACATATGGAATTCCAAACGATGTCCGTTTTAGATTGAACGAACGCAATGACATGAGGGAGGTAAGCCTGGTCGAAAACGACAAAATCCTCGTCCCCCTGATCTTTATGGTGGAGGGTGGTCTTAGGTTCCCCCTTCATCCTTTCTTTAGGGAGGTCTGTTATAGGTGTAATTTGAACCCCATGCAGCTCTGCCCTAATTTCATTAGGGTAGTCATGGGCACAGTTGCCCTGAATAGGCTGCTCGGCCTGCACTGGATTGGTGGGACTTGCACTTCCTTTACAGTGTAGTTCCTACAGCAGAGCATAATTACTACTTCAAGGCCAGAGACCCCGAGCAGAAGCTCATCACAGACCTGCCTAATTCCTCGAGGGGCGAGGCCGATGACTTCCTCGTAGTCACCGGCAACTGGGAGCCAAAGGACGCTGAGGGACGCACTATTGGCTTCTCCTGCCCTACAGCTACTGGCCGACTACGTTAGTACTCGCTCCCTGCACTTAATCTTTTTACTCTTTGTCCCTTTATGAACTGCGTTTAATCCTTCTTCTTTCACTACGTTGTTTTGCAGCGACCAACCTCAATCATGGCGGCCGTTTGATCCACGACAAACTTCATCGTGAGGACATTACCCGAGCTCTTTATTTCGACGGGTTCGAGCCCACCCCTGTCGGTCTCGATCGTGCAGCCCACATCATACTGGACTACACCCCATCGTACTGGGGTAATATTCGAAGAGTGGGTGAGCCGAGATCCAGACATCCCTGGCCTCTAGCTGGTCCGTTGATCGTCACACGCCTTCCTGCTGAACAACGAATTACCCGATCTAGAAAGGGCCGAGCTAGGAGAGGGTCAGCACGCTCCCAAGCTCCACGAGACCTCCAACAACAAATCACATTCGCCCATATACCCGAGATTCCAACTGCCATCCCCATCCTTACTCGTACCGACCAGGAAGCCAACACATCTGGGAGGGCGATAGTAGAAGAGGAAGAAGAAGAACTTGACCATCGTGTAGTCGTTCAATCTCTGTCTGAGCAGGGCGCCCTTCTTGCAGATTCTGACTACTCGCCGGGTTACTCTCCTTCTCCAGATTGGGAAGAAATGCCTCGCCAGCCGATCAACCTGCTCGACGAGCTAAATCTTGGCGGAGCTTCCCGTGCTCCACCAGCCATACGCGTCATTACTCCTTCCCAAACATCATCCCCTCCTCCCCCCGAGAACCCGAGGGACAAGAGGCCGATAGAGAGTCCTGAGCATGCCCAACCTCCCCCTCATAGGAGAAGGACTGGAAACTCATGCTCAAACCAAACCCTTTGTGATTCACCGCCTCTGGTGCAACCTTGGGCCCCAGTCTTGGCTCGTCCCGATGGTACCCCTCTTTCCATGGCTGACAAGATTTCTTCCACAGAGGTGGCTTATGGTGTCTCCAGGGCTGCCCTTCTCCCAAATGATATGGAGAGGGAAAAAAGTAGCTCCTATGACGTGCTTATGAAATCGATCTTCCAGTCGAGCGCCAAGGTAAAGAAATTTTATTATTCCGTTTTGGGCACATAAACTGCCGTTGTCCTCTTCCTTTTTTAAACGTATCTGTCTCTGCAGATTATGCAAAAAACATCCATTGGTCTGGAGAGAGCAAAAGATGCTGAGAAGGAGCTAAAAAAGGAGCAAAAGAGAGCGGAAAAAGCGGAGAGAGAAAGTGCTTATCATGCTCAAGCTCTAAAGGATGCTCGGGAAGAGGTGGAGGCACTGAAGGGAGAGAACTCCGATTTGAAGAGGGGGGCTGAGGAGACTGAACGTGAACTCCGTCAACAACTCGTGACTGCAGAGGCTAAGGCGGAAGCCAAATACGACCGTGCTGTTGTCGTGATCACGGACAACTATAGAGCACAGATGCCAACAGTGCAGGATGCCGTTTGGAGTGCAGCTTGGCAGAGGTGCCTTACCAAGCTCGGGGTGGATCCGTCCTCCCCTCACTAGGCTGACATGGAACTGTCGAGCGAGGTGGCGCTGCTCAAGATTGACTTGTCGATCAGTCTCCTCCTCACCCTGAAGCTCGATCTGAACCCCACTTGGAGCAAACTCTCTCAGAGGGAGCCATAGATGATCTTACTACTTCTGTGGATGGTGCCGCTGGAGGCTTTGGAGGTGGCAACCCTGACCCCAATCTTGCCACCGATGCTAGTCAGCACGGTGAAGAGGCTTGATGCCTGTTATGTCTGCTACTACTTTAATTTCAAACTTTCTGATTGACCCTGCGTGGTCCTGCTCGGCCGGGTGTGGCCTTTCAAGTACTTCTTAAGTTTCTCGTACTTACTTTTATGCAAATTTTAATCGTTCCAAGTCCCTTAGAAAATTTCATGCCAAGTGACCTCGCACCTGGATTTTTGCACTAATCACTGCAAATCCCTAAGTGTATTCATACTTAGAGTTCTCTTGCATTCATCGTTGCAAATCTAAGTTTATTCGTCTTTAGTAACTCAGTGCAATATTCTTTGCAAATCTAAGTTTCTTCATACTTAGAAACTTTATTGCAATATTCGTTGCTAATCTAAGTTTTTTTATACTTAGTAATTTGTTGCAAACCCCTAAGTGTATTTATGCTTAGAAATTTCTTGCAGTACTCGTTGCAAATTCCTAAGTGTATTCATACTTAGAAATTTCTTGCAGTATTCGTTTGTAAATTCCTAAGTGTATTCATACTTAGAAATTTCTTGCAGTATTTGTTGCAAATCTAAGTTTTTTCATACTTAGAAATCAATTGCAAATCCCTAAGTGTATTCATACTTAGAAATTTCTTGCAGTATTCGTTGCAAATCTAAGTTTTTTCATACTCAGAAATCAATTGCAATACTCATTGCAAATCTAAGTTTTTTCATACTTAGATTCATGACATATACATACTTTCTGCTCCCCAATAGGAATCCAAATTTGAGACAAACTTTGGTTCGTATTAATAAGAAAAAGCAACATTTCATTATTATTAGTAAAAATTCCAAATAACAGATGCTGATGATTTTATTCGTAATCCCAACCATGTACTAAAACAGATGTGAATTTATTCGTATTCACTAAAAAAAAAGATGTGATTGTTACTCATAACCACATAATCAAATTACTGGAAGAATTTTCGTAGGTTCTGGACATTCCACGGTCGTGGTACTGGGTCTCCATCCAGGTCGGCCAAACGATAAGCCCCAATTCCAGCGATCCCCACAATTTTGTACGGGCCTTCCCAATTCGGTCCAAGCTTCCCATCAGTGGACAGTTTGGTGTTAGCCAAGACTTTCCCTCAGGACTAGATCCCCAACCTTGAACTCTCTTGGCTGTACCTTTTTGTTGTAACTTCTTCGCAGCTGCTCTTGGTATGCTGCCAGTGTAATAAGTGCACGCTCTCGTTTCTCCTCGGCGAGATCAAGTTGCTCGGCCAAGGCTTTGTCGTTGCCGCCTGACTCCACGAGAGTGGTGCGGATGGTTGGCAAGCCAACTTCCAGAGGAATTACTGCTTCTGTCCCATAAGCAAGGGAGTACGGCGTCTCTCCCGTAGATCGCCGTGGGGTGGTCCTGTATGCCCAGAGCACGGCTGGTAACTCGTCTGGCCATTTCCCCTTCTTATTTTCCAATCTTTTCTTAAGACTTTTCAGGATAGTCTTGTTTGAAGCCTCTGCTTGCCCATTACTCTGTGGGTAAGCTGGGGTTGAATAATAGTTTCTGATGCTGTACTGAGCACAAAACGCTTTGAAATTTTTACCGAACTGGGACCCATTATCTGAGATGATGGAGTAAGGTACTCCGAATCGTGTGATGATCTTGTTCCAGACAAACCTTTCCACCATAGCTTCCGTAATCTTGGCTAGAGCTTCCCCTTCTATCCATTTAGTGAAGTAGTCCGTGCCAATGAGTAGGAATTTTCGTTTCCCTGTTGCCATAGGGAGAGGACCCACGATGTCCAGTCCCCATTGGGCAAATGGCCATGGGCTGGTCAGAGGCAACAGATCCTCCGCTGGTGCTCAGATTAGAGGAGAAAACCTCTGACACTTCTCGCAAATCTTGACAAAGGCCTTTGCATCTTCTTGCATGTAAGGCCACCAATACCCCTGGGATATTGCTCGGTGGGCTATGGACCTTCCACCCGTGTGTCCTCCACACGTTCCAACATGAATCTCATGAATGAACTTCTGGACTAGAGCTGGGTGTACACACAGTAAATATGGGCCAATAAAAGACTTTCTATAAAGCTTACCTTCTGGGGAGAGCCAGAAACGTGCTGACTTGGTCTTGATCTTATGAGCTTCCCTCTTGTCCTCTGGCAAGGTCCCATCTCGTAGGTATGCCACTATTGGGTCCATCCAGCTCGGCCCAAACTCTGTCTCCATCACCATCTCTACCGCTCGGCCAATGCTCGGTTCATTCAAATAATCCACAGCTATTGTACGGCGGTACTCCGTGTTTACCGCTGATCCTAAGCATGCCAATGAGTCTGCATGTGCATTCTGTCCCGAGCTGATTTGCTGGATGTGGATGTTGTCAAATTTGTTGAGCAGGTCTTTGGCTGTTTCTGAGTATGCAGCCATCTTCTCGCTTTTTGCAGCGTACTCCCTTGAAAGCTGATTAACAACAAATTGTGAATCACACAGAATACCCTTAAGTTACTGACCTTGAGCTCCATGGCACTCCTAAGTCCTGCAAGCAAGGCTTCATATTCTGCCACATTGTTGGTGGCACTGAACCCCAACCGGAACGCTTGCTCCAGCACCAATCCTTCTGTAGAGAATAATACCACTCCTGCTCCTGACCCTTTATTGCAGGCTGACCCGTCGACGTACAACCTCCATTCTTTTGGATCTATCTCGGCCGTCCTCGTTGGTGGCTCGGGGATAACACTTTGCTCCTTCTCGTGGAGAGCTGGAGGTGCTGGAGCTACTGTTGGAGTGAATTCTGCTATAAAATCAGCCAAGACATGTCCCTTTATTGCCATCCTGGGCTGATAATCAAGGTCAAACTGACTTAGTTCAATGGACCACTTGGATATTCGTCCAGAGAAGTCTGCCTTCCTAAGCAAGGCCCTTAGTGGATATTCAGTGAACACAGTGATGGGATGCTGTAAAAAATAGTGAGGAAGTTTTCTTGAAGCTATGACGAGAGCGTACACCAGTTTTTCCAACGGTAGGTAACGTGTCTTAGCATCTAACAGTGTTTTGCTCACAAAATAGATTGGAGCCTGCTCTGTTCCCTTTATTCGTAGGAGAACCGAGCTAACTGCATGATCGGATACCGCTAGATATAATATCAACCGCTCCCCAGCTTCTGGAGTAGAGAGTAAGGGTGATGATGACAAGTAACTTTTCAACTCTTGGAAAGCCTGTTCCTGCTCGGCTCCCCACTCATATCCTTCTCTTTTCTTCAGAAGTTGAAAGAATGGCCTGCAACGATCTGAGGACTTACTAATAAAACGGTTAAGAGCTGCTGCCATCCCTGTTAGCCTTTGGACCTCCTTCGTGGTCTTTGGGCTTTGAAGGTTCTGCAGAGCCGTGATCTGATCTGGGTTAGCCTCAATTCCCCTCTTGGTCACCAGGTGGCCCAGGAATTTCCCCGAGTTGACCCCAAAAGCACACTTTGAGGCGTTCAATTTTAACTTGTAATTTCTCAGAATGTTGAAAGTTACCTTCAGGTCGGCTAGATGATCAGGTTTCTTTTTGCTTTTTACCACCATATCGTCTATATAGACCTCCATGGTTTTGCCGAGCTGTTCCTTGAACATCTTAGTCACCAACCTCTGGTAGGTTGCCCCAGCATTCCTTAGCCCAAACGGCATGACCTTGTAACAATAGAGCCCTCTTGGTGAGATAAAAGACGTTTTCTCTTGATCTGGCTTATGCATAGCTATTTGATGATATCCTCGATATGCGTCAAGGAAACTCATCCTCTCATAGCCTGATGTGGCGTCCACTAGTTGATCAATCCTAGGAAGTGGAAAGCTATCCTTGGGGAATGCTTTATTGAGGCTAGTGAAATCCACACAGACTCTCCACTTCCCGTTTTTTTTCTTAACAACGACAGTGTTAGCCAGCCAATCTGGATAGCTCACCTCTCGTATGGCATCCGCTTCGAGCAGCCGGTCTACTTCTTCGATCACAGCGTCTGCGTGTTGTGGTGCCGATCTCCTTGCCTTTTGTACAACAGGTTTGTGTTGAGGATCTACGTTTAACTGGTGGCAAATCACGTCAGGGTCTATCCCAGGCATATCCTGGGGTGTCCATGCAAAAATGTCAACATGGTCCTTCAAAAAAGCCACCAAATCCTTCTCTTCTTGCTCGGCTAGGGTTTCGCCGATCAGGAAATATCTTTTTGTATCATCCTCTTTTATCTGTATCTTCTTCAGACCTTCCACCATCTTCTTAGTGGGGTCACCTCCAATGTCCTCCAAGGTCGGCTGGTCCGGAACTTCGACCGTCTGGACTAGCTCAGCCCTTGGGGATTTCTTCAGTACCATGTTGAAACACAGGTCGGCTACCTTTTGGTTTCCTTTAATGCATTCTATGCCATCCACTCCTGGGTACTTGATCTTCTGGTGGTAGGTTGATGGGATGGCCTTCATCTTGTGCATCCAAGTTCTTCCTATAATCACGTTATAGGAGGACGGCAAGTCCACCACCAGGAAATCAGTTTTAAGAACAACTAATCCCGCTCTGACAGGCAGCGTGACCTTTCCCATAGGCCATACTATCTGTGCACTGAAGCCGACCAGTGGGACTAGACACTTTTGCAATGAGCTTGGTGGGAGTTCCATCCTCTTAAAAGCATGGTAGTACATGATCTCTGTGCTGGCCCCTTGATCTACAAGGATCTTTTCCACGTCGTAATCCCCTATCCGTAGGGTAATTACCAATGCATCGTTATGGGGTACTAATACCCCATCCAGATCATCATCAGTGAAGGTAATTGGAGTCTCCATTACTCCTTCAGCCCTTGGCCTCTTCATGCCGAGCTTCATGACTTGCTTTGCTTGTCCGTTGACCCTTTGGATGTGTCTGATTTCGTTGTTGGTGTACGGGGCCACCAGTCCATGTATCATATGGATGGTCCCCTTTGGACCTTTCTCGTAGTCCATCTCTTCTATCAGCTCGGCATCATTCTTTTCATTAGCTAGAAATTCCTTAAGATGGCCTTCCGCCACCTTTTCATCCAGGAATTTTTTGTATTCCACGCAATCTTCTGTCATATGCCCCCAATCTCTGTGATAGCTGCAGTGTTGGTTAGTGGCCCTTCTCTTTTCCGGATTCCCTGTCATCTTTGTGGGTCTCCTGAACCCTGGCTCATTCTTGATCCTGTATAGCATCTTGTAGGTCGGGATGTTGAAGGTTGCCATGATGCTGAAGTATGACTTGGGGTCTGGATCAGCTTTGTCTTTCCTCTGCTGTACGTAGTCCTTCTTTCCCGTCGTGTAATCCTTCCTGTACACCCTTGACTCCACCGTCTTCTTTTCTGGGAGCTGGGGTTGTCCAGCCACAATCTTTCCTCCAACTTGTAGGATATCATCCTCCACCCGTGCATGCTCCTGGATCCTCTCCATAAGTTTGGCCACAGTCTTCACTGGATGCATGGTAAGCGATTCTCGTAGCTTACTGTGCATAGGCAAACTTGTTTTGAAGGTTGCCAAAGCATATTCCTCACTGCAGTTTTCAATCTCGTTGAAAGTTTCCCAGTAACGTTTAGAATACTGTCGCAAGGTCTTGTCGTCCCTCTGTCTCATAGAGGTTAGTGCATCAAAAGTTTTTGGAGCTGCTCGGCTAGTGAGGAACCGAGCAGTAAATTCCTCAGTGGAGGTTTGGCGGATCTTAGGCATATGAGTTGATGTGTTCAACACTCTTCGTATCTCCCTTACTTTGGGGAGGCATTTGACATTTTCACCACTTACATATGGTTATTCCGCATTGCCCTTGCTCATGTCCTTGATGCCTCATTTTCCTTTGGGATAGCTAGGCTAATGGACGCGAGCACGGGCGAAATCACATTTCATACGTTGGGGCCTTCTTGGACCCACTACATGGTACCCAATTATGTGCATGTTTTGCTATTATCCTAGCCTTGCGGGTTGTGCATGGCATTAAACAATTATCTGCTTCACTTATTACTTTTGCTTATTTACACCTATGCTGGCAGGATGTGCCAATAATTCTTATTTTCCCATCCCGGCGGTGTGGACGGTCCACCGGATTTTGTTTTTGATTTTGAAAAATAGAGTCCCCACCCGGGTTTTTAGAAAATGGTTTGAGACCCGAGAAACCGTTTTGATTGATGATCGAGAAAATGGTTTATAAAACAGTTTGAAAACCAGAGATTTGATTTGGGTTCGGGAGCCAGGTTACGAACGGGGAAGGGTTTTAATGCACCCCGTTTGTCCGATTAAAAATCGGTCTTTACTAAACATTTGTGGAATTTTATAGAAAACATTTTATTGCCGAATTTTAGCAAATAAGCATTTAAGCAAAGCAGACGATAATAATGAAAAAATGCTATAATTTACAGCAATTATGTAAGGAAAATCCAGAACTTAAACTGTTCATGCAGAGGACTGTCCAAAATTTTGATTTTCACACGAAAAGTATGTCGTGCGGCATACGGACGTACCGCGCGGCCCTGTTCGTCGACTTAACGGTCAAATGTTCAAAGGAGTGCCGTACGACACTCCAGGTGTACCGTGCGGTACAGAGGGAGTGCCGTGCGACACAGTCGGCCACACGACAGTTTGAAGTTTTGGATTTTCGAACAGACTGAAATGAAGGCACATTCAGGGCATGGAATATGATTAAAAATGAACTATTTTGAAGGATAAAACAGCATGTATAAATATGGGATGTCCCTCCTCATTGAATCACTCCGTACGAGGCGATGTTTTCGCCGTACGACGCGACCGGGAGGTGTGAAATTGAACAGACCTTACTGTGATATGGGCATACCAAGCATGGAGATGATATTAGAGATCATTCCATACTTGGTACCCCTCCCCTCAGGGTACCAAACTCAAGGAATTTGGCGAGACGGGTTTATACCTCGGTTTGGAAATCTCGGATTTGAAGTACTTCTGAAGCTTTCTGAACTTGGTTTGAACTCCCTTTGGCCTTTAGCTTTGATCAGGTATCGTTGCAAAGAGGGTTGGTGGCTTGAATTCGAGCGAGCTTAGAATGACGATCTCACGGCTTTGAAACCGAAAACAGAGGGTTGGGTTTATTGATTGGGATTTCCTTTGGAAAGGATTGGATTGATTTTTGAAGATTTAGGAATGGCAATGAAGGAGATTGACAGTAGAGATGGTGTATTTAGCAGAGCTCAAGGGTGAGGTGCTGTGATTTTTCTTCACAATTTTTCGGTCCCCTTTTCTCCGTTGGAATCGATTGACATTTATAGGGAGTGGATGAACTTGGCTTCCACGTTTTCTTCATCCCCACACAAAGAAATCATGACTACTCTGTAGCCTCCAAGCCTTGCACGCAACCATGATAACCAGAGGAACGATTTCGTCAACAATTTGAGCTGCTGGGCACTCTGCAAAAGCTGTGTGACAAGTGACAGTGCCGTGCGGCACATAAATTGTGCCGTGCGGCACACTTACTGTGCCGTGCGGCACACCTGGCCGCCAAAATTCAAAAATTGCTTGGGAAGTGCCGTGCGTGAGAGATGAGTACCGTACGATACTGTTGACTGAGTTGACTTTGGGATTTTCAATCCGAGAGTCCTTCCGGGCATTTCTTTCTATCATTGGAGATTTTAAACATGTACGTGAATGTCTCATTTTGGGGTGTCTACAGTTGCCCCTCTTTGACGAGACTTACAACTACTGCGTGACGGAAGTTGCGTCAAAGATAGAAGACACCCCTCGACGTCGATGCCTTGATCGGATTGTTACTCCGTTTTTCAACGAGGGAAAAACGAATGATGTGATGTGAACGCAACTGGCGAGATTGGAACCAGTTGGTGCTGAGAAAACCTTTGTTAACGCCGTTGAGGACTTACAGAACCTGTCAGTGCTTTTAATGCCGTTGAGGACTTACGAAACCGATCGATGCTGAGATAATTGTCGTTAATGCCGTTGAGGACTTACGAAACCAGTTGATGCTGAGATAATCGTCGTTAATGCCGTTGAGGACTTACGAAACCAGATTGTGCTTGAGAAAATCGTCGTTAATGCCGTTGAGGACTTACGAAACCAGTTGGTGCTTGAGAAATTTGTTGTTAATGCCGTGGAGGACTTACGAAACCAGTTGGTGCTTGAGAAATTTGTTGTTAATGCCGTGGAGGACTTACGAAACCAGTTGGTGTTGAGAGAAGATCTCTGTTGATGCCATTGAGGACTTATAGAACCGTTGGTGATGCTGATGAAACTGTCGTTAATGTCGTCGAGGACTTACGAAACCATTTTGATTCTGAGAGAGCCGTTGTCCATGCCGTTTGAGGACTTATAGAACCGTTGGTGATGAATGATGAGATAGAACCCGCAAGTGAGGTTCTGTGAGCATTTTTGAGGTTGACCGACGGTTGATGACAATCTCTTTCAAAGAGTTGAAACCGTGTCCAAACATCTCTTTTGGAAAACTGTTCCTAGTTGCTACAAATTTCAAAGAATACTAGCGGACGCCGTGCGGTACATAAGGTGTGCCGTGCGGTAGAGTTGATGTGCCGCACGGCACAAGTGGCTTTTGTAACCGCCCAAAAATCTTTTTGTTTGCTCCCTCGTTTTCTCAACTTTCAAAAACCTCAAGCCGGTTACTTTGAGAGAAATAGGAGTCCGAAAATCACTCTTTCCTTTTCTCCTTCCTCCCTACTTCTCACAAACTTCTTCAATTTTCGGTCCAATCACATCCGAAACCGAGTTTTCTCTTTTCCGAAATACACCTGCTATGGCAGATTCCGGCGAAGAATCGAGTGACCCCGCCATGTCCGCCGTCGATACATCGTCGTCGGCG
The DNA here is from genome assembly GCA_016920895.1 of Vaccinium myrtillus. Classification (NCBI taxonomy): domain Eukaryota; kingdom Viridiplantae; phylum Streptophyta; class Magnoliopsida; order Ericales; family Ericaceae; genus Vaccinium; species Vaccinium myrtillus. The sequence continues at coordinate 21,643,707 of CM029273.1, read as the reverse complement.
TTCGAGAGGGCAAGCACATCATCCGGCGAGACTTGGAGCGACTCGTCCGTGGGTATTCCGGCTGATATTGATCCGGTTGCCACAGATCCGGTTCGTGAGGCACCGATAGGGGCCGAAGCTGGGTCATCCATGCCAGAAATGGCGTCGGCGGGACCGGGTGAGGCTCGTACGGGTGAGGCCTTGACTCCGGTGGAGATTAGGGAGACCACGGGTGTCAGTAGTGCTGCGGTGGTGGGCGATGGTGATACAGGTGAAGATTTGGGTACCGCACGGCACACTGAAAGTGCCGTACCTGACATTGAGAGTGCCGTGGCTATGGTCTTGAGTACCGTGCTGCCCTTTGAGAGTGCCGTGGCTATGGATGAGAGTATTGCGAGAGGTGGTAACACTGTTGGGGATGATCAGAGTACTATACAGCATATTGAGAGTATCGCGCGTGATACTGGGAGTGCTGAGGGTGGTGATCAGAGTGTCGGGGCTAGCCACAGAGGTCCGGAGGCTATGGAGATTGATCCTACAGGTACGGGTGCTTCACCTTCTGATATTGCGATGAGCCTTAGTGGGATTGATGTTGTTGTAGAGAGAGCTCGTGCTCAGGAGAGCGGGTCTCAGACTGGGGGCATTCCGAGTGACCTTCTGGAGGCTACACTTGTTACTGAGGTTCCTGTAGGTGGTGAGGATGCGGCGACTGTTATACCGGTGACTCGGGGAGGTACCAGCGATAGGGATGTGCTTGTGGAGGATGTTGTAGGAGATAGTAGCACTGACAGTGAGGAGACACCTTTGGTGAGACGGATTGCTTCAGGTCCGGCTATCGCCATTGGTACTGCCAGAGTGCCAGAGGAGAGTGCTGAGAGAGAGACAGAGGTTTCAGAGCCTCCGTTGTTTACACCTGCTGTTGGTTCTTCCCGTGGGTCTGGTCTGACTTTGGCAGACACTTTGGAGGGAGCGAGAGATGAGGACATAGCGGCGACTTTGCAGGAGTTTCCTCGGTTTGAGAATGTCCTGGTTCAGGCGGGGATGGCATCCATTGTCAGGGATGTTGAGCAGGAGGAGAGGGAGAGAGAGGCTGAGATAGCCGCTGAGGAGGCGCGGGTGACCATAGTTCGGGAGGTTGAGTTGGCGTTGGATCACAGGGTTCCTTTTACGCCTGCCACTTATGTGCCACGAGTGCACTTCTTTGTTCCTCAGGGATGCGATACATATACTCCCTTGCTGCCTGTGTACTTGGACACGAGCGTGATTCGCGACCGCTCGACCCATATTGCTTACAAGAATCCTTTGGTATGTAATTTGTTTATTTCTTTACTGCTTGTATCTGTTTGCTGTATATTCCTGTCGACAATACTGATTGTATCGTGCCTTTGTTAACAGACTCAGAGATCCATGGGCGGTTATGGAGGTTCAGCGAGTTCTCTGGCATATTACCGTGCGTTGCCATCGAGCGTGAGGGCTTTGGTTGATGCCTCGGGTTTTACTATCTTTATACGGCTTCTGACAGTGACCAGGACAGATCGCAGGCTGATACGAGCCCTGGTGGAGAGGTGGTGGGACACCACCAACACTTTTCACTTCAGATTCGGGGAGATGACTATCACTCCTCTTGACTTTGCTGCGATCACTGGCCTGAGAGTCGGAGGTGAGCCGATTCCGTTTGACTCAGAGCTGTACTTGGACACCGCTGCTGTAGAGCACTACCTGGGGAGGAGGCCTGGAGGTATTGAGCCGGGGGTGAGGTATACTGTGCTGGTGGATTTCTGGGACCACGAGCCGGGGTCAGAGGAGGAGACCAGGCAGATGGCGAGGGCTTACTTGTTATACCTCTTCGGTGCCTCCCTGTTTCCGAACAGGCAGGGCGTGGTGCACTTGGGTTGGTTGCCGGCTTTGGAGAGCTTGGAGACTGCTGGGAGGTTTGACTAGGGTGGTGCTGGCTTGTGCACCGTGTACTGCTTCTTGGGCTGCGTTTGCCGTGGAGTGGGCACGAGCCTTGGTGGCTACTGGAGAGTACTTGAGGTAAACCATTTCTTCTTTTGTGTGGAATCATGATCGTGTTTTCAGCCATTTTTCTTGACTGGATTGCTTTCTGAATGTACAGGTGTGGGCTTATGAAGTGCTGGGGATATTTGCCCCGGCCAATTCGCATAGCAATGAGGATGTGCTTCCACGTGCTGAGAAGTGGGGATTGGAGTTCACAGGAGCTGGTGACCACAAGGGAGATCTGAGGAGCTTCAGACTTTTTCTGGATTCTACCACGGGAGATAGAGTAAGCCTTTCTGTGATTCATTTTTCATGTCTTTTCGCTTTTCCATTTTCTGAGAACTGATAAACCTTTCCCTCGCAGGTGAAGTGGAACGTCTGGCATAGATCGCGCAAGGATTATTTGGTTAGGAGTAGGGAGTGGACACGGAGTCGAGTGCTGCTGGAGTGTCCATATGGCTGGCGATGGTACTTGGGTGACAGAGTTTCCCGTCAGTCCCTCGGGATTGACCATTTCAGAGTGCCGTCGCCCCTGCCTCCATTTGTTCAGAGGACTGAGGAGTACACTCGAGCTGAGATAGAGAGGTATACAGTGCCGACAGAGGTGATCTTCAGTCCTTCGATAGACTATGAGGGCTACTTGAGTACTCACTTGGCGTATGACTTGGACATGGAGAACCGTTTGAGAGTTGGCCCTGCTTTACCTGAGTTGAGGAGAGAGATTGAGGTAGTGACTGCTGACGGAGCGCTTGGAGTGGTGACGGTGCCTCTCATTACTCCTACAGTTACCTTCGCCACGACAGAGGTGACTTCCGATTGCTGTACTTGCTTTGATTGTCTTCTTGTACTGATATCCTTATGCATCACTGACGTGTCTTTGTATTTCAGATTCCTGCTGAATGGGCGACGGCGTCGTACCAGCTGGTGCAAGACTTGCAGGCCATGGTCCGTCAGTTTGTGATGGGTATGGTTCCAGAGGTGCGCCCGCGAGCCGAGCCAGGAGTTGTACTTGGTCGTGGACGGAGAGCCACTAGAGAGAGGATACCAGCTCGAGGTTCCAGAGAGGCTGGCAGAGGCACAGGACGAGGTGCTGGTGAGACTAGCAGAGGTAGAGAGATCAGCCGTGGTATTCGCAGGAGGAGAGAGAGTACCAGTAGTGAGAGAGGAGCTAGCCGAGGGGCCACCCCTAGTGCTGGAGCTGCTGAGGTATACATTAGACTTGCTTTTCCTTTCTGTTGATCATGCATGCTTCCCATTGTACTTGACAGACTTTGTTGCTTGTGCAGGGAGCGTCAGGTTCCCGGAGTGCTAGGCGTCCTACGCCTCGAGCTACTCCAGTGACTCCACCCTCAGGCCGAGTCCTTCGTTCTGCTGAGAGACAGAGAGAGTGCGCCGCAGAGGGAGGAGTCTGCGGAGAGCAGTAGTACTGAGGGTGATCCTGCCGTGCCGAAGCGTCCTCGTACCTGAGACATTCGTTAGTAGTAGTATTTTATTAGCTGGGGCCTGCGTGCCTCGTTTTGATTTGGGCGCCTGTTTAGCCTTCTGTATAGATGGCCTGCGAGCCGTAGGAGTTGACTTAGCATTGGGCCTGTTTGCCCCTGGATATGTTTATGCTCATGATGTGGATATTTTGATCTTTGGTTTTATAAAAACTCGCATTTAGTTATGCTTTTTATTCACATAGGCAACGAATTTGAAAAATCAAATTTCGCACGCGAGTACTTAGTTTAAAACAACTGAATTGAGACTAATAAACTCGTATATGGAGAACTTGACTTGTATCCATGGTTGTGACTCGTAGGACTCAATGAAATAAATGGAATTGTCTTTTGAATTCACAAGTGTAATGCATAGACCAATGATAATAGAATGGTGGTTGTTGCGTGCATATGTCGGCATTGCCGTTTGACAAACGTATGGAATGACTTGCGCATATGACATGACACACATGAATTGATTAAACTCGAGAGATAGCAATACCATGAGGTATAGCTTGCCGGTATCTCCATTCTTGATGTACAAGTCTTTTGAGACATTTGATCATTGAACTTTGGTCGAGGTTATTCAACAATCCTTCCACTAGGTCATATGCGCGTGTCACGGCTTGCATGCACAGGCCATGTGCCAAAGAGAAGCATGGAATGAGCCCCGGATGCCCAAAATCAAGTTTCTGCTGGAATCTGGCCAACTGTGCCGTGCGGCACTGAAACTGTGTCGTGCGGCACTCTTTTTGTGCCGTGCGGCACTGGCCTGACAGTGCCAAAATCCTGCAACCTGTGACTGCTTTCTGGTCTTTCTTTTTGGCTTTTCATTGCCCCAATGCACGTCCTAGGGTCTTGAAGGGCCATTGTGAGGCATCTTTTGAGAAACTTTGTAAGTTTAGCATGATCCTTTGCGGTTTTCGAGTTGGCACGACTTTCGAGACGGCCGTTCTTTGGAACTTCAAACTTCGTATTGTTCTTCATGCATGGTAGCTATAAAATCCATTTATTCCCTCTTCCTCTTGCATCCCAAATCCACAAACTTCTCCTTCGTTCGCCCCCTCATAATGGCGGCGAGTTTTTCGGCTCTTGATGCGCCCTTGGCTCGATGATCTCGATGGTTTGGATTGGCTCCACTTTCGGGGTCACAGGCTGACTTCCCTTCGTTATGTTCGAGACGTGTCCATACGTCCTGAGTTGTTGCGAGCCGCGACGCAATTCTGGGATCCTGAGGTGCATGTTTTTCGCTTTGGTCTTCACGAGTTATGCCCCACTGTGGAAGAATTCTACGCATACCTTGGAGGTTTTGACTTGATGGAGCCTATCATTCCTCTTCAAGGAGTTGGTTTTGCCCCAGTGCTATCTTCCAAGCTTGAGATAAGTAATAATGCTGCCAAGTCCATGGTTCGCGGCGGTCTTCTGAACATTTCACGCCTTATCGAAGGATTCCGCTCCAACGATTTTGCTCTGTGCTTGTGTTTACTGGCTGCATTCTTGTTTGTGCAATCTGACGGTCAGGCAAGCTCTTCCTTGGTTGGTGTGGCCATGCAAATTGAGGAGCGCAAAGACGTGGCTCCCATGGTTTTGGCTGAAACTTTGATGGGTATAGATGGGGTTCATGCCGGTCGAACCGACGTCTTCGAGGGTAGTCCTTTACTCCTACAGGTAGGCTTCTCACTCAGCTCTCCTTTTTCTGGTTTTTCACTCGTTCTCGTTTTACCTCGACTCTCAGTTTGAAGTTTTCTAAGGTTTCTTACTTGTTTTCTCTCTTTCACACAGTTGTGGTTATGTGACAAGGCTAATCTGCTGGAGCCTGTGCCAAGAAATCGGGTTCATGAAACACAAGGGTTTGTTATGAGGGACTTCAGGGAAGTTTTTGATGATGAGGGAGGTTGGGCTCAGGTCCTCTCTCGACTCACAGAGGAGGTGATTTGTTGGCAGTTGACTTGGCTTGATCTTCCTGACATGGCTATTAGCAACATGGGGCGTCAGCGAATGGTTTTGGCAGGTCTAACCCGATGGACTTTCTATATTCCGACCCGTATCCTTCGTCAACTCGGTGCTCGTCAAGTGCTGCCGTCTTAGATCCCGAGGACTTTGTCATACCAAATTTCAATGCTGCTACATTCAGAGCTTATCAGAATAATTGGAGAGAGCGTGTGATCATTCCAAGAGATCCTTATCCCAGTGTCCTCCTTCCGGCACGCTACAAGAGATGGTTGACAAGAGATATTGAAGCAAGAGCAAGTGGAAACTAAGACAGACTTTAGACTCGATCTTACTATGCTTGAAATAAGTTGTGTAACCGACGTTGTTGTTGTTTGTTTTTGTTTGAAAGTTTTATGCTCAGCCATGTAATCGAAAAGGCTTGTTCGAATAAAACTTGAGTTTTGAGAATTTTCCGTTCTTGATTCTTACTGGTTCTGTCTGCGAAATCCGAAATGTGCACAATGACTTGGAATCAACTCAAAAGATTGTGACCGAACCTCAGGATGAGGCTGCCTACGTATCCCTTAAAAGGAATCAGGTCAAAACGTAGTTCAGGACTACAAATGTTTGGCTAGGGTTCACTCGGGTATTTACACTCTCCTTTTGTGCTCTGAATTTTGCCTAGTACCGCCCTTTCGGGTTTTCGGTCTAGCGAGCTTTGATTTGTTTAGCCTTGTTTTTTTTTTTTTTTTTTTTTTTTTTTTTAATTTTTTTTTTTTACCTAAGCTGCCCTCTCGGGTTTTCAACCTAGCAGGCTTTGCTCTAATTTTTGCCTGGAACTGCCCGCCCTTGCGGTTTTCAGTCCAGCGAGCTTCTTTCAGGGGTAATATCTCTTGAGTTGATCCAAGTTGACCAGAGTAGAGAATTCGTTGCCGTCAAGATCGATGAGTTGCGCAGCACCTCCGGATAAGATCTTCTTGATAATGTAAGGCCCGGCCCATTTTGGTCGAAACTTCCCACGCGGGTCAAAGACTGGAGCTCGAATCTCTTTTAAAACCATGTCGCCTTCCTGTAGATCCCTGGATTTCACTTTCTTGTTAAAAGCACGGGCTATTCGGCGTTGATATCCCTGAACATGATATAAGGCCTTAAGCCGCCTTTCATCAAACAACATGAGCTCTTCAAACCTGGCGGTTTGCCATTCTGCTTCATCAATCCCTAATTCTGCCATGATCCTCAAAGACGGTATTTCGAGTTCGATTGGTAGAACAACTCCCATGCCATATACCAAAGAATAGGGCGTTGCCCCCGTCGGAGTTCGGATAGACGTCTGGTACCCCCATAATGCTAAAGGTAGCTGTTCGTGCCGTTTAAATGCATGCACTCGATGGTTCTCTCTAGTATAGTCTTGATGGTTTTGTTGGCTGCTTCCACAGCTCCATTGGTTTGCGGCCGATAGACAGTAGATTTGTGAACTTGGATTCCGAATTCTTCAAGAGTTTCTGCTGCTCTTCCTTTGAAGTGAACCCCGTTATCTGATACGAAAGCCTGAGGGACCCCATATCTGTAGATAATGTTCTGTTTGATGAAGTGAGCAACCTGGACTGCCGTGAGGGTTGTGTATGAAGCAGCTTCGACCCCCTTGGTGAAATAGTCGATTGCGACTAAAATGAACTTGTTTCCGTTTGATGCTGCTGGCGTGATTCTGTCGATAACGTCTATGCCCCAGACGGAAAAGGGCCAAGGTGAAGTCATGGAATGCAATTCTGATGGTGCGACATGCATGAGATTGGCGTGAATCTGACATTTGTGACATCGCCTCACGTACTTGACGCATTCAGTTCCCATGGTTGACCAATAATAACCCTGCCTCAGGATTTTCTTGGCGAGCATCATGCCATTCATGTGAGGGCCACAAACCCCTTCATGTATTTCTTCCATGATCCGAATAGCTTCTTCTCCGTGTACACACAGCTTGTGCATTCCACAATGAGATCTCCGATATAGTTTACCTCCGCAAATGATGTACTGAGATGCCAATCTCCGAAGAGCAATCCGGTCTTTTTTATCGATCTCCGTTGGATATTCTCCCTTCTCGATGAAGTTCCAAATGTCGTGATACCAAGGTAAGCCGTCGTCTGGCTCGTTGATGGCCATGACGTACTTATAGACAGGTTTGTCTCGGTTCTCGATCATAATCGGCCTGAGTTTGACTCCGTTTGGTATTTCAACCATGGAGGCCAACGTTGTGAGGGCATCAGCAAACCGATTCTTCAATCTTGGCACATGTGTGAAAGTGACCATCTGAAATCGTGGAATCAGATCATCCAAGTCTTGATGATAGGGCTTCAACTTGTCTTCTCTGACCTTCCAGTCGCCGTTCGCTTGTGATACTACTAAGTTCGAGTCTCCGATCACTTCTAATCTTTTGACTCCAATTTCCAAGGCGGCTTCCATTCCTACGATGCAGGCTTCGTATTCTGATTGGTTATTGGTGACTTCGAAGTTTAACTTGAACGCAAGAGGAATGTGTGATCCTTCTGGGGAAATTAACAGCACCCCGATTCCAAATCCTTTCTGATTGGCTGCCCCGTTGAAGTACAGTATCCAGACATCATTGGTGGTGGTCATCACGTTTTCATCTGGGAATTCAAACTCCACATCTTCTGGTCCCTCCACAGGGTGGTTGGCAAGGAATTCGGCGACAGCTCTTCCCTTTACTGATTTCCTGGTAACATACTTGATGTCGAATTCTGCTAGCAAAAGCAACCATCGTGCTAACTTACCTGTAAGCGCAGGCTTCTCAAACAGGTATTTGAGAGGGTCCATTCGAGAAATCAACGTTACAGAATAGGCTAACATATAGTGTCTTAGCTTTTTGGAAGCCCAGACCAAAGCCCAACAAGTCTTTTCCAAAGAGGTGTATCGTTCTTCGCATCCGACCATCTTCTTGCTTATGTAGTATACGGCTTTCTCAGATCCGCCCTCTCCTTCTTGCGCTAACATGCATCCCATTGCTGATGAAGTGACTGACAGATACAGAATTAGGGGCCGTCCTGGTATAGGAGGCATCAGTACTGGCGGGTTCTGCAAATATCTCTTGATTGTTTCGAAGGCCTTCTGACACCTGTCCCCCCATTTAAACGGCACGTCCTTCTTGAGAAGATGAAACATCGGCTCGCAAGTTGAGGTTAACTTGGCGATGAATCTGCTGATGAATTGAATCTTGCCGAGGAAACTTCGTACCTCTTTTTCTGTTCGTGGTGGCTCCATTTCAAGAATGGCTTTGATTTTGGATGGATCCACTTCAATTCCTCGGGTTGTGATCATGAAACCCAACATTTTTCCGGCCGTTACCCCGAATGTGCATTTTTCGGGGTTGAGACGCAATCTGTATTTGCGAATCCTTTCAAAGAACTTTCTGAGAGCGTGCAAGTGCCCTTCCCTTTCTTTGGACTTGACAATCATGTCATCCACGTATACTTCGACCTCTTTGTGGATCATATCGTGAAGTAGGGTTGTGGCTGCCCTCTGGTAAGTAGATCCGGCGTTCTTTAATCCAAATGGCATAACCCTGTAACAGTAAGTCCCCCATTCTGTGGTGAAAGTGGTCTTCTCTCGGTCTTCGGGGGCCATGAGAATCTGGTTGTAGCCTGAAAAACCATCCATGAAAGAAAGCAATGCGTGCCCTGCAGTGTTGTCTACGAGTACATCTATATGCGGCAGCGGGAAGTCATCCTTAGGGCTGGCCTTGTTCAGATCTCTGAAATCCACGCAGACTCTGATTTTCCCATTTTTCTTGGGGACATGCATGATGTTGGCGACCCACTGAGGGTATTCCGTCACCATTAAAAATCCTGCGTCTATCTGTTTCTGAATTTCTTTCTTGATTTCCAGCACCCAGTCGGGCCTCATCTTCCTCAACTTCTGCTTGACAGGTTTCGCATCCGGATAAAGCGGGATTCGATGCTCTACTATTTCGGGATCAATACCGGGCATGTCTGCGTGGGACCATGCAAAAACGTCTTGGAATTCTTTGAGAAGATCCGAGTGAGCTTTAAATTCCTCCGGGGATAACTCAGAACCGATTTGAACCATTCGCGGATTACTCTCATCTCTCAGATTTATCGAAATTACCTTTTCTGTTATAGGCTGAGCATGCCTTTCATTTTCTCGTTCGATTAGGGATCGGAGTTCTTTTGGAATTTCTTCCTCAAACTCAATCCCGTCATCGTCAGGGTTTACACAATTTATTTCAGACACAGCAAGATAAGCAAAGTCGATTTCATTCATTGCAAAAGAGGTGGCCCCAGGGGCGTGATACATGAGAGTGGACTCAAACTCAAAAGAGAAATGATGACGTGGAGGACCAATAGACACATGCATTGACTCAGAAATGGACTCAAACTCAGTGCCAAACTTAGACTCAGTGCTAGACTCTGATTTAGACTCAAATTCAGTGCCAGTGTAAATAATTTTTGGCAGAAAAGTGCAGTTTTTATAAATTCCATTGGCATCCACTATGAGCGAGGTAACATCTCCAAGGGCTTCTTGGCCTAGCATCATTAGTTCCATGTCTCCAACAGGCTTCAAGTCAAAAATCTTTGCGGCAGGCCCGTCCTCGACCATACCTAATAGACTTTCATCCCCAAACAACGATATCAGGTTTCCTGAGTCAAAAACTTCAATCCAGTCAGACTTGCATTGCTTGACCAATTCTTCTAGCTTCGCTGACTCATCATCACTGTCCCATGTGTTATTGGCGAAGATCTCGAATCCTGGCAGCTTGATCTTTTTCTCCATGTCCCAAAATGGTTCTGGCTCTCCTTGGTAGATAGCCTCTTTTCCTTTGACAAAGCGGATGGGACCTTTCTTTGGCTGAGCACGGGCTCGAGCTTTCCATCCACTTCCATTCTCATTTTCATGGGGTAGATACCCAAGGCCGAAGCGGTGGTTGTTCATAGGGAAATTGGGGAATTCGGCCATTCCTTGATTGTTGCGGCCCAATCCCAATCCTGGCATGTAAGCCATCTTCCTCATCATTTCAACAACGGTCGAGCTGACCGAGAAATCTTCATCCATTTTGATAGTGAGAACTGCTCCGGCGGTGTCGAAAGAGAATCCTCCAAGAGTGACATCCTCTTCTCCATGTGTGATCTCGAGTATGGGAGCATTATCAGAGATATGAGGATGAATCTCAGACTCTCCGTAAATGGTTAGGGTTCCTGTGGCCAGACCCAGCTGAACTTTCTGATGCAAAGAGGATGGTACCGCCATGATGTCCGGGTGGTGAAGCCATGGTCTACCCAACAACAAGTTGAAAGATGAAGGAATGTCGAGTACATGAAACTCAACTTTAGACTTGAAATCTTCAACTGATATTTCCAGTTGAACAACTCCGACTACATCCCTACGTGTATTATCGTAAGCACGCACTCCAAGATTCGACGGTTGGAAATCCTTAGCTGTGAACCCCAAACAGTAGGCTGTGCGCAGTGGGCAAACATTCAAGGCAGATCCATTGTCTAAGAGAACAACGGGAACCCACTTTCCCATACACTTCATGGTGATGTGTAATGGTTTGTTGTGACCGGCTCCTTCTGGTGGTAGATCTTTCTCAGTGAATGTCACCACATGCCTTGCTCGGTTTGGTGCGAGCAAAGCTACCAACGCTTCAGGGGGAGTATCAGGCGGCACCTCCATGTTAGATAGGGTCTTGATTAGTTTCTGACGGTGTTCCCTGGATGAGGAAAGCAGCCCCCAGATGGATACTAATGCTGGAGTTCTTTCAAGTTGTTTCCGGATGGGATCTTCCACTGGCACAGGATTCCGATGCGGCGGCTGAGTGGTAGCTTCTGGTATTCTAGTGACAGCTTCCGGAGTTGCATCGCCCTGGACGGGATCGTCCCAAGCAAATGCCCCGGTCTGAGCATGGTTAGAGGTGTTGTCTCTTTGCAAATTAGCGGGTTGATAAATCCGTCCGCTTCTTGTTACTCGGTTAACTGACGGTGGCTTTTCATCCCAAAAATCTGATAGTTCATTAACTTTTCGTTTTCCAGCATTGATAGATTCCAACTTCTGCTCGGTGTCAACATACTCGGACCAGAAACCTGCAAGGCTATCCTCGGCCTTTTGTTTCTCAATCTTGATGTTCTCCATCTTCTTTCCCAGATTTTCTACTGCTCGATTGCGCCAAAACGAATCGTCCAACACAGCCTTGTTGACGGTCCATACTTCATTGTTGTCGAATCGGATATCGACTACATTTTCTTCATCCCAAAGTGAGTCTCCGGAATCTGCAATTAGAGCCGAAACATCCGGCTGCGGAGGAAATGGCACAGATGGCCGAGGCAGAGATTCCCCGATAATGTAAGCTTGAGGAAACCAGTCGTGGTCGCCAAAAATAGTTTCTATGGCAGAGTGTTCTTCAACTCCAAGAAGAGGAGGTGGCAACGGATTATCCGAAAGATGGCCGCTAGGGACCCAATGGTAAACTTCGCCGAGCGTCCGATTCCATATGTCTCCGGATTCTTGAAACAATGCCGGGAGCGAAACCGCGTCAAGAGGATCGGCACAAATTGCCTCCCATCTTTCTCGCCAATCTTCCTGTTCGTTTGGTTCGACATATTCAAGAGTATGAACCATTCCTGCAATGCACACGACTTTGTCAATCCGACAGATACCGGAGTTTGTTGGTATAGAAACAACTGGCTTGGCATGAGAATCCGAGATAATGAACTGGCTTGGGTCCCACTCTTGGCGTAGTTCTTCCCAATCTTGATCATTCATGACCCATTCCTCATTTTCTACAATGTCTGCCCATCTGGATTTCTGTGCTGATTTGATACTCTTGAGGGAGCAAATTTCAAGATCCTCTGGCACCGGAACAATTGGCTTAGGTTCGGCGGTTGGTATGATGTATAGGCTAGGGTTGAATTTAGCGGAGCTTGGGTTATTTGAAGTGGAGCTGAGGGAAATTTGGCCAATTTGAATGTTGGGCTTGTGTTCTGGCATGGGGTTCGAGATAGTGTTTGGCTTTTTGAGGGGGAGTGGGATTGTTCCGTCTTCGATAAGGTCTTGGACCTTGTGTTTGAGGCGGATACAATTGTTGGTGTGATGACCGGGCATTTGGTGGTAGGAACAAAAGGCATTCGAGTTATGGTTTGGAGGAAGCACTTTGGGTGGCTCGCGGGGCTCAAGTGGCTTGATGGCATCCTTTTCGAGGAGCTTTTGGTAAACTGTGGTCAAGGGAAAGGGGAATTGGTAGAAATTTCTTGCTTGTCGGGCTGGCTGGGTTGCTATCTGGTTAATAGGCTCGGTTTTGACGGGTTTAGAATTTGAGGAGCTGGCTTGGGCGTGGCTGTATCGGTTGGTTCCGAACAGGGTATTGCTGTTGCCAGAGTAAATTCGCTTGGGCTTGGCAGATTCTTCCTTCTCAAATATGCCGGTTCTGAGCGCATCCTCAATTGCAAGGCCGGCTTCGTAGAAACTTCTGAAGTCGGCGGTGGTTTGAAAAACTACCAGATGTTTTGCAAAATCGGGTGCCAAATTCTTTGTGATGATTCTCATCTGCTCTTTCTCCGAGGGTCGATCTACCATCTGAGATGCTTTCCCTCTCCATCTTCTGATAAAGTCGGCAAAGGATTCGTTTGTCCCCATTTTAGTTGCATCCAGCTCTCGAATAGTCATCTCGAGCTGAATGTTGTAATTGTACTGAGTCATAAAGGCTGCCCCAATATCTTCCCAGCTTCCTTTCTTCGAAATGTCAAGATTCAGAAACCAAAGCAGTGTCGGTCCTGACAAAGTCTGTTGAAACATCTGACCCATGGCATTCTTCTCAATGTTATACATGGACAATGTGCCCACATATGTCTGTAGATGGGCCTTAGGGTCCCCACTTCCATCGAACTTCTCCCATTTTATAGGCTTGAATCCTTCTGGGAGTTTGGCACCGGGAAATAGACACAGCTTGTCCATATCAACTCCCGTGGCAGCTACTTTCTCTTGCTTTTGGACTGATTCCTCAAGTTTGGCGACTTTCGCCATCATTGCTTCCAAGTTCGGATTCTCTGGTGGATTCGGTGGTGGTTGCCCCTCTGGACCCCCTGGTGGCTTGTTCTGAAGGGTTAGTCCTTGTATCAGAAGTAGTAATTCAACCATCTGATTGTCACTGTGTTCCCGCTGTTCCTTTAAGGCTATTTTGAGGGCCTCGATCTCACTTTTGTCTGACATATCTGCCGAATCTGACTGTATCGCTTTTGACTCAGTTCGAATTAATCGTTGCTTGGGAATTCTAGTCCAACTAGGTACAGTGTTCTTCTCGCTCTTACCAATGATTGAAACTGATAGCGGAAATAAAATGAATTTAGTGGATGGTGTGAAAAGGAATGCTATGTGCAAGAAGGATTTATATACAGATGAAAGAATGATGCATGATATGCAATGCAATATGTACCGAAACCACAGTTTCGGAAAGGATTGCCCCCAATTTTCAGTGCTCTGTCGAATATATTTGATTTTCTGAAAGGTTCTTGCAAAACAAAGGCCGAACCCTTAGGGGTTGCCTACGTATCCCCATCTCGGAGAATCAGGCCGTGACGTAGTTCAGGACTACAACTGGTTTTTCCCCTCGAGAAATTCAACATGGTTGAAGTACAAACTGACTCAATAAAGCAAAGTACAGACTCGATAAAGCAAAGTACAGACTCAATAAAGCTCAAACTGTCTTGAGCTACAAAAGGGTAGACTTGACAGTCTCAAAAAGGCCCTGTAGGCTAGGTCTGCTAATAATTGGCTTGTTGCTGATTCCTGATTTGACTCAATTGCTGGTTTTGTCGGGGGAGCATTCTTGACTTGGCTCCGGCTGCTTTGGTGGATTTTCCAAAGCATACTTCTTCTTAAGCTGTTCGGGAGACAGACCATCATTTAGCAAGATACAATCTTCAATACAAGCCTCACAATCACATTCGTCCCAGTATTTATGTCCTGTCACTGGGTCTTGGAAATAGTAGACTGGTGTGCCGTCTGGCTGGAAGTATTTGACTGGTGGCATGATGTCCACTTCTTCATCATCACTTTCTTGTTCTACCTTGACAGTGATCCTGTCGGGGATGTTTTTGGCTTCATTCTTTTCGGGAAGGTGGAGTTCCCAACCTTGATCATTCTTGGAGTCGTCCCATTGGAGGGTTAAGCCTGGTTGATCAGATGTGGCCAGCTGGTGAAGCAATTCTTCAAGCTTATCCCCGTTTGGGGCCTTGTTTCCCACCTCTTCACTTTCAACTTCTTCAAGTATCCATACTGGTGCGCCATGATGAATGGCAAAGGTGGACTTGAGCTTCTTGTTTCTGGATTGGTTACTCATCTTTGGTTACAGACTCTGGTAAAAGAAGAACAACATTCTAATTATTGGGAGGGAAAGAGCCAATTGAAGCATTTTGAAAAGAATTTGTTTATTTGACAGAGCATTTGATTACTGGGATAGTCCTTCTTTATCACTGTGGATGGAACGTGAAAACCTAGGGTAAAAGCTATCATGTATGTGCATGCAAGAGAGGCAAACCATGACAGTAAGCAATTAAGCAGTTAATAGGATATATCACATAATCCTAACCTGCGGGTTCCTGTCCTAGGTTTGAAGGTTCTAGGCTAATCATATGCAAAGGCTGGTTTTGGTTTAGGGGGTTCCCCAGACTAGAGCCAATATTTGCCTCCCAGTGCCAAGTGTACTGCATGGCAAAGGTCGAGCGGCAGGCTGACTCATCACGGTCCAAGGTTGCTGAGCATCCGGGGATGTCCTAACACCAGTGAACTGGGTAGGGTAACCAAGACGCAGCAGCGAGGTTTATTCAACATCGATGCAAGTGATGCAAAAGTTCAGCAATAAAATTGTTTTCAAAGAAATCCCACAAATGTTTTTCAAGTTTGGCTCTCTTTTTAAATTAATCAAAATTTTGAAATTTTACTCATGCGAACAACATGAGAAAGCCCCAGTCCAGACTGATCGGGCTTTCACCCTGACATCGATCCTTTCTAGCACGGCGTGAAGCGCGTACTTGGTGTCAAGCTTTCCAAGGGTCGTTTTACAAGTGTAAAATGTCAAAATAAAGATTAATTTAAAAATAATGATCCCCAGCGGAGTCGCCATTTTGTGGACGGTCCACCGGATTTTGTTTTTGATTTTGAAAAATAGAGTCGCCACCCGGGTTTTTAGAAAATGGTTTGAGACCCGAGAAACCGTTTTGATTGATGATCGAGAAAATGGTTTATAAAACAGTTTGAAAACCAGAGATTTGTTTTGGGTTCGGGAGCCAGGTTACGAACGGGGAAGGGTTTTAATGCACCCCGTTTGTCCGATTAAAAATCGGTCTTTACTAAACATTTGTGGAATTTTATAGAAAACATTTTATTGCCGAATTTTAGCAAATAAGCATTTAAGCAAAGCAGACGATAATAATGAAAAAAATGCTATAATTTACAGCAATTATGTAAGGAAAATCCAGAACTTAAACTGTTCATGCAGAGGACTGTCCAAAATTTTGATTTTCACACGAAAAGTATGTCGTGCGGCATACTGGACGTACCGCGCGGCCCTGTTCGTCGACTTAACGGTCAAATGTTTAAAGGAGTGCCGTACGGCACTCCAGGTGTACCGTGCGGTACAGAGGGAGTGCCGTGCGACACAGTCGGCCACACGACAGTTTGAAGTTTTGGATTTTCGAACAGACTGAAATGAAGGCACATTCAGGGCATGGAATATGATTAAAAATGAACTATTTTGAAGGATAAAACAACATGTATAAATATGGGATGTCCCTCCTCATTGAATCACTCCGTACGAGGCGATGTTTTCGCCGTACGACGCGACCGGGAGGTGTGAAATTGAACTGACCTTACTGTGATATGGGCATACCAAGCATGGAGATGATATTAGAGATCATTCCATACTTGGTACCCCTCCCCTCAGGGTACCAAACTCAAGGAATTTGGCGAGACGGGTTTA
This sequence comes from Vaccinium myrtillus, assembly GCA_016920895.1. Taxonomy (NCBI): domain Eukaryota; kingdom Viridiplantae; phylum Streptophyta; class Magnoliopsida; order Ericales; family Ericaceae; genus Vaccinium; species Vaccinium myrtillus. The sequence continues at coordinate 21,627,321 of CM029273.1, read as the reverse complement.
TACCTCGGTTTGGAAATCTCGGATTTGAAGTACTTCTGAAGCTTTCTGAACTTGGTTTGAACTCCCTTTGGCCTTTAGCTTTGATCAGGTATCGTTGCAAAGAGGGTTGGTGGCTTGAATTCGAGCGAGCTTAGAATGACGATCTCACGGCTTTGAAACCGAAAACAGAGGGTTGGGTTTATTGATTGGGATTTCCTTTGGAAAGGATTGGACTGATTTTTGAAGATTTAGGAATGGCAATGAAGGAGATTGACAGTAGAGATGGTGCATTTAGCAGAGCTCAAGGGTGAGGTGCTGTGATTTTTCTTCACAATTTTTCGGTCCCCTTTTCTCCGTTGGAATCGATTGACATTTATAGGGAGTGGATGAACTTGGCTTCCACGTTTTCTTCATCCCCACACAAAGAAATCATGACTACTCTGTAGCCTCCAAGCCTTGCACGCAACCATGATAACCAGAGGAACGATTTCGTCAACAATTTGAGCTGCTGGGCACTCTGCAAAAGCTGTGTGACAAGTGACAGTGCCGTGCGGCACATAAATTGTGCCGTGCGGCACACTTACTGTGCCGTGCGGCACACTTACTGTGCCGTGCGGCACACCTGGCCGCCAAAATTCAAAAATTGCTTGGGAAGTGCCGTGCGTGAGAGATGAGTACCGTACGGTACTGTTGACTGAGTTGACTTTGGGATTTTCAATCCGAGAGTCCTTCCGGGCATTTCTTTCTATCATTGGAGATTTTAAACATGTACGTGAATGTCTCATTTTGGGGTGTCTACAGGCGGGTTGTACCGGGGACCACACACTTTTCTTTTCTTTCTTTTCCTTTCTTTCTTTTCATTTTGTCCTTCCTGGGGTATGCCCCTTGTAGGCTGTATTTTCGTTTAACCCCTTTTAATTTCAAGCTTATTTACCCAAAAAAAAAAATTTTTGTGATACCAGCTCAGGGCTACTTTTCCTAAGCTAGACGGGAACATTTTGCATAGCAGGGCATCATCTCGCTCGTGCATGAACATGGCCTGTTGGTAATGTTGAATGTGGGCCACGGGGTCAGTGTTTGTTTCATAAGGGATGAATGCTGAATGTTTCACCCTGCTCGGTGTCTTCTCTGTTCGGATCCAATGGGCCAGTGGCGACTTTGAAATCTGACCTAAGGCTTCCTTAGCTGCTTCCTGTGCAGTTTTGGGACCTCCCTCAGCTCGACAAGTCTCCCTTCTTTTTGCATATTGCTCGGGAATATGCTCATTGGAACCAGATCTCTCGTATCTGTCCCTAGCATTCTTCCTTCTTTCTTTCTTTTCAACGGAGATGCTTCTTGCTCTCCATTTTCGTGGAGAGGCTGTGCGGTCTGCAGAGACATCCTCTCGGTGATGACTCCTCCTTTCCTTCTCATATTGCACGGATCTCGTCCGCGAGTGTAGGTCTTTTTCCTTCTCTTGGAGCTGCTTCTTCAGGTCATGAATCTCTCGTTCCCGTCGAGTGACTTCACGGGCCAATTCTTCTGCCTCATGTTCTTTTCTATCGAGGCTATCCTCTCTTTCTCGATCCCTCGTGCGTCTATGACCCTCTTTCCTTGGGGGGCTCCTCCTCCGTTCAAGTCGGTTGGAGGCTTCCCCGCCTCTCGGTGGTGTCTTTGAGTGCCTTTGCCTTTCGCCCGACCTCGGGGAATCATAGTTTGCCAAGCGTGTATCCCTGAATTTTGGAATCTCAGGAATATGCCCTATATTGAACCTCATAGCAGCGGGTTTCTTCTGTGGAGCCCTAAGAATTGCAAGAGTTTTGTCCACATTTGTACTCTTTCTCGTAGTGTATACAAGGGTGGTTCCGCCATCGTCTTCCACATCTTCTCTTCGTGGAGTGCACATAACAGGTTCTGAAATCACCATTGTTGATTTCGTCGTATGGAAGAGAGCTTTTCGTAAGCGTTTCCCACAGACGGCGCCAATTGTAGGGGGAGTAAATACTCGTAAGTCTGGATCACGTGCTGTCTTGACTCAACCCTAAATTTGCAAGACAAGGAAAGGGTTAGAGCACCTTTGCCTCTCGTTGGCAAAGGCCCTCCGATGCCTAAGTTAGTATCTCGTACTTGAACTCACAAATTACTCAATGCATATGAAAGCAATTCACCGCGTACCTTTTGTCATGGTTTTTGCCTAGTATTTATAGGTGTAGACGTTCATCAACCTAGACATCTCGTGCCCCCTATTTCCTATTCTCTTTAGGAATCCTTCTCCTAATAGGACTTTCCTATTAGGCATGTGCTTCTAAATGCTGCAAGATCTCTTCTTGCAGCAGTCCTTCTCTCCATACAGGTTTCTTTCCTATATGGGGTATACTCCTAATCATGTTAGGACTTTCCATACTAATCCCCTATTTCATGGGATTGCTCCTTACCTTTTAAGGAACCGCCTAGAGGATTCTGGAATGCCTCACCGTCTTACTCGTGGCGGTGCCGTGCTTCCACGTAGCTCGGACTAACTCGTACATAGCTCAACTCATTACGCCGAGCTGAATTATGTATTCCATAACGCTATTTAAGCTTTACTCGTAGCCTCTCCAGCTCGGCCATAACAGGGGCATCCCCTTGTGACTTATACCGAGCTGGTACATCCTGGTGTATTAACTTATTTTCATTACTCTGACCTCATTCATGGTCAGTACAGCTCGGCACAGGGCTTGAGCTTCCCTACGTGGTGCCGAGCTACCCACCCTCTCGTGGTGATTGCCATAAGCACGTGCTATGCCTAGTAGTAGGGTAATCAGATTTTACCCTCTCCAAAACAACGAAGCAGAATATGAAGCACTAGTCTCCGGACTAAAAATGGCTAAACGCCTAGGTGCTGAGACAGTGCAAGTGTTCAGCGATTCACAGTTGATCGTGAACCAAATCAAGGATCAATATAGCCTGAAAGACCCAAGGATGGTGAAGTACTACGACAAAGTGTGGGAGCTGATAAAAGAGATCGGGACCGTTGAAATTGAATGGGTGGGCCGAGAGCGAAACGCCCATGCGGACGCTCTGGCCTCCCTAGCAACAGCTTGTGCAGTCTCCCCCAACCGGACCATTCTCCTGGGAGAAATAGAGAATCCGATCATCGAGCACGAGATGAAGGAAGTGCTAACTATATCCCTCGACCCCAGTTGGATGGATGAAATATTCGCCTACCTCAAGCATGAAAAGCTCCCAACTGACAAGAAGGAAGCTCATCGGATCGCCTTATGGCCATCTTTTTTATTTTGTCCTCCCTGGGGTATGCCCCTTGTAGGCTGTACATTCTTTTGCCTTCTTTTTATTTCAAGCTCATTTACCCAAAAAAAAAGAAGCTCATCGGATCAGATGCAAGGCCTCGTACTTTTACATAGATCCGAGTGACAATATATACCGAAGGTTCTTTACAGGCTCCGACTTGAAAGTCGTCCACGACTTCCAAGTGGAAAGCCTCCTCCGGGAACTCCATGAAGGAAGCAGTGGATGCCACTCGGGCGGATGGTCTCTTCATCTCCGAGCTCTTACTCAGGGGTACTGGTGGTCGAAGATGAAGAAGACTTCCGAAGAGTACGTAACGAAATGCGAACAATGCCAAAAACACGCCTCCCATCTGCTCCAGCCCGCCGAAGTCTTGCAACCAGTCACCAGCCCATGACCATTTGCACAATGGGGGCTCGACTTAGTGGGAAAGCTGTCGACAGCTCTAGGGGGCTTCAAACATTTGATAACAGCAACTGATTATTACACCAAATGGGTGGAGGCCGAGCCCTTAATCACTATAACTGCGACCGACGTAGAACGATTTCTTTGGAGGAACATTATCTCTCGCTTCGGTGTCCCTTATGCGATTATTTCGGATAATGGGACCCGATTTGTGGCCGAAGCGATCGAGAAGTTTTGCAAGAAGTATAATGTCCGGATATTTCACTCCTCGGTCTCATACCCACAGGGAAATGAGCAGGTCGAAGCGTCAAACAAGACAATATCAGCTGGAATCAAGAGGCGCCTAACTCGAAAGAGGGGTAAGTGGGCGGAAGAACTCCCAAAAGTTCTCTGGGGCTATAGAACCACACCCCGGCGTTCAACTAGCCGAACGCCTTTCTCTATTGCATTTGGCATGGAAGCTGTTCTCCCCCTAGCCACCCTAATCCCAACAGCTCGGACAGAGAGCTTTGATGTTTCGACCAACGATGAGGCCATGGACAGGGAGCTTGACCTAGCTGAAGAGCTCAGGGAAGAAGCACACCTGAAACACCTATCAGCAAGAAGTCGCTCGGGGATATAACAAAAATGTCCAGATGAGGCCCTTCAATGTAGATGATCTTGTCCTCCGAGAGGTGGTCCAGAAGTCCAAGAAGACTAAATTCAAACCGAACTACGAGGGTCCCTTCCGGGTAGTTGCAAAGGCAGGGCACGGATCCTATAAACTAGCGGAGATGGACGGCACACCCATGGGCAACCCCTGGAATGCCACTAAGCTTAGGAAGTTCTATGCTTAGGAAAAATTTGTTAGAAGAAAATACATTTGTGCTACCTGTTTTGCCCCTTTGCTCTCTGAATTTATGATGTTTTGGTGATCAATCAAGACAAATTTCACAACTACTGCCTGTTTAGATTATTTTGTCAGAATAACCGTCAAGGTTTGGTGTTCCTACTAACACCTCGAAAATAACTTAGGCCCAGCGCCTGGAATCTCATTACATTTCGTTTTGCTTCGGTTCAAATCCGAGCGATCGTTCCTCTGATTAGTCCCGAGCAGGGGCTAATCAGTGGAAAATGTTTCCAAGTGTTGGGAAAATTTTATTCCATTTCACTTTGCTTCGGTTCAAATCCGAACAATTGTTCCTCTGATTGGTCCCGAGCAGGGGCTATCAGTGGAAATTTTTTCCCAAGTGTTAGGAAAATTTTATTCCATTTCACTTTGCTTCGGTTCAAATCCGAACAATTGTTCCTCTGATTGGTCCCGAGCAGGGGCTATCAGTGGAAAAAATTTCCCAAGTGTTGGGAAAATTTTATTCCATTTCATTTTGCTTCGGTTCAAATCCGAACAATTGTTCCTCTGATTGGTCCCGAGCAGGGGTTATCAGTGAAATTTTTTTCCCAAGTGTTGGGAAAATTTTATTCCATTTCATTTTGCTTCGGTTCAAATCCGAACAATTGTTCCTCTGATTGGTCCCGAGCAGGGGCTATCAGTGGAAATTTTTTTCCAAGTGTTGGGAAAATTTTATTCCATTTCATTGTGCTTCGGTTCCAATCCGAGCAACAAATCGAAAGTTTAAAATTTTCCAAACATCAAAATTTATTCTAAGTATGAAATCTGTCGGTTCATTTTAACCACGACACTATTTTGGCTCAAAACCGAGCAAATGTTTTTCTCCGATTTATCCCAAAGTAGGGGCTATCACATACAGAAGCATACAAAGTGCAAGAAATAAACATCCATTCAAAACAAAAGTTTCACCACTTCGGTGAAACCGGAGCATGGCAAAGTAGAACTTGTTCGGTGCCATCTCCTTGTCAAACCTGTTTTAGATTACAAAAACCATATGGAACGGCAAACTCCAATTGTCCGGAGCCGTCCAGTAATACCAAAAACAGTTAAAATAAAAAAAGTTCTAAAATCTCGTCCTATTGAGTTACGTCAAATTCTTCATTCCCCGAAGGGGTGGTTTTCTCGAAGGATCTCTCCGGATCCGGGACCTTCTCAGCATTATCTTCATCTTCCGGAACCTGGCCACCTTCACCTTCATCTTTCGGGACCTCCTCAGCAGTTGGGGAATCAGCCTGTTCGGGAACTTCGCGTCTAGGATCATCAACAGGGATTCCGAAGACATCGCAAGCAAACATGTATCCTTTCCCGAAGCCCTTGTGCTCTCCATCTTTCACCAGAGCATAAATATCTTCGGCATAGGCCAGACCAGCTTCATTGAACCCAGCTGAATGGCCCTCAGTCCTCGCATCGACTAAGGCTTTTTCATGCCCGACCCTCTTTTCCTCCAACTGCTCGTCAACTCTCTTCTTCAACTCCGCCATCTTCGCGAGCTCACCCTTAAGCCTCTCATTCTCCTAGCGCAGGTCCTCAGCCTTTTTCTCGGCTGTGCCAACCTTCTCAAGGGCCGCGTCAGCTCGGCGTTTTAGCTTCTTTGCTGAGGTGTTGAGATCGAGAGCTTGGTCATAGAGCTTGAACATTGATTGTCCGGCCTACAGTGATAAACACAGTATCAGTATCAAGGAAATAAACAATAGAGGATCAACGGAGTTCGGATACGAAAAATACCGACCTTCACAATTTGCGTCGTACAATGAAAGAGGTTATCCTCTAACTTGTTCGGCACCAGCTCAAGATCTTTCTTCAGAGCCAGCCCCGGCAGGAGCCCCATTGCTAGGCGAGTGTTCTCGGCAACACTGTCATCTTCCACGATGACATTGCCATCCTCCCTCACCAACACTGGGGCGAAGGGGCGTGGAGTACTCTCGACATGAGAGCTGTCCGACTGTTGTCCGACGAACGTTGCGTCAGCACCTCGATTGATTCCAGGGAGGTCGTCCTCAATAGTATGGACTTCGGATATTTTTACCCGCTTTGCCGCCCTCTCCTCCACCGAAGCTGATCCTTTGGACAAAGCGGTGGTTGTCTTATGAACGGTGGCAACAGGGACCTTGCCCTGCGAATTCGAGGTACTAGTGGTACCTTTCTTCGGGCCATCCTTCTTCGCCTTGGACGCCATCTCGGCCAGCTTAGCCTTTAAGTCAATCTTCGGTGGCATCGTTTCCGAAGGGTCTGGAGAGCCTCTGTCGACAGGAATCCTTTCTCGTCCTTCGAAGTCCTCTAAAGCTTGATCTTCCAAGAATGACCGTTCGGCTTCAAATAGTGTCCGGCTTGTCTTCGATTTGCTTGGCTTCTTCTTTGGTTTCTTCTTGATCCAACTCCTGTAAGTGGGTCTGTAGCCGAGAAGATCATGAGCCAATCTCCCCTGAACTTCGTATATCGCGTCGACACAACTCTTTCTTGTTATCCTTCTCAATCTCCGGGAAACAGGGGATGGAGCTGCGAAAAGACCATCCGAAAGGTCAGTAACCAGGAATACATAAAATAAAGCAACATGCAAAATTTGAACTAAGGCACCAACCGATGCTCCCTCTAATAGTGGGGACGGGGAAGAGATCGTCGTCAGCGGGCGTGTCAAAATTGCCGGAAACCACCACATATAAGTCGGCCCACTTTTCAGAGTCTGTGAGATGCTCCACGATCTGACGTTTCTTCGGGCGGGTCATTAGAAAATACCTCCCGAACGATTTGTTCCAGGACACCGCATAGATCTCGAGGAGATCCCAAACACTGAGATCTAAATCGTCCCTCAACATCATCTCATAAGCCGAGCTAATGATCCTGTAACTGTTACAAGTAAGCTGGTCCGGAGAGAGCTCGTAAGCGTTCAGAAAGGCTCGGGTGAATTCGTTCATTGGAAACCGAACCCCCCCTCAGTTATCGCCATTAAGGGGACGTTGAGATGGTTCGGACCATAAACGAGTTCCTGGCCCTTCGGGTAAGGGTCACCCTGACATCTTCCGGAATGTCGTACTTATCTCGGAAAGCTCTGAGACCGGCCTCTCCGGTTGTGACGTAGCAAAGATAGGGGCACTGTTGCTCCCTCTTTCCGCTACTAGACACTCCCTCAGATGACCGAGCAGATTCAGGCATCTCTACACCAATCTCATCGAGGATGAGTTGCTCAACCTCAGCCGCAGCATTATCCTCCGAAGCATCAACATTGGTTGCCGAGGGCTCGGCACTAGTGGTGGTTGTTTCGGACGGATCCCACTCGGACCGATCGTCAGACTCAGTAGCCTCACTATCGTCTAAAAACCCATCTGAGACGTCTACGTCATCGCCTATGTCAATGGGATCTTCGGGGGCACTATGGACGGGGTTCGGAGGAACGGATTGGAGGGGCCTCTCGTCTATTGGAGCTTTAAAATTATAATCCATTGTTACGATCTCCCGGCAACGGTTTTGCCGAGCTCTCAAATTATAGAAAATTTGTGCGATCTTAGAAGCACCGGTACTTGAGGTTTCGGAATCAAAGCTCTCGGAGTCAGACGAGATCTCAACGACTAGCGGCGCCAGACCTAGCAAAAGAATGCACGGGCATAAGACCATTAGCTATACGCAGGTCACTGAACCATTCAACCGAGCTATCTAAACTTAATTGGCCCACCGGATAGTCGAGATCTCAGATTTTTACTATACATACATACTAAGTGACATCCCTCGGCACCCATGACCGAAGGGAGTGTAGATACTGTGCTCAAGTGTAATCGCTCGGAGTCATCTTCAACCTTGCCTCAAGAACAAGTTGAGGATGACTGTTCATCTTTGAAAAACTCAGACCCAGAAAACGCAGAAAAACGGGAAAAATACTTGACGAAAATACAAGAAAACAAGCAGAAAAGTGCAAAAAAGGAGTTGGAACAAGGTTTTACCTGAGGATATGAAGGAAACAAGAAGCAACGACCTCAATCCACATGCAAATTCCAAGATTGTAGAGAGAGAACGTCTGAGGATCGAGTAGGTAGAGAGAGATAGTGTTTTCTCTTCTCTCTCTGTGGTATTTATAGCGGCGTCAGAATTTCAAAAAATCGATGGAGCTTGGGTGGGAAGCTCATGCGATTACAGCGAAGAATCCGAAACGGCGTGCGCCCGGCCAGTGGACGCGCAACACGTGTCACCTGAGACAGTTTACCGTAGCACTCCCCTTTCACTACGTCAGCATTACGGCGCGATGTGACTACAACTGTCACATCGCCACTAAAACCCTACTCATAGGGGACACGTGGCGGGCACCGGATGGACAGGGAGTCGGCGAAGACAGGGGCTCTAATGAGGAGCCTCGTCTCGAAGTTTGGGGTTCGGTCCGGACCCTGCTCGGCTCCCGAGTACTCAACCCCTCCTGTGGAATGTAAACTGCACGGAGGGATCGAGGGGCTATTGTAGGGGTCCGGATAAACCGAGCACTAAGCTCGCGAAAAGAGAAACCTCTTTGTTGGTCGCCGAGAGACTAACTCCGAGGGACTCTTCGGATCAATGACTCAACATGAGCAAAGAGACATCATGGAGGCTTCGGTCCTTGTCTAGCGTCTCGGATATTTGCCGAGACCTATCCCATACTTTACCCGTTGGCGAGTAGTCAAAGTTAATATTGGAAGACCTCGGGGCGTACCCGAAGGGTTACCTAAAAAACCGACTCTATGTTGCTGGAATATCCCAAAAGGTTAAACGCTGAGTCAGCAAAGCAGTTAATGCGGCATGTGCCCGTAACAAACCATGATCATGGCAAGTGACGTCATCCGAACGGTTATGACACGTGTAACAATTTTACAGGATACATGTGCTCGCAGTATATTCCTTCGGGCTCGTCATCGTGACGTCAGCCGAGCGGTTAAAGTCACGTGACGAGCACAGCTGTGCTTGGAGGCCAAGCCAAGGCTCACCTATAAAAGGATAACATCATCACCTACAAGAGGTACGCACAACTCTCTTCTAAACCCTAAATCTACGCTACATCTCCTTCCTCTACTTACTTGACCGTCGGAGTACTGTTCTGGGCTCCAAGGTCCAGTCCGGTGCTAACGGTGCGCTAAGTGTGCAGGCCTAGGCACAAATCGAGAACGAGGGTATCGTCTTCTTCATCGATCATCACCAGGAGGAACTACCGGAGAAAGAGGGCTCCACAGTGGTGGTAGAGCAATGATGGTAGTGATGCCTTATAACATCACAAGCTAGAGCCACCATGAGAACTAACAGGTTGGGCCACTCTCACATGATTATTACTAATTGAAAGGGGTTTTATCATTTCTCATATTGCCGCCATCACGACTAGAGTGAAGCCCTATAACAAGAATTCCCTCCGCCCTTTATCTTAGTTAACTTAACTTGAACAAACACGGAGACGCAAAGTGACACAGATATGCTACACAATACCATAGTTCGACACGCCTAAATTGAAAAATTACAGACATGATATTTGTGGGACACATTCTAAAACATATGAATACAAAATACAAAATGAGGGACTATTTATAAATGTGACGCCATTTATGATGCTTGCTTTGCCCATTTGTCTATTTTGATGGTGCAGAAATGGACTTCCTGACATTTATTGTAGTTCAAAATGTTATTTCTTCTATGTTGGTTGCCAAAACACTATGAAATGGACTGTTTCGAACATAGATGTCAAGCCTGTGGTTTTTTTTTTTTTTTTTTTGATAACCGAGGAACAGCCCTACAATAGGCCACTAATTGGACCCACTGCACTACCCAAACCTCGGAGGGAGCTGGCGCAACCCACACCAGTCACGGCCCCCCGCTTAGCACAGGTACTCACCATGTGGGGAATCGAACACCTGACCAAAGGGACTACCCCTAAAGTCAGACACTCGCCCTAACCACTGGGGCAACCCCTGTGGTTATTTTCTCATTGCCTTCATCTATGTATTTCATTTAAGTTTATTCTTGGCCATGTGGCGTGCTTTGCAAGCTGAAATTTTCCTTTTTCCTTTTTTTGCACTTTAATGTCACCATTTTTGTTCCCTGATAGGAAATCAGAAATGTTATGCGCAATGAAGTTTACACCGAATTATATAGAGAATGTGAGTGCTTTTTTAAAAACGTGTTTGCAAAACATGACTTCATGTTCTCACATTACTCACATTCTGTGTAAGGTTCGATGTAAGCTTCCTTGCGCATAACATTTTTCATTGATGTTGGTCATCATCCAGTATACTTGTAAATTTTGTAGGTCATTATTGGCTAGATCATCATTGGGTCATTATTTTATTTTTATTTTATTTTTTTGAACGGCTCATTGGGTCATTATTTGTTCTGCATCTTAGAAGGCATTACCCCCGAAACAATTTCAGCTATCGGAGGGTTGCACGAGATGCTTGGTGTGGGGGCGTCCTTCACCGGACTGGCCTCTTTGCCCGTTTGGAATTGCACTGAGGGGGGAGGAGCTGGGTTGAACCTCACTTGGTCCCTAGGGACTCGTCGGAGAGGGGTACCGGAGCTGCTGGGGTACGCCGGAGTAGGACCTGCATAAGAGAGCAACCACGTTAGTACCTAGCCCGGATGGTGGTGGTCCGGGAAGGCACTCCGATGGCTAAGTCAGTGACTGAGGGAGAAGTATAGTGGAGAACTAGAGAGAGAGAGAGAGAGAGAGAGAGAGAGAGAGAGAGAGAGAGTTATGTTTCAGATCCCGTGTATGGAGGGGGTGAGAGCCATATTTATAGGCGAGGGGGCGCGTGTTCGGCACGCCCTTCGGGGGCCTCACGCGCCCCGTCCCTGACATCGCATTGAATGCATGGATCGACGTATGCCCCTCAAGTGGCGCCTCAGCCGCTGTGCTCCCAGAGGCGTCACGTGCCCTTGACGTCCCTATCAGTCAAATCCCTCACCCCCCGCAAGTGTAGGTTTGCAGGGTTGGTGGCTTGCCATGATGCAGTGAACGTGGGGTAGTTGAGCTCATTAATGTGCCACTCAGACTGTCAGGAGGGGCCTCGATCGAGCCCCCCTGCCACCTGACGCGACCCGCCCCGGTACCGAGGTCAATCGACTCGGTCTGGGGTACCCTCGGGAACAGTACCACGAAGGCACTTGAGGACGCTCCCGACGCGGTCGCTCGCGGTGAGAGTCTGGCCGAACCTGGTCTCTCCGGGGGAAGCCTCCCCCGGCGTTTCATAGCGATTAGGTGGAAACCACTGCGGACCCTCGTCCCCTCGGGGGGACGCTACCGAGGATGACGAGGCCCCCTTGAACCCCCAGCTGCTACAATAGCCCCTCAACTTTCGCAGTTCCGGCCAATCGGGGGAGTTGACAAGTCCAAGCGGCCATACCGAGTCCTTGCTCTTGCCCGAGGGAATTGCGAATACGCTGGCCCCGGCGGCGGCAGGGCTGCCGGAGTGACAGGCTCGGAACGTCACATCGCTCTGAAGCTGAAAGGACGTGTGATGTGACGTCGTTTCAGAGGTGACGTTCGGGCTTATCCGATGTCAGAGATTCCGTGACGTGGCTTGACGTCATCTGCCACGTGTCGCCTCGGCACTCGTCCGAGAGCCGTCGTTTGGGATTCGCGCCAAAACGTTTCAAACCGGATGGACAGGTATCGAGCCCCCGTTGGCCAGCCGAGGCGCCGCGACGCTTCCCGAGCCGACGCATCATTTCCCTAATAAATGCGACGCTTGACCCTCCCCCTCCCCCACTATAAATACAACTCGGGAAGAGGGAGATCGTACTGTTACTCTGTCATTTTCGCTTTTCACCGGAAAAGTTTGCACCGCCGTGGAATTCCAAGCGTTTGAAGCCCAGATCTCGCGTCTCAGCCACTTCCACCACCAACACTCAAGGTAAATCGCTTCCTCCCTTCTTTATCCTGCTTTTTGGCGTGTTTTGAAGCTTTTTCACACGTTTTCTGAGTGGTTTTTTGCAATTTTTTGAACTGCTCTGTTTTGTTGAGTTTTCCGGCGCCTCTTACGGCGGCGTACGGCGGCCGTTTTCTGGGCAAGTTTGAGTATTCAACGTGTTCTTTCGAGGACAGGTTGAATACTCAACCTGTTCTTCCGAGGCCTCATGCCGAGGGTCGTGACCCTTCCCCGAGCGCACACACCACACCTTAGGTCCAGCCGAGAGTAGTCCGAGTGGGTTGGTCCCCTCGGTTTTAGCCGAGCGTATTCCATATAGGAATACGCCGTTGCACCCCCGCCCTTCATGCATACAACTGCTGATGGGTCCCTTGTGCATTCTCTTTTTAGGTTCTCGGCTGGATGAGCAACGAGCCTTTCGTCATCTCCCATAGCGATGAGGACGACGATTTCGACCAAGCACGAGAGTACATCCGAGAGCTCGGCAGTCGATACAGATCACGAGCTCCGACCGCACTAAACATCCCCCCCCCTTCAGACAGTTTACCATGAAGGGTACAACAAGATGGACGGAGACAGAACAAACCCCGAGGCAGAAGCCTCGTCATCCCGGGCCGCTGGGCAACCGGCATCCCCGAGGGCCCCCGAGTCTCCCGAGGTCGAGATTTACGATCCGATCGTCGAGCCCCCAAAGATCGTCGATCTAAGCAACGGGGACGAAGAGGCGACCCCGAGCAATGCCTTCGAACAAAATCCTCCCGAACAAAATCCTCCTGAGCGTGGCGAAGGGGAGGAACCAGCCCCGAGGTCGCAACGCGCCGAGACACCCACCCTCGCCCTTGGTGAAGGCTGGGAGGAGGTGCCCATCCCAAAATACGGGGAAGGAGAGTGCCCTCACCTCAGGAAGTTCGACCCCACGCACCCCGAGCGCCTGGTCGCGTTCCGAGAGCGGTACGGGGTCCCAGCCGACGTGGAGCTCGAGTTGCACTTTAGGGACCGGATCTACTACGGGGACGACCACGTTACGGTCCCCCTACTGGCCATCACCGAGGGGGGCCTCCGCTTCCCATTCCCGAAGATGGTACGCCAGTTCCTCCACTACTACGACCTCGGTCCTCACCAGGTCGTGGTCAACGTATACCGGGTGCTGTGCTCGGTATTGAAGCTAGCCGAGAAGTACAATATCCCGGCGACGGTGTACGACGTCCTCGGTATCTATATCGTGGGCCTCAGCCCGAAGTTCCGACGGTACTACTTCGCCGTTCGGAACGAGTATGATCATTTGATCGGAGACCTCTACGACTCCGAGGAGCACCAGTATAACTACGTGACGGTGAGGGGGAACTACTCCTGGGCCCCCGAGGAGCCTCACACCTGGCCTCTCAACCACCGCCGAGGGGATCCCAGTAAGCCGAGGACACTTGACTTTTTCTCTTGTGCTTTCATTTGCTGTTAATTTATTCTATTATCGCCGAGGACTTATGAATATCTTCCTTTGTTTTTGCAGTTACTACTACCGTCACGAAGAGGCTACTCGATCTCTCAGACGACCGACATCATCCAGGCCCTCTTCGCCCACGGTCAGCAGCAAGCCCATCTCCTCCTCGACTACACGCCAAGCTATCACGTCTATCTGCACCGAGGTACCGAACCGAGGGCCAGCAACCACCGAAGGAGAGAGAGAGCCGCTATCCCGGACGAGGAGCTTGAGCAGCTTTGGGGCCGGGAACGACAACCGAGGACCGAGATGGCCGCAGCAGCTGGAAGGCCCACCCTCGCCCAACTAAGGCAACAGGAGCAAAGGGAGCGCCGAGGGCGCGCCCCACGAGCCGGGAGAGGGACGGGCCATAGAAGGGGGCGGGAGGAGCAGCCCGAAGACGTAAGCGACCCGGCCGCGAAGAGGCTCCGGGGAGACGAGACTCCTGCCCCACCCTCCCCTCCGAGGTCCACCGAGGAGGCTACGACGGTCCCGGAACAGGGGGTTCCCGCCAACATTGCTGGTACCTCCGCAGGACGCACTCCCGAGGGTCAATTGCAGCCCCGGGGAACTGGCCGCACGCTGATCACGGCCAACCGCGAGGTGGGGGGAGACTCGGATGTCAGTCCTCCAGAGGTCTGGACTCCCATCTACGCCGGCCGAGGAGGGGTGAGGCTCACGACGGCGGACAGCGTCCGAGCGAACCCGGACGTGGCCAACGTCTTAATGAAGGGGCTGGCCCTCCCTGCCGATATGTCCGTCGTGGACACTCTCTCCCTTGATGACAACTTCGTGGAGCTTCACAGCTGTCTGGTCAAGGTAAAGATAGTCTTTTCGTTTAATCCAAGTTCACTTTTCTTCCCGAGGCCTCGATGCTTGATACTGATCTTTTTGTATTTTTCCAGGCGAGCCAGGCCTCCACTACCGTGCACAAGAAGGCGGTGGCATTGGCTAGCGCCTCCAGAGCTGCCGCGGCAAAACTGAAGGAGGAGAGGAAGGCCGCCGAGCTGATGAAGGCTGAGATCGATGGCCTCGGCAAGAAGCTGTCAGACCTCAGCCTTGAGAAACAAGGCGTCGAGGGGAAGATCAAGTCCACCGAGGACAGGGCGAGCGCTGCTGAGGCCGACGCCAGGAGGGCCGAGGAGAGGGCCAAGTCTGCCGAGGACAAATTCAAAGAGGCCAATGAAAGGGCTAAGGCTCTGGAGGCCCAGCTGCGAGATCTCCGGGCCGAGCAGCAGGACATGCTGGCCGCGGCGGATGAGAGCGGCTTCATGAGGGGGGAACGGGAGGCCGGGAAGCAGTACCTGCAGGAGTCTGGGGAGATCGAAGTGGCGGCGTTCAGGAAGGGATACTATCTCGACCACGTCGACTGCTTTCCCTCGGCATATACCCGAGGGGTGGACGCCCGCAGTGCTGCTTCCGAAGCTGAGGCCAGAGTGGTGCCGCCGATCCCCGAGCCCCAGATCCCGGAGATGCCCGTGGACGATCTTGAGGAGGAGGACGCCGAGGAGGTTGGGGACGCTGACCACGACGAACCGGCCGAGGATACTCAATCCGAGCCCCCAGTTGTCTAGATCTTTTTATTTTAATCCGTTGTTTTAATTTTGTTAACTGTTGAGACTGGCGCCGAACTGTTAGGGCACCGAGCCAGATCTCGTATTTTTGTAACTTTAACTCAGGTACTCCGGAGGCCGGCACCGAACGATGCACCATCGCCGAGCCCCCCTGTTTTGATGTGAATGAATGGATGCTTTTCTTGTTTATGCAATCTGTTTCGAAATTTTTCTAACTTTTGAATGGATGATAATTTGAACCGAGCATAGGCGCTAGGCCGAGCTTGCGGAGCTACTAGTAGATAATATAGTAGATAATAGCCCCTCTTCGGGAAGGAGCAAAGTACGTTTGCTTCCTGCCGAAGATAAGTGGGGAATCTCGGCTTAGGTGGGGAATCGCTTCGATAGCCCCCGATTTCGGACCTAAGCCGAGGCGGCCTTAAGTCGAGCACCAATGGTCTTCCGTTCGCTCAATCGAGGACGGGCGTATCATCCGTTCGCTCAACCGAGGACGGGCATTCCGAGACCAAACACGTAAGCTCGATCGAGTACGGTTGGAAAAATCTCGGCTTAGGTGAGGAATCTCTCCGATAGCCTCCGATTTCGGACCTAAGCCGAGGCGGCCTTAAGCCGAGCACCAACGGTCTTCCGTTCGCTCAATCGAGGACGGGCGTATCATCCGTTCGCTCAACCGAGGACGGGCGTTCCGAGACCAAACACGTAAGCTCGATCGAGTACGGTTGGAAAAATCTCGGCTTAGGTGGGGAATCTGTCCGATAGCCCCCGATTTCGGACCTAAGCCGAGGCGGCCTTAAGCCGAGCACCAACGGTCTTCCGTTCGCTCAACAAACGATCACGAGAGTTCGAAAGGGGGAAAACCAATTGTTCATTCGAGTTTGGCCCGCTCGGTTTACAAAGGATCACCGAGGGCGGGTGGCGATCATAGAAAGAAAGTTAGGCTACCCATAAAACTTCCTAAGCTTAGAGGCATTCCATGGGTTGCCCACAACCGTGCCGTCCATCTCGGCAAGCTTATAAGCCCCATAACCGGCCTTGGCTGTGATCTTGAACGGGCCCTCCCAGTTGGGCATGAATTTCTTTTTATTTTTCTTCTGGACCACCACGGTGTTGGCCAGCCAAGTAGGGTATCGTACTTCCCGAATGGCCTCGGCCTCTATGAGCTTCTGGACCTCATCTACCATGGCGTCCGAGTGGACGGCCGAGGACCGCCTTGGCCGCTGTATCACCGATTTCCTAGCCGGGCCAACGTCGTCGAGGACAGGGGTGGACTCTGGCATCTCGACCCACTGGACTTGCCTCGGCATCCTATTCTCCTTCCTGTCCTTCACGCGGACAGTGTTTACAAAACACTTCCTGGAGGCCATCTGGTCACCCCAGATGGTCTCCTGTTTCCCGGACGCGCCGATGAAGCGGACGCAATGATGGAGGGTGGAGGGGATCGCCCTCATGGCGTGGAGCCATCCCCGCCCAAGGATCGCGTTGTAGGGGCTCGGGGAGTCCACCACCGTGAAGTCGACCTCCAGACGCATCGACCCCGCCTCAACCGGGAGGGTGATGCTACCCAGGGGGTACACAGGGTGTCCCGCGAATCCCACCAGCGGGGTGTTCGTAGGAGTCAGCTCGCTACGCGTCCGTCCTATGGCTTTGAACGCCGAATAATAAAGGACGTCTGCGGAGCTCCCCTAGTCGATCAGTATTCTTCGGACGTCCGTGCCATCGATCCCGACTTCAACCACGAGGGCGTCCTCGTGGGGAAGCTGCAATCCTTCCAGATCCCGCTCGATGAAAGAAATCGTGTGGGGGTTCTCGGGCTCCTGATACTTCCGCTTCGGGGGTTGCCCCACCGAGAGCACCTGCATTCCTTGTTCAATCTGCACCAGCTCTTGGTGCATTGCCTCAGCCAAGTCCTTGCTGACCGGACCGTGGATCGTTACGACGACCCCACCCCTCCCCCTTTGTCCCCCCGGCGGGGGCGGCTGCCCCGGGGGTGGAGGGGGAAGTGGGAGAGGTCCACGAGCGGGGAGAGGTGTCCTAGCGCGGTCGATCCATTGTTCTAATCGCCCTTCGGTCACCAACCGCTCCAAATGTGCTTTGAACGGTCGGCAACTGGTCGTGTAGTGCCCCGGCTCGTTGTGGTAGGTGCAGCTGCCCCTCTGGGTCGGGTCCGAGCCCCTCTTGTCCTCGGGCCAGAGAAACCATCTCAACCGGCCAATCTCCGTGAGCAGTCTGTAGATTGGGAGGGTGAAGACGGTTGTCTCGGCCACGAAGTCGTTGTTGTTCCTGGGGGGCCTTTCCCATCCTCCCCCGCTATCGTTTCCTCGGCTATTGTTGTCCCGGCTAGAATTGTCTCGGTAGCCCCTGCTATCGCCTCCGCCAGCCGGTTCGTTCCTTCCGTTTTTCTTGATATCATTGACCTGCTTTTTCCCCTCCTTCGGGGAGCTCTTGCTGGTACCCCCCCTTGAGGCTTTATTTACAAGGAATTCTTCCAACTCTCGGTACCTGTCAACGGTACGCATGAGCTCGGTCATGTCCTTCGGGGGGTGCACCATGAGGTCCTTGAAGAGGTCTGAGGAGTCCTCCAAGCCATTCTTGAAAGAGGTGGCCGCCACCTTCTGGTCACAATTTTCGACCAGGCTGTACACCTCACAGTAGCGGGCGATGTACTCCTTGAGGATCTCGTCTGACCCCCTCTTCATGTTTACTAGCGCGTCGAGCGTCCTTGGCTGTGTGTTACTCGTCACAAATCGAGACGTGAACGCGCGCTCGAGCTCGTCAAAGTCAAAGACTGACCCCGGAGCGAGCTGGTCGTACCACAGGAGGGCAGTGGTCCCCAAACTCATGGAAAAGGTTTTGCACATGAGGGCATCACTATGTCCATAAAGCTCGGAGACCGATCGGTACTGTTGCATGTGGGTGATGGCATCCGTGGTCGGCTCGTACTTGTCGAACTTTGGGATCTTGAACCCCCTGGGGGGGATCACATCAGCGACCTTGGCCGTGAAGGGAGACTGCTTCGCCTTTTCCAGCCGAGAGTTAGACTGGCTGGGATTGGGATTGTGACGGTTGTGGTCGACCGCCTGGTGCGCCCCACAAGCTCTCTTGTGAGGGACGGTGTGCCGATGCCGGACCTCTATGTCATTATGCACATTGCTCCACTCGGTCGATCGTCTCTTCGCATAGGGCCCCCGGTGGTGCGTGTCTTCTCTCGCGACGGGGTGCCTTGCTTCGTCCTCGGGGTGGTAGACCTTTTGGCCACCCGTCCGAGTATTGACTAGCACTATGTTTCCTCCCTGGTGGCGAAGCTCGTACCTCTCGCCTGGGTTGAGGCCCTGGTCCCGGTCGTTGCCGCCTCTTCCCGCCGAGGTGGCCTCCGGGGCGCCAGTCCTGTCACGACGACTCCGTCGGTTATCCTCGGGGAGAACCTCCCGAGCACCCCGTTGATCCGCCGACCGACTAGGGTTGCGGGCACCTGCTCGATCAATCGATGAGCCTTGGTGTTGGTAATTCCCCAGGACTGCCGACGGGTTGCCTCCGCCGCGCTCTCGGCGCTCGGCTAGGCCTCCCTCAGGGCCCTTGTCTTTATTGAGGTCCCTCTGCGTCTGCCGCGTGTGATCTGCGCCCCTGCGACTGTCTGGAGCCCTCGCGCTCGAGGCGGTGGCGCTGTCCTCCTGGTACTCGATTCGCCCCGATTGCTCCCTCGCAGTCTGCTGGTTCTGAGAGGGGGCACGCTCCTGAGGGATAACAAAGGCAATCCCCCGGCTATCAACCTCAATGATAGGGCCGAGGCGTTTGAATACCGTAGCCCTTGTTCCTTCGCTTCTTGTGCTCGGTTGGGGCCTCCTCGTCCTTGTTCGACCCCCAGACTTCGAAGTTGTAGGCTGGTTTCTGGCTTGCTTCATAGCAAGTACCTCCTTTCTCAACAAGGCCAATTCGGCCTCCACGGTGAGAAGTGGAGGTGGAGGCGGAGGCAACGCCTCTCTCTGAGCGGGGGTAGTGAGGTTGTCAAGGGAGACAACATCGCTGTTCATGCTGAACAGGACGCTCGCCGTGCGGGCGTTGCTAGGGTCGGCGGCGCTGGACACCATTGTAATGGTCCCGTCCCTGTTGAGGACGGGGGAGAGGGTGAGCCCCAAGTCACCCCTGACTTGGTGGTATCTGCCGCGGCCAGCGCTTTCGATGTACTCTCCGGCGGCGTCGAACGCACCTCTGCCGAGGGTGAGGTTAGCCATCTCTTGGTAGCCTTGGAAAAGGCGCGAAGGAAGTCCTGAACAAGAATGAAGAACCACCACTAATAGAAAAGAGAGCATGGGTGAGATAAACTTCGATTGTCCCCAGCGGAGTCGCCAATTGTGGGGGCGTCCTTCACTGGACTGGCCTCTTTGCTCGTTTGGAATTGCACTGAGGGGGGAGGAGCTGGGCTGAACCTCACTTGGTCCCTAGGGACTTGTCGGAGAGGGGTACCGGAGCTGCTGGGGTACGCCGGAGTAGGACCTGCACAAAAGAGCAACCACGTTAGTACCTAGCCCGGACGGTGGTGGTCCGGGAAGGCACTCCGATGGCTAAGTCAGCGACTGAGGGAGAAGTATAGTGGAGAACTAGAGAGAGAGAGAGAGTAGTTTAGAGCTAAAATGTTGAGAGAGAGAGAGAGAGAGTTATGTTTCAGATCCCGTGTATGGAGGGGGTGAGAGCCATATTTATAGGCGAGGGGGCGCGTGTTCGGCACGCCCTTCGGGGGCCTCACGCGCCCCGTCCCTGACATCGCATTGAATGCATGGATCGACGTATGCCCCTCAAGTGGCGCCTCGGCCGCTGTGCTCCCAGAGGCGTCACGTGCCCTTGACGTCCCTATCAGTCAAATCCCTCACCCCCCTGCAAGTGTAGGTTTGCAGGGTTGGTGGCTTGCCATGATGCAGTGCACGTGGGGTAGTTGAGCTCATTAATGTGCCACTCAGACTGTCAGGAGGTGCCTCGATCGAGCCCCCCTGCCACCTGACGCGACCCGCCCCGGCACCGAGGTCAATCGACTCGGTCCGGGGTACCCTCGGGAACAGTACCACGAAGGCACTTGTGGACGCTCCCGGCGCAGTCTCCCGCGGTGAGAGTCTGGCCGAACCTGGTCTCTCCGGGGGAAGCCTCCCCCGGCGTTTCGTAGCGATTAGGTGGGAACCACTGCGGACCCTCGTCCCCTCGGGGGGACGCTGCCGAGGATGACGAGGCCCCCTTGAACCCCCGGCCGCTACACTTGGTTTACATGAATTTGGATTTGCAGCAAGGGATTCTATTGTATGCGTTTCCCTTTGCGTGATGGCACAAACAAGTTCGGAGAATCTTTTGAAACTCCCTTTGGTCGCATCTTGGTAATTATACTGAATTCTACGTGATTCTTCAAATTTTCTTTGTTTGCTCTTTTCTTTGTGGTTAAGAATAATTTTCTTGGGGGTTCTAATTTTTCACATGCCTGCTGGTAAAGCCTTTAGAGTGCATGAAATTTATTACTTCTATGAAGCCAAATCACAGACCACTTTAGCCGATGAAGTACCTGCATGGGTTTCTGAGAAGAACAAAGCCTCTGTACACCGGATTGTGAGGTGGCTTGATGATTTGCAATTTGCATACTCTCTTGATTAATCTAGTTTTGTTTCTACAATTTATGATCTAGCAAAATGCATTCACTGTGTCTGAACGTGGTAAACTACTTATGGAAATGCGGTACAGCAACTTGTTCAAAAAACAATCACAAGACATGATATAGCTGCGTGAATTAAAGAGACCAAAGTAACTATGAAATGTGATAAACGTACGGAAGAGGCTACAATAGACACCCCTTATTTGGGTGTGTATCATACACACTCCTTTAAAAGTTACGATTTTTTTGATAAAAGTTATGAGACACACCAAAATGTTACGAATCATATTGTTGAAAATTTACGAAAAACTAAAAAATATTATGATTGTCAATGAAGTGACACAATCTGGACCATATCACCTGTAATGGGTGTATATTGTAGCCATTTCCAAAATGTAAAGAGGCCATATGTTGAGTGATTTATGAACTATGTTCTGATGCAGTAAAACCTGTCCAATGTTTTGATTAGCTAACATGGCTAATTACTCCAATGTAGAAAGGGAGGAATATTTTTGGTGCCATCGTTGGAGGCTCTAGCGTGGAAGAGCCGCGGCGAAGTGCTCAGGAAGTAGCTAAGCGAAACGTATCAGGATTTTACTGCTATCTTTTTTTTTAAAATTCCTATTAAGTTTGTGATTATTACTTTAAGGTCCTTAACTAAGAAAATTCTTATTTACCCTGAGGTATTGTAAGTTGTAACAACTCATTTCTATGGGATTAGATGCAGTTATATCCTCCATGTGATTCATGGGTGGATCCACGTTTAGACCAGGGGGATCAAGTGCCCCTGGATTTCCAGTTCTTGCACTTATGCCCCCATCAATTTGCAGTTCATTTATTTATTAATCCCCTAAAAATTGCATTAGTGCCCCTAGTATTCAGAATTAATCAGACTAATCACTTTTTTAAGTCCAAAATTTTGAGAGAATCAAGAGTGAGGAAGTGAGTATGAACACTCTAGATCTCTCACTCATCAACATTGGCCATTGGAAGGCCTTTGGGGAATGGGGGGTATAAGTATTTATAGCCCAAGTAGAAATTGCTTGTAACAGCTATCAAGTTTGTGAATTCTGACCACATTGGTAGACCAAAGTTTTCAATGCCGACAAAGCTAGTTGGTCAACCGCTTTTTCAAAGATGTGTGCCCTTCTATACATACCACCCAATACTCTAAGATCTCTTTGGCATCCCTCCTTGGTCAATCTCTTTGTCCTACAACTCTCTGTGGACGAGTGAGTCACTTCCATGTATTGTTTCGACGGTCTTCTTCCTGGACAATCTTTTTGCCACAATTGAAGCTTCCACTATGTGCTTCAAAGTGCTGATTGTGACACCCAGACCCAAAAGAAATGAATTTTTACGCTAACGTAGCTATAATTAGTTAATAAATGTACAGGGAACTACATATAATGTACAAATGTACACCATACGTATTATTTAGCATTGCCTTAGATTATGTTGCATACATTAGATAAAAGTTTATTTGAAAGGGTTGGGTAACAAATTGGTTGTCTTCTAACCCACTCTAAACGTATGGGAACATCCCTGCGATATGTTTGTGAATTTAGAAAGTACTATATTGATCCCTGATTGTACAAGCGTATCTTGTGCGTGTGCAATAAATACAGTGCAGGGATGGGCCGATGGGTTATAATTTCAAGTGGATGTGATTTTCATCAACCCCACCTCGCCCATCATGGTTTAATCTCTTAACATCAGATTGTTGGGCCTAGTCAAGGGATCAAGTAAGTTTATTATTAGACACTCTCAGTTTTCCTCTATGGTTGAAAGACTGAAAGTCAAGCATTCCAGATCAGCATCTATTTTCATTTAGACATGTACACCTTTTGTCTTTTGTTTCTATTCCCTCAGCTTAGATGGATTGAAAACATTTGTTGTATTCCTTTTAGTCATTTGTAGTCATTTGGCCAAGGTTTCCGCAATTTTCTTTTCTTTTTTCTTTTCCTCCTAGAGTATACCCTTTGTAGACTGTATATTCACTTAGCATCTTTTTATTTCAAGTTGATTTACCCAAAAAAAAAAAAAAAAAAGTTAGCAAGCAAATTTGAGGCTTTTGTCTGGTGAAGATTTCTCCAATGATTGCAAAGGTAATAGGAAACGTCGACTTGCTCCACTGGATGTCCTAAAAGCATTGTCTTTTTTGATGTTGTGAGTTAATATTCTCTATCATTTCTTGTCCTCTCTACAAGTTGTAGGTGATGGTTCTTGCTACAGTCAAATAAATGATGAGCTGGAGAGGTATGGATAGTTAACAGTAAAGTCACAGTATGAAAAGAGAATAGAGCGGTCTAGAGGAAGGGTGAAGAATGGAGCAGGTGTGCACAGAAAGGACTAAGGCAGTGGATTGCTCTCAGTCTAATCCGTAATACCCTTGGTGATCTAGGAGATGGGGACTGATTTGCAGAGAGAATGTTCTCCTCTCAATCAGTAATTTCCCTTTTCTCTCTCTAGAATGATCTCACCAACCTCCTGGGCACTGAAAGGGAATGTCCCATATTTATAGGCGCCAGGCTGTCACCCTATAATATGATAACACGTGTCCTTTCTGTAACACCCCGGATTATTTCAAATATTTGATGTGTTTCATCCTATGTGTGGCTTGGAATAATCATAAAGTTTGGGCTTAAAGTTAATAACAGTGTTAATTGGAGGGGTGAAGTGTAAATAGGCAAGAGATATTTTTCTCTTCTCTGTTTATTTGGGCAGAAGATTGGGGATAATCAAAGAAGAGAGAGAGAGAGAGAGAGAGAGAGAGAAGTCGGCAGAAGAAGAAGAAGAAGAAGAAGAAGGAAATTGGGGAAACCCCAAAATTAAGGTACGAATTGGAGTTTAATTTCCGAAATTCTTGATATATGTTGATCTTTTACAAGTTAATCACTGATTTTGCATCTCATAAGGGTGATTTGGGGTTCGTTTTTATGAAATTCGTGGATTAGGGTGAAGGGTTCACTGACTGGTTTTGTGAAAAACCACATCAGCCATGGGTTTTGACGAATTCTAAGACATGGTTGTTGAAGTTGGAAATTTACGAGATTTTTACAGTAGATACCCATGGATGTTCTTTGTGTTGTGTAAAAATTTCAGAGTTTAATTTAAAGTACAGAAAATATGAAAATTCGTGAACCAATCTGCTGTCAGGTTCGTGTTTGTACAGCCAGCACTGACATGTCTTAGGAAAACGGTCATAACTTCTAGCGTGGGTATCCGTTTGGCACACCGTCTTTTGATTATGAAACTAGACTCGTTTATCTTCGAAAGTATGTATGGTCTGTGCTCTAATTCCTTCCAGAGAATAGCAGTTTTTAGTTTGAAGTTGGAGAAAAATCTGTTTTGGGGAATTTTCAGCAAGTTCTGGGTCTGTTTGGAGGTTGTTTAAAAATAGTTGAAGAGTTCAGAAAATTCTGAATTTTGGATATGATGGTTAAGTATGAGTCTGGAGTTTGTGGTAAAAATTTCGTGGCGATTAGATTAGTAGATTAATTCTGGAAATTCGTAGAATGTAGCACTGTTGGGTCGTAGGAGGCATTTGCATGCATTTCATTTGCATTTGGGTATGAATTTTGGTAGAGAGCCTTATGGGTGTTGTATAATTAACATTATAGGTGTTGATATCGTAAGGATGGTCGTGATTACACTTCCAGTGCGTAGAAGTTAAGTCTATGGCGGAGTTGGTCCTGTTGTAGCAGGTGAGAATGTACATGACTTCTATAATAAATAGAAATGTTGTGTTTTTCTAAGTTGTTAAGTGATTATTACTGCTCTTGTAAGCTCCTTTGATGTTTTTCGAGTATGTGGTGACTATATTCTGCTTGGATGGATCAAATGATTTTTATGATGGATCAAATAATTTTGATGGGTGAAAATAGTGTATTTTTATGCCTTTGTGCCAATGTTTAGTTTGCAAGGTTGGCATCTTGCATTCGTGGGTCGTGCCCATCCGGGCATGTGCCGATTATTTTAGTTTGCAAGGTTGGCAACTTGCATTCGTGGGTGTGCCAAATGAGAGAGCAAAGGCAAGCTTAGTTCTTGCTTACTTGGATTGCACCTACCATTGGTGATAAAGAATGGCCCTCGTCACCGCCACTATATGTGAGCCCGTGAGCGAGGTAACGGTACCGTCTTAACTCCCCGGTCGTGAGGTAGACGACTCGTTAGGCGCACTTGGTAAAATTTATGTGATTTATGTTATGAGGAATGGGTGAAAATATGATTATTGAAAATCCATTTTTGATGTGTTGTTGATATGAGTTTTGTGAACAAAGAAAGTTGGTCGAAATCTTTATGCGAAGGTGGTGTTTTTTTTTTTAAAATCTACAATCCATCTCGGAGCTTGGACATTTCTTTTTATTATGTTGCTAAGGTACATTCTCCTGTAACCTTTTTGGTTGCAGATTTCCAGTTGAGCTAGACGTCGGTCCACTACAGTGCCAGGGTGCCAGTCAGGTGTTCATAGAAATAGTAGTTTTGTAATTTTGTCGGTTAGAGGGTGTTGTGGAATGACAATAAATATTGTGAGGTTGGTGTGGTTCTGTACATGTCTAATATTGTTGACTGTACAATTGTTGAGGAGGTGTGAACACCTGTTTACTTTTGTTGTTTCTGCTGCGAGTTGTAGTTTAATTTTGAGTAATATTTTTGTGAGAAGCCGGAAAGGCGTTCAGAGGGTGACAGGTGTCCTGCCATCTTGTGTAGGCTAGTTCATGCTAGAGTGGGGTGTGACACTTTCCGTACAACCTGACCGTACGGGTGACGTCATCACCGCACAGCTGACTCGCGCGGTGACAAGCCATTCCCCCGCGCAGTGATCCTCCTGTTCTTTAGCCACCAAGCCGCTAGATCTCCCTTATTCCCGTCAGGGCAAGGTCGTGACCTGTTCGGTCGCGCCAATACCGCAGCCAAGCCTCAGGGGGCCCCCGGGGTCCTGCCTTCAGACCGCAGCAGGTATAATTACCTAGGCTAAATCGAACTAGCTTCTCGCGTTATCGCCCATGCTCTGGGCCGCTCTAGTCAAATGGGCCATGGGCTTTTCTCCTATTCGGATGGCCCATGGTTATCCAAGCACCGCCCTTACTGGGTTTGGGGTGCGCGCCCTGGAGGCGCCTTGCACGAGAGGATCCCGCGTCAGTGGCCCCCTTCATGCACGCGTCAGTGACCCCACCGCGCGGATCCTTCCGTGGGGAGAGCCACGTGTCACGCGGAAATCATGCCACCTGGGCAACACGTGTCATCTTCTCACTGGTTGGTCAACGTTGACTTCAGTCAACGAGGGTCTCGCGCTGACCTCCCCTACAACGGCCCCCACGCGCGTGAGGAATACGCAGGCGCGTGGTGTGTCATCCACGCGCTTTCCTACGCGCGCGTGACATCAGTGCGTTATCCGTTTTCTGACAACTTTTCGGCTGATTGATGCGACGGTTTCAGAGGCGCCAGTTCGGTTCATCCGAGGTCATCATTACCGGTGACGTTTCGCCTCCGATGTGATGTTCGATTGCGACCGTTTGATGGCCCCCCTTCTCTCCTTATAAATACTTCCAACGTTTACCATTTTCGCCACTCTTGCTTTCTCGATAAAAAGAACAGAGTTCTCGACTTCTGCATTTTTGCAACTTCAAGTTCTTCTGCAAGTCTCTTCTTCGTCCGAACCTCTTCTTCTTTCATTACTCTC
Organism: Vaccinium myrtillus; assembly: GCA_016920895.1. Lineage (NCBI taxonomy): Eukaryota > Viridiplantae > Streptophyta > Magnoliopsida > Ericales > Ericaceae > Vaccinium > Vaccinium myrtillus. The sequence goes on along the minus strand of CM029273.1, from coordinate 21,600,553 downwards.
CACTCCTTCTCTAAACATGACTCGCGGTGAGCAAGTTACAGGGGGCAGGCCTACTGTTTCGGCCGGCCCAGTCCCTCCGTCGGATCAGTGGCGTAGGGCTCCTTATCTGCATGGCAAGAACGACCCGTTTTGGAAGAAGGTGGAGGCCTATGAGCCGGTGGGGTGCGAGTTGGACGACGTCTTATGCATCCGGCCAGAGGTGTCAGTCGAAGATGGAGATATGGTGCCCCCTTCTTCTATTTCCCATCTCAGGGTGGAGAGGGGTGACTTCCCTCTTTCTCCGGTCCAGTATTCTTCTCTCTCTGCACCCGCCGCTGGCTGGAGCGAGTGGGTGACTGACGTGATCGGGGATGCTGATTACAAGAGGATCTTGGAGCGTTCTCACTTAATGGAGCCCATCAAAATCTCCCAGGTTCTGACACTGAACAGGAGGAATGAGAACCTTGATTTTCTGATATCTCGGTGGAGTGTGGACACTCACACCTTCGTATTTCCGTGGGGCGAATTTGGTCCCACCCTTCAGGACACCAGCGCGCTACTCCACCTTTCCCTTCGTGGCCATCAAGAATTTGAACCTACCAAGTTTGGAACTGTCAATCAAGAGGCGGTGACCAGACTGAAGCTGGCCTACAAGGCCGCGGGCCACAGGGGCTCGCAATGGGATAGGAGCGGGGAGAGGAGGAACATGACAGACCCGAAGAAGACATCCTGGGGGTCTTGGTTGAGGTACTTTTTCAAGGATCTCCAGCCTGCGTCCGCTGGGAACGCGGAACGCCAAGCCATCGACGGCCCGGAGTACAGAGGTGATCTGTATTTGCCTGCCTTCATTGCCTTTTTCCTTTCATTCTTTTTATTTCCAGATTTTCCAATTGATGCACCCAGCGAGTGCGTTTTCTACCTTGCGGTGACGATCGCGCGCAGGGACAGGTTCCCACTGGGCCCTCTGTTTTTGGGGCATTTGTTTCAGCAGCTGGACCACTTGTCTGCGGATTTTGAGCGCTCTGTGGGGCGTTATGATATCACCACCATGGTGCAAACTCAATTCTTAATCGCACTGGTGTACGAGCACTTCCCCAGCGCCGCTCCAAAGGCCAAGAAGTTTCCCGCGCAGGTGTCAAAACCGGTACGGGACAGTAGGGGTCGTCCGGTCAAGGAGGCCAACGGCCGTCAACAGTATACTCTTGAAGGTCCCCTGTGGCCAATCATTCTCCGTTGGAACAATGCGGCAACAACAAAGCTCTGGGAGGATTTTATGGACGACGAGTCTCACTTCCGTCCGCGCCCTTACACGCAGACTCTGGATGGTGTCTGCAACTATGTCCCAGATATTCCGGGAGAGGTTGATTTTTCTGATGCCGGCCTGCCGCGCTGTAACCTTCTCGTCGGTGCGTACTGCATGAGCCGCCCGGCCTACCTGCCCGCCATCGGAGTTGAGAACTGGCAGACAGTGGTGTATAGGCCTGACAGGGTAGCGCGCCAACTGGGGTATGACTTGGTTGTTCCGGGGGCCGGCCCAGAGCCTCTGGAATTCTCAGCCGCTTTCAACCAGTTTCTTGTTTCTTTCACTGGCATTCTTATGGACGGGGTTGGCCGCTGGCGCTTCCCGAAGTCCCTTGGTCCTCCACTTGCTTCCACCCAGTTCCGTCTTCTTTGGCGGAGGAACTTGGACTCTTTTTATACCTTCGTACAAGGTGAAGCCGTTCTGGCCGCTCCGCGCGTCGTGTTCAAGCCTGACTTCTATCTCCACACCCCCAAGTCCATATCTGCTGACTGGCGCGGAGTGCGGAGTCGCTGGGCTCTGAAGGGTGATACTGTTGCTGCGCCTTCAGAGGCTCGTGTAGTTGCACCGCTTTCAGGCTGTGCGGGTCACCAGGGCCCGAGCGAGAGCCCAAACATCTTCCGCAGAGGAAGAGGCTGAGCGGCCACTTACACGTCGTAGGCTAGTCCATGTATGTGTTATCCTCTCGTTGAATTCCTTTACTGCATTATTTTGCACTTATTGTTTTATACTTATTCCCTTATTTGTCTTGTTCCCAGGCAGCGACTCGTGAGCGCGTCCTAGCCTCGCCGGAGCGTCCAGCCTCCCCGCAAGCCCCGGGTTCAGATCGGGATTCTGACACAGAGGATGCTGCTTCGAAGGCTGACACTACTGCGTCGACCCAAGCCGCGGGTACTTCGACCCCTGCTCCACGGCCGGCGACCTATAGCGATGATAACCTTCCCATCAGTACTGCCCTTGGCAGAAGGCGTGACAGGGCTGCTGCCGGCGGGACGGAGCCTAGCCAACACGTGGGACCTTCCCGCGCTCCCTCTCCGCCTGTTCAGTCCGCTGATTTGATGAAGAATCCCTTCCGCACCCCCAAGCAACAGAGAGGCATGGGTTCTTGGAGGCGATCCGCTTACAGGAGCGGGTTAGCCCTTCGATTTCAGAACTGTTTGGCTCACGCGGTGATGCCGCGGCGGGAGGAGCAAGAGAAGTCCATTCTAGGAGACGCCGCGGCCCAGGGGAACATGCAGAGGTGGGTTCAGCAGACTCCTCCATGGGTTTTGGCAAGCACAACCAAGATTTTATGAGCCCCTTTGTCGACAGCGATGATGAACAGGGCTCTCAGGTTAGCACCGGTCGTCCTTCGGCTTGCTCCCCTCAGCGCTCATCCTCTCCGGAGAAAGGTAATCTCCCTGACTCTTCAAGCACTTTCCAGAACATATGAGGTGATATCCATGCGGGGCAAAGCTTTAGGCCGCGCACTACACATAGCATAGGAGATTTTGTCCCAACTTCAGTTGATCCTGTTATTCATGAACTGTTCAAAGATAATTTTTCAGAATTGGAGGATGCTATGGACCCTCAGGGAAGCTTGCGGGCAATGCAAGACACACTACACCAAGGGCCTTTTCCAGAGCAACAAGTGCCCATCCCTGAACAGCGAGAGCCCGTGGCAGAGCCGTTGGGGGAAGCACAGCAAGAGAGGCTGACCACTATTCCTGAAGGGGACGCGGATAGGAGTGAGGCAGACTCAAGTGCCCCGCGAGCGGATGCCGGGCAGATAGTTATTTTCAAGGAGAAGCCCATTGATCTTGATGACGGCTCCGAAGCCTCAGGTGAGGAAGGATCCAGTGCGCCGGCCCAATCCGCGGTACCGGAGGGTCCGGCGTGCAGCGTGGGCCTGAGGTTCAACAGGGCTCTCCATCTGAGTATAGTGATTCCCAGTGCCAGGATCAGACTCCTGCTGGCATTCCTGCTGCCGCGACCACGTTCTTGTCATTCCGCATTGCTCCTACCAGCCTTCCTGCCCTTACAACGGTTCACCGGACCCATCCGGAGACCTTCGCCAACTTCCGAGCACAGAGTGCCCTAGGCGGTGGCATGATTCTGAACAACCTGGCCACGGTCATAGACTCTTTGCACAACATTCCTCTGAAGAAGTTTGGTGACTCGTCGCTGAAAGACGCAAAAGAGGGTCTTGTGGATCTTCAAACCATGTCTGGCCTGGAGGTTGGTTGGCTTGTTGCTCATCTGGAGCGCATGCACAGCGCGCGCCGAGCCTTGAAGCTATCTTTCTGGGCTGAATCAAAACAGAGGGAGGTTGAACGTGCTCGAGAGAAAGTGGACCTCACACGAGCCGCCCTTGCTCAGAGGGAAGAAGAGCTGAGAGAAAGGGAGGTCGAGCTGCAGGCCGCTTTGCGCGAGAGGTCCGATTTTGAAGCCGCGGGTGGGGAGATATTTGAAAAGGATGTTCCGGTTACTAGGGGCCTGTTCCCTAGACCACCGCCATGACTATGATTTTCCCCTTTTCTTTACTGTTGTTTCTATCTCATCTTATACATCGTGAATAATAAAGTGTTTTTCTCTTTTGGGTTTATGCCTTGGCTTATCATTTTGTTTTCCGGTTACTCAAACATAGTGTGCATAACTGGAATTCTTCATTAATTTGCTCATAACATCAGAAAAGAAATTACAATAAAACTTAACCAATATCTTCAAATGAAACAACCCTTACACTTAAGGGTAATACTTCTTCATAAACTTGATATTAATGGGCCCAGTCAGAAACCCGTCAGAGACTCTGGAAAGCCTGTAATGGCCGCTTGTCCCCGCGTTGATGACTTGGTACGGCCCTTCCCATCTTGGAGTAAACTTGGGGAGTTTGACATTTCTCATCACATCTGTGGTCGACTTCCAGACCAGATCCCCCACCTTGAACTCGCGCGGGATCACGCTCTTGTTGTAGAACTTTGACACCGACTCCCAGTACTTGGCCTGATGCTCCGCGGCGAGCTCTCGCCTTTCTTCTAGGGCTTCTAAATCCGCTCGCCGCTCCGCGGCTGTCGCTTCTGTTGATAAAGCCAGTCGCGCGGAGGGTACGCTTAATTCAACCGGGAGTACAGTTTCTGCGCCGTAGACTAAGTTGAAGGGGCTAGTTCGCGTTGCCTTTCTCTTTGCCGTTCGGTATGCCCATAGTGCTATGATCAAGTGGTCCGACCATGCTCCGCCCTTTTCATCTAGCAGCTTACTTAGTATCCGCACCAAGGACTTGTTTGTGGCCTCAGCCTGACCATTCCCTTGGGGGTAATATGGCGTTGAAGTCTGGTGTTCCACGGAGTAGGACTGAAGTAGTGCGCCCACATCCTTGTTAATAAACGGAGTCCCATTATCTGATAGGATCACTTTTGGAATGCCAAACCTGCAAATGATGTTCTCTTTGATGAACTGGGCGACTGTCGCGCCGGTGGCATTTTTTAGCGGTACTGCCTCCACCCACTTGGTGCTGACCTTAGTGGCAGCTAGAATCCATTGATGTTTGCGCGAGTGGGGCGTGATGGGCCCAACGAGATCCATTGCCCAAGTATGAAAGGGGTAGGGCGCGCGGATCGGGTGAAGCTCCACTGCTGGTGCATGGACCAGGTTTCCAAATTTTTGACATGCATGGCACCGGCGTACATGTGCTTTGGCATCGGATTCCATCTACGGCCAGTAATACCCCAGATGAATGATATGCTCGTATAGCTTTCGCCCACCCTGATGCTCTAGTCCGTGGGCTTTGTACAACACTTCTTCTGCTTCCTCATTGGACAAACATCGCAACGGGATGTTGTCTAAGGCTCTCCTGTATAGGCTCCCATCTTTTATAAAGAACCGCCCGGCAGACATCTTGATTTGTCTTCTATACTCCCTTTCTACAGGCAACGCGCCCTCCTGTAGGAAGTCAATATACTTCTTCCTCCAATCTTGTTCCACTGAAAAACGGGATTCCTGCGTTGGGATGGCTAGGTTGCATCTCTCACAGTTCCTTAATGCTTCTGCGGCATCTGTTTTCATGCTAGGCCAATAATAGCCCTGCCTCTGAATCCTTCGGTAAATAGAGATGTCATTCTCTCCGCAGGTTGCGTCATGGATCTGGCATAACCTGTTCTTGGCCTCTTGAGGTCCGATGCACCGCGCTAACCACCCCTGAGGGCCGCGGAAATACAACTTCTTCCCAATGATAGTAAACTGTGTCAGTTCTGATAAGGGGATGCTCCCCGTCCGGTCGTCAGTTGCTTTATCAACTTTTCTTGCCACTCTTCCGCGGGATCATCCTTGTTTACTTCGTCAGCGATTGATGGCTCTGTCTTCTTGACAATTTCTATTGCTATCTTTTCTTCGTTGAACTCGACTTTTGCTCCTAATGTGGCCAGTGCGTCAGGGAACCTGTTGTCTGACCTGGGCTTGTGAATAATTTCCACCTTGTCAAAATGCTGCATTAGCCTCTGTACCGTTGCCCTGTATGGAGCAAGAGTGGGCTCTTTTAGTGCGTAGATGCCTTCAGTTTGTAAGATAACAAGTTTCGAATCCCCCACAACTTTGAGGGTCTTTATTCCTTTCGCAATGGTTGCTAGGAGTCCCAGAATTAGCGCTTCATATTCTGCTTCATTGTTTGAACATTGGAAAGACAGTTTGTATGCGAGGTATTCGTGTTGACCGTCTGTACTGGTGAGGACTATTCCGGCGCCTCCTGTGCCACCTCCTGCTGCCCCGTTGAAGCTTAGGGTCCAAGTGGCTGACGCGGCCGCTAGTGCTTCGAAACCATCTCCTGGCAAATCTTCCTGAATTGGTTCGCACTACTCACTAGGGAATTGTGCGAATAGGTCTGCAAGTGCTTGACATTTAATTGCTTTGAGAGTGACACATGATATGTCAAATTTGGCCAGGGCTAAGAGCCAGCGGGCCACCCTTCCCGTGAGGGCTGGCCGCGACAGCAGGTAGCGCACTGGGTCACTTTTTGTTACTAAGTGGATTTTAAATGATAGGAAATAATGACGCAGCTTTTGCGCTGTGAAGACCAACGCTAGGCAATGCCGTTCCACTGGTGTGTACCGCTTTTCAACTCCTTGGACTTTCCTGCTGATGTAGTACACTGGCCTTTCCGCGCCCTCAACTTCCTGCACGAGCAGGGCCCCAATGGATCTTGGGGTGGACGTTACATATAGGATGAGGGGTTTGCCCTTCTGTGGCGCGATCATGGTTTGTGGGGAAGTCAAAACAGCCTTGATTCTTTCAAATGCACCCTGGTGCTCCGCGCGCCAATCGAACCTTGCCTTTCCTTTTAGCAGGTCGCTAAAGGGTGCTGAGATTTCTGCCAGTGCGGGGATGAACCTACGCAGGTACGAAACCCGCCCTAGGAACTTCTTGAGCGTTCGCTGGGAGTGAGGGGGAGGCATTTCGGTAATAGACTTTATCTTCACATCATCCGCCTCTATCCCATGTCTATGGACAAGGAATCCCAGGAATTTGCCCGACGCGACACCAAATGCACACTTTAGTGGATTCATCCTCATGTTGAACTTTCTGCACCGCGTAAACACTGTTTCCAGGTGATCCAGGTGGTCGAATTTTTCCTTTGATTTTACAACTAGATCATCCACATAATCCTCTACAATGTGATGCAGCATATCGTGAAAGATTGTCGTCATCGCGCGCTGGTACGTGGCGACAGCATTTTTGAGACCAAAGGGCATAACGGTGTAATGAAAATTCCCCAATGGTGTTCTGAAAGCCGTCTTCTCCGCATCCTCTGTCCCCATTTTTATCTGATTATAGCCACTAAAACCGTCCATAAAGGAGAACATCTGGTGCCCCGACGTGGAGTCAACCAAGGTATCAATATGTGGCAATGGAAATTCATCCTTTGGGCAGGCTTTGTTGAGGTCGCGGAAGTCGACGCACACTCGTATCTGGCCATTCTTTTTCTTTACCGGTACAATATTGGAGAGCCAGAGTGGGTATTGTATAGGCTGAATGAATCCTGCTTTCCTTAATTTCTCTACTTCTTCTTTGATTTTTCCTTCCAGCTCCGGCTGGTATTTGCGCGCACCTTGCTTGACTGGCTTAGAGTTTGGGAAGACGTTCAAATGATGCGCCACCAACTCGGTGTCTAACCCTGGCATTTCCTCATAGTGCCAAGCGAACACGTCACTGTATCGCTGCAATAACTGAATGAGCCTCTTTTTCATGCCACTTTCGAGCGTCGCGCTTACGAAAACAGGCTGCGGAGTTCCTGCTCCTTCTCTGAGATTGACTTCTTCCAATACTTCTGGCTGCGGCTTAGGGCCGTCTTGCATGCATTCCGGAGCTGGCTCGGGTTTTGTGACCTCGTCTTCCTCTGCTCCATTTGCCTCTAAGTACCGCGGGTCAGAAGCCTCATCCGAGACATCTGGCCCGCCGCCCCGTCATAAGCAATACACTGTTTTTCCTCCCTCTTTTAGCTTGGTAATTTTCCGTGGCCCTGAGGCGCTCTCCATGGCTGGTTCTCGCTTGCTCGCGGAAGCTTCTCCGTCATCTTTGATGTCTTCCCACTTAGGTAATTTGATCCCAACCGACCGTGCAACCACCGCACTTGGTGTCTCCTCCATCTCAGTGAAGTACACCGCGTCGGACAAGTGCGCTTCACATACTTCGAATGGTCTTTCGGACGCCGCGACAGTGACCTTCTTTCCAGCCCAAATTGCCTTGAGGCACTGATGATAGCTAGATGGGATGACTGCGAAGCGATGCATCCAACTGCGGCCCAATATTATGTGGTAGTTCGTTTGTGCATCGATAATGTGGAATTTGGTGGCAGTGCGGATGGGCCCAACTGCGAGATCGACAATAACATACCCCAGGGACTCCTTCTTGTCCCCTTGGAACCCCGTGATCCCTATTAGTGACTTCACTATTCGGTCTTCCGGGATTCCCACTTTCTTCAGGGTAGATATCGGCATGATGTTAATGGATGCACCACCGTCCATAAAAGTTCGCTTCAGTTCCGCGCCGTTGACCCGCGCTGTAACGTATAAGGGTCTGTTGTGCGGGTGAGTGATCCTGCGGTCGGAGTCAGAAAAAGAAATTGCGTTTGACTCATCTTTGATAGTTCTGGGGAGGGATCCTCCCTGCGCGGTGCACGCCTCGTGGCCTTCTTGTGCGATGGCCAAAATGGCCTTAGTCATTAGGAACCTTGTGTCGGGTGTGAACCCCATTCCGTCGTAGATTTGTTTGAACTTCGTGCTGTTTTGCAGGATTTTGACCCCACTCTCTGGATCGGGAGTGGCCACCATTGGGGTATCATACCCTGCGATATCGTCAAGCTCGTCATAGAAAGACGTCATATATGCTTCCTCACATTCATAATCATGCTCGTAATCATAATCGTAATTATAGTCGTACTCACAACCATAATCATCCTCCTCTGTTTCGCGTACAAACTCGAAGCATTCGGCCATATTGGCCGTCCCATGTTCTGGATAAGGGTGCGTGCGCACGTCCTGCGCCTTGGTGGCGATCCTCAGCTCGTTGTTGTCCAACTTCTTCTTGAAAATTCTTTTTAAGGTCCAGCAGTCGCTGGTCGGATGCTTGGTGTGTCTGTGGAACATGCAATAATCTGGGCTTTCTCTGTCTGCGCGCGAGGGCACGACTTCAATATCTGGTAGTGTGAGGCCGCCATCTGCTATCCACTCTTTTACCAATGCTTTTACTTCCTCTATGCTGCAGGGGTAGTCCGGAGCTCCTGAGCCTTCTTTGTAAACCTTTTGTTTCTTCCAATCGCCTCGTCCGTTACCGCTGCCAGTCCACCCGCCGCTGCCCCTTCCCCCCTGCGACTTACGCGATGATGGAGCGGAAGTTGCAGCTGCGGCAACCGAATGTGACTTTTCGGGGCTTCCAGGTCTCTCGCGCGGGTGGTTTTACAGTATGACGCAGCTTATATGCTGCTTCCAACAGGGCCGCGAATGTCTGAATCTTGACGTTAACCAGAAATGGCTGATACTCGCGCAGGAGTCCAGACGTGCAAATTTCGACCAAGTATTCTTCTTCCACGGGCTCAAGGCAATCGACCGCGCGGTCCTGAAACCGCCTAATGTAATCAATGATATCTTCACTGGGGCCTTGCATTTCTTTAACGAGGGATAGACTGGTTATCTTCTCACGTGTTTGAAATTTTTTTGCATAGAAACGGCTGACCATGTCTTCCCAAGACAAGACCGAATATGGAGTGAGGTTGACATACCAGGTGTACGCCCTGTTGGTTAGAGATTTGGAAAACTCTCTCAGCCTGAGATAGGTGTCGCCAGAGAAGGCCGCCCCTAGAGTTTCGATGAATCGCACTACATGCTCCTGCGCGTTGCCCTCTTTGCCATCAAACTTAGTAAATTTTGGTGGGGTATACCCTTCCGGGTACGGCATCTGAAGAATCGCCATGGGGTAAGGCGGCTGGATATCCAAGCTTGGGAGGGATGGAAGTGTTGTTCTGGTCTTTTCCCTTTGTAATAGAGTTTGGACCTCTGCCAGGGTCACTGCCTGTGGCCCGGCATTTTCTCCCAGTGCCGCCCTCTGGTGTACAGAACCAGTTAACAGTTACCATCAACTAAACAACATCCCCAACAGAGTCGCCTGAATGTAGGTGATGGTTCTTGCTACAGTCAAATAAATGATGAGCTAGAGAGGTATGGATAGTTAACAGTAAAGTCACAGTATGAAAAGAGAATAGAGCGGTCTAGAGGAAGGGTGAAGAATGGAGCAGGTGTGCACAGAAAGGACTAAGGCAGTGGATTGCTCTCAGTCTAATCCGTAATACCCTTGGTGATCTAGGAGACGGGGACTGATTTGCAGAGAGAATGTTCTCCTCTCAATCAGTAATTTCCCTTTTCTCTCTAGAATGATCTCACCAACCTCCTGGGCACTGAAAGGGAATGTCCCATATTTATAGGCGCCCTGGACCAATCATTTGGCGTCAGGCTGTCACCCTATAATATGATAACACGTGTCCTTTCCGTACAACCTGACCGTACGGGTGACGTCATCACCGCGCAGCTGACTCGCGCGGTGACAAGCCATTCCCCCGCGCAGTGATCCTCCTGTTCTTTAGCCACCAAGCCGCTAGATCTCCCTTATTCCCGTCAGGGCAAGGTCGTGACCTGTTCGGTCGCGCCAATACCGCAGCCAAGCCTCAGGGGGCCCCCGGGGTCCTGCCTTCAGACCGCAGCAGGTATAATTACCTGGGCTAAATCGGACTAGCTTCTCGCGTTATCGCCCATGCTCTGGGCCGCTCTAGTCAAATGGGCCATGGGCTTTTCTCCTATTTGGATGGCCCATGGTTATCCAAGCACCGCCCTTACTGGGTTTGGGGTGCGCGCCTTGCACGAGAGGATCCCGCGTCAGTGGTCCCCTTCATGCACGCGTCAGTGACCCCACCGCGCGGATCCTTCCGTGGGGAGAGCCACGTGTCACGCGGAAATCAGGCCACCTGGGCAACACGTGTCATCTTCTCACTGGTTGGTCAACGTTGACTTCAGTCAACGGGGGTCTCGCGCTGACCTCCCCTACACAAGTTAACCATGATTAACAAATTTTAATTATGATTAGTTCATATAATCGTGATTAATGAATCATATCAGGTGTGTTACTGTGTTATTCACTAGAAAAGGTGTAATTAGCTCAAGAGCATCCTCATCAGGATTGCTATTTTGGCCAAATGGTTATTTTGTTGAGTCCAAGTGAAAAAAACACCCCAAAATCAGCCTCAACAAATATTTGGCTAATTTGCAAAATTTATAGTTTTGCTACAGTAACTCGGTATTGGGTAAATGTACTGTTCACGGGCTAAGGTATTGTTCACGCACAGAGTTGTTCACGCACAAAGTCATCCCCGGACAAAACCTAGTGGACAATCTTATTGTTCATGCACAAAGTGCACTTTTACTCCTCCCCAGGCGGGGAGGTTAATATAGTAAAGTTAAAATAGAGAGTCTGATTTTGTGATTTTTTGATAAAGTCACTTGTTAATTTATAAAAGGTGTTTTTGAGGTTAAATTTGATGTTTTTTTTGTTGAGCCTGATAAGAATGCTCTTACTCGGGATTTCTAATGCATATCTTATTTACCTACTCAAATGAGGTTTAAGACACCCCATGGCCGTGGGACCATTTATTAAAACTATTTAGCAAGCAAAACCACTCAGTGATCCGAATGGTGCAACCGAAAAATGCATACCAAACTTATTTTGACGATTACCCGGAATTGGTAAAAAGGCCAATTATTAAAATCCATTTTACGATCTCAATTAGCTAAGGTAACCTCCACACAATAAAATAAGCGTTGAAAACCCTTGGAAGGGTAATTTCAAAGGTCAAGGGTCTCTCTCTCTCTCTCTCTCTCTCTCTCTCTCTCTCTCACACACACACAGAGTAAACCAAAGTAATGAAAGTACCATATCCAACCGAGTCTTAAAGTGATAAGTACCAATCAATTAGGATACCACCACAGACTGTATACTTATATTTCAGACGAGATAAAAGAGTAAAAAGAATAACTTACTTGCATCTTGGTTCATTACACGTGCAGTCACCTATTGGTTCTCCAAATAAACACAATGTTGCATGCTGGTAACTGGATTGGTGGGTTTGGGCTTGGTGAGAGCATGGACGATCGCTCTCCTCTTCTTAATGCTTTTACGGTACAGCTGTATTTTATCCATTCTTTCTTGTCGTTTGTGTGACATTCTTTCTTGATCGAGAAGCTAGTAAGCATTGTATTCATGCATAGACTTTCTCCTTGATGCGTAATGGACGATCACAAATGGTTGCTTAACTCTAATGGAGAATTCACCATTTCTTCATTATGGGATGACATAAGATTGCACTATCCCAAAGTGCCTTGGCATTCCAGCATATGGTTTTCTGGCCATATCCCAAAATGTAGCATGATCACTTGGCTTGCAATCCATAATAGGCTATATACTGGTGATAGGCTAGTTCTGTTTGGCACTATTCCTGTTTCTTGTTGTAGTTTTTGTCATGGTATAGAGTCACATGATCATCTATTTTTCAATTGTCCATTTACTTCACAAGTCTGGACTGACATTCTTGCACACATAAATGTAAATTGGCCCTCAAGGTCTTGGGCCAATTGGATCAATCAAGTCTCAAGCATCAGAGGTAAATCACTTAAAAACTTGATCACTAAGCTTATTTTCACTGTTACAGTCTATCAAATATGGCTTGAAAGAAATGTTCGAAAATTCCAAAATGTAACTTGCTCAGGACCTAGTGTGGTCAACAAAATTCATTCAATGGTGAGATACAGATTGATGTCCCTGGGTAATCTTCCTCAAGGACATCAATCCCAGTGGATGTTAACTAAGTGGGGAATAATCTAAAACTAGTACAGTGCAGGTCATCCAAAGGTCTTCTCCAAATCTGCTGCAGCAGTTTGCTTGTTACTGTTGCAGCAGTACTACTGCCCATGGTTGTTCTCTCTGCTGCAACTGCTAGCTGCTGGCAGCAGTCCCACTGTAGCTGCTTCAAGTGAGGTCCTAAACCACAGAAAAGGTTCATCCATGGGGAAGACACAAATGTGATCAGCTGCTGTTATGTTCTGCAGCAACTGCTGCCCTCTCCAAGCAGTAATGGGCAGCTCAAGCATTTATGAGGCAGTAGGGTTCATCCATGGGGAAGATATAAGAGTGATCAGGTTACTAATACTCCAGGTAATCATACATTTTTACTTGAACTTCATGTTAATCTATAGCAAGGGCTGTTGCTATAGATACTTGCTTGCATTTGGATTATGCTCATTAAGTGGGTTGCAAGGGCTGTTGCAACCTACATTTTTACTTGCTTGCAATTGAACCTTCATGTTAAGCTATAGTAAGGGCTGTTGCTATAGATTCTTGCTTACTTATCTGTTATTAGAGCTCTCATTTGTTCATTGTAGTCTTGCTTAGAGTTGTTTGGTTTCATCTGGACTGCTGTGTGTCTGATCAGCATCCACGATTTTGAGATTTTTGGCCTAGCCTTGGGGGGCTGTCCCATGGCATGTATTAGTCCCTTCTGGGAGGGGGCATTTCCTCCCTACACTAGCCTGTTACACCTACTGTTAGGCCACCCTTTTCTAGCAGTAGTTGGAAGATCAAGAGTTTTGATAGAGTTTCTAGTCTTCTTCTAAGTCATCATCTTGTGGCTTATTTTGTATGAAACTCTGTATTTTTGGGCTGCCAAACTCTGGGCAGACATCTGACTTCCTGGGATTGTAAAAAGCAGCCATTATGCTGCTCAAATTCCTCCAAACCACCTCTATTGCTGCAGCAGATCAGTGCTGCAGCTGCAGTCTTGCAGTTGCAAAGGCCCATCCCAAGTCCCATCTCAAGCATCAAGTACCATAAGCAAGCTTCAAGCTTCAAGTTTGTATGTTCAAGGTCCTATTCCAAGTTACTCCAAGTCCTATGCAGTTCCAAATCTCACGTTCAAGCTTCAAGCTTCAAGCATCAAGCATCAAGTTTAATTTCAAACAGTCCAAGTTGTTGCATCAATGTGCTATTTGTTTGTTTCTTAATCATCTATCTAGAAGGTTAGGAAACATTCTAATTTATCACTCTAGATACTTGTAGCCTATTGGCGTAGGTTCTTCCTTCTTTATTTTGTTCTTTGTTTTATTTTGTCCTCCTGGGGTATGCCCCTTGTAGGCTGTAAATTCGGTTAGCCCTTTTTTATTTCAAGCTCATTTACCCAAAAAAAAAAAAAAGTAATACAACAACGCCTTTTGCAAAAGTTTTGAGCCGTTTTGCAAATCATTCATTCAATAGTTTAATTATGTTCTGCTAGCTAACAGAGAAGTATACATTCTTTGAGACGAGAAAATAATTAAAGCCATGAATCAGGATTAAAGCCATGAAGAATATATATATATATATAGAGGAACTCTCCTGTCCGGGACCCTTGGGTCCGGATCTCATAGTTCCGGATCAAATTTTGACGATCCGAGCCGTCCAATGTGTTCAAAATGTGTTTTCCAAGGCCCACGCGGGAAATCTTCAAAAAAAAATACCGGGAAGGGCTTGATCCACGCAATTTTTTAAATATGCAGTTTTTGCGAAAAACTGCGTGGATCAAGCCCTTCCCGGTATTTTTTTTTTGAAGATTTCCCGCGTGGGCCTTGGAAAACACCTTTTGAACACATTGGACGGCTCGGATCATGCAAAAACATTTTCTAAATGCTCCTAAACGCTTCAATCCGGGATTTCCGGGATCCTTGACCGGAGAGTACGTGTGTATATATATATATAAGATGAGCTTCTAATGAGGACCTCACCATGAGGACTTCACCATCCGGACCAAATTTTCATGATCCGAACCGTTAGATGTTTTTAAAATGCATTTTATATAGCATTTTTAACAAAAACTGTGTGGATCAAGCCTTTCCGGGTATTTTTTTTTGAAGATTTTCCGCGTGGACCTTGGAAAATGCATTTTAAAAACATTGAGCGGTTCGGATCGTCAAAATTTGGTCCGGAAACACAAAAAAGGAGCAGGTCCGCATAGAACTTCCAATGAGGGAGTCCTCATTAGAATATTTATATATATATATATATATATATAGAACATATCCTATGAGGGCTCCCTCACAAAAAAAGTGTGGGAAAACAGTTGTGGGCCGTTGGATCCTATGTCCTTCACGCGATCCAACGGCTAACAACTGTTTTCCCGCACTTTTTTTTGTGAGGGAGCCCTCATAGGAAACTTCTTGTATATATATATATATATGAGGGTGATGGAGTCAGATGTTTGTGATGTTTAATACCCCATTTAAAGCCATGCGCGCATCTATCCCATGCACACATGAATCACTAACAAGCTACATATATGCTAGGCTGGCCAGGTCAGGGTTCGAGGTCCCCTGGCTACCTGTGAACGGTGCTAATTCAAAAAATGGGTAGTTGTAATTTTAGGTTTAATTTCCAATACATGGAAGAATCTGTACATAAAGATTGGTAGTAATTGCGGTAAAGTTACTTAAAGCAGTCATTGATGCCCATTGGCCCTGTCAAATTCACATGAATTTTACTTCAATAATCTTTGTTATCCTTTGATATTTTATCTTATTTGAACTTTGCTAACTAGGATTCTCTCCTGGAACTCGAAATATATAGAATTCTTATTTTTTGTGTAGAGGTTTTAATCTTTTCAATGGGTTTATCCTAGAATGGAAATTTAATTTTTCAAAGGTTTATCCTAGAATGGAAATATGTTATGGATTAAAAACGGGAAAATGATTTGAGTTTCATTTTCACCAAATTTCTCGAAATATAGAAGGTGATGTTGAGTGGATTCAACTTCAAAGACGATCATCAAAGTTTGGATTCAATTGCTTTCACCATTTCAAAAACGCTTTTACATTTGTGGTGAGGTAAAATCCAATTATATATGAAAATACAAAAGCACGTGATCGGCATTTTCTTGGACCCTTTTCCACGTGATTCAACTTCAAAGAGCAGACGATCATCAAAGTCGGAAGAAGATCATTCAATTGCTTTCAAATTCAAAACACGTGACGCTTTTACATTTCAGTTCGAGCGCTCGAGAGCGTGGTGCCAGGGTCAAAATCCAATTATTTGATACATCAGCATGCAAAATGGAGCATGGAAATCGGCATCACCTGGATTTTTGTATGACCGGTTAATGTAAGAGCCGCCCCGGTCACGTGGGAAATGGGGAATGTCTCGAGGTGAAATGACCCCTCGGTGCCCACGCGCCATGACGTCTCGCGGCGTTCAGGCGGATGGAAGTCACACATCTCGCCATTCCGCCACGAATACGGGCGCGGAAGGGCAGAGCGCGTGGGACGGGCCAACATCTCAAAACTACCACAATGGGTATCTCTGGCGAAAGAAGATCAACATTTCTTTCTCTCTACTTGGAATATGGATTTTTCCGGGCTCGCCATGGTTGTCTACGTGTGCGGGATACCCCACCGTCGGCTAGGGTTCGGGTTGCTCACCATCGCGTTCGTCCAAAGAGTTGCATTCGGTTGGGGACCCCCACAATTGCCGACTCCGCTCCGGGGCTCCCAGCCGATCGGTGGTGTTTCTTCCAAAAGCTCTCCCCCAAAACGCGCTCGAAATGGCCAACCTCACTTTAGATCTTGATGGTTTGGCTCCCGTGTGTCAATGGAGCATTGCGGTTGACCTCGGCACGCGGGCGCTCGGATGTATTTGATGGAACGGTCACGGGCGTGTCGGGGAATGTCTGAGCACATTCTCTTTAGCATGGATGGGATTTGACAATCTCACGGCTCCGCGCACGGAAGTTCTTCCCCTCCTCATTTCACTATAGAGGCCAATTGCCGCTAAGGAAAGAAGTACGTGAGCGGAGATGGAATGTCACCCATCAACGTCTGTCATTCGTGAGGCCTGACCCCTCCCCCACGCGCCATGGCGCGGCCGGGCGGGTCGTGCCGATGCAACGATGGAAGTCACATCGGCGTCATTCCGAGCACGAATGACGGCGCGTGATAAATACCCCTGGGCAATAAATACCCAACTACAACTACCACAATGGGTATCTCTCTCTCCTCATTAACTACTCTTAGCATTCTCTCTCTATATCTCCGGTGTATTTCTTCTCTCTCCGGTGGAAAAGGTGCCACCCACCAAGATACCACCACGGGTCGGGCAAATGTTGGTTGTCTCGTGTGCGAGATACCCCCAGGCCGACGGGCGGCTAGGGTTCGGGCACAACTTAGTCGTTTCACCATCGCTCACACCCATTCGGAAGGTCCAAAGAGCTCATTCGGTGGAAAGCACCCCCAATTGGCGACTCTCCTACGAGAGCCGAAATAACTCCTCCCGACCTCTCTCTCACATTGGTGGTGTTTCTTCCAGCCTCCCCAAAATACCTGGTGGTGTTTCTTCCAAAAGCTCTCCCCCAAACGCTTGTCAAATGGCCACCTCACTTTAGATCTTGATCGTTTGGTCCCCCAAAGACGTGAAAGCTCAAATGGCGCTCAACCATCAGTCGGGAGGCGACTTGATGGGTTCACCCTTTCTCTCGGCCAACCTGACAGATGGGCAGTCCGGTCCCCGTGGCAGGTCACGACTGGGGTTCACCCATTCTCTTTAGCATGGAGATGGAACGGTCACCGGGCACTAACGGGCTCCCAGCAACGCTGGAGCCAGCAACATTCTCTTTAGCATGGATGGGAACGTCCTCTCCCTTGACAATCTCACGGCTCCAGCACGCACGGAAGTTCTTCCCCCCTCCTCATTTCACTATAGAGGCCGAACTGGCTTTGCTAAGGAAAGAAGTACTGGCTATGAAGCGGGCCAGGAGCCACCCAACAACGTCAAAGTCTGGTGGTCGGATGAGGACCCGGAGGCCTCCTCCGACCACGAGGACCGACGATGGAGGAAGGGCTCCAGTCTTTTCCCGCCTCGGGCGGGTCGTGGAGGTAGACCGCCGATGCAACGCACTTGTTGCACCATCAGAGACTGGACCGGTCTGTTGCTCCAAGCCGCCGGACAAATGAAGCGCGCCCATCCAGAATACGGAGCGATCGACCTCAACCGCCCTGGCCATTCTGATTCAAGGATGGAAAAGGCCAAGTAGTCCCCATTTTCCCAGACCATTGCCGAGGCAGCCTCGCCACGCGGGTTCAAGATCCCTAAATTTGACAAGTACGAGTCGACGACAGATGCGATCACCCACGTCCAGTAGTATCGCTTGGTCTCCGAGCTCTACGGCCATAACGACTCCCTCATGTGCCGAACGTTCTCCATGAGCCTAGGGACCACGGCGCTCCTATGGTATAGCCAGCTAACTCCGGGGTCTATAAACGACTTCGACGAGCTGGAGCGCGCATTCACGTCACGATTTGTGACCAGCAACACACAGCCGAAGACACTCGACGCACTTGTTAACATGAAGAGGGGCTCGGACGAGACCCTAAAGGAGTATGTCGCGTGGTATTGGGAGGTCTACAGCCTTGTGGAGGGCTGCGATCAGAAGATCGCCTCCACATCATTCAAGAACGGGCTCGACAACCACTCTGACCTCTTCAAAGAACTCATGGTACGACCGCCAAAAAACATGGTGGAGCTGATGGAGACGGTGAACCGCTTCCGAGAACTCGAAGAGCTGCTGTTCGACAGAGCGTCGAAGGGAAATTCCGACAAGGGTGTGCCGAAGGAAGCAAAGAAGCAGGTGAACAATTTAAAGAAGGAGAGAAGTGACCAAGGTGGAAGATACGGGAACAGAGGTCCCCGATACGACAGTAGAAACAACAATAGCGGCGGGGGATGGGAAAGGCCCCCACGAAACGACAATGACTATGTTGTCGAGACGACTGTCTTCACCCTGCCAATCTACAGGCTGCTGGCTGAGATCGGCAGGAAGCGTTGGTTTTACTGGCCGGAAGAGAAGATGGGGTTGGATCCCACCCAGAAGGGGAAATGCACCTACCACAATGAGGTGGGTCACTACACGATGGGATGACGAGCGTTTAAAGCGCACCTCGAGCGACTGGTCACCGAGGGACGCATGGAGGAATGGATAGACCACGGTCGCACGCCAACCGTGCTCAGGGGAGCAGCTCCCCAGCCGAACCAACAGGCTATCATGCCACAACCGCCGGGACAGTAGGTGCTCGGGGACAGAGTGCGCCCGGGGGTGGTTGTTACTATCCACGACCCGGTCGGCAAAGCCCAAGCCGATGCAATGCACACAGAGCTGCAGAAGATGGAAGCAGCCATGCAAGTAATGACGCTCGGCAAGGCGCCGAAGCGAAAATACGAGGAACCTATGGACCCGTACACTATTTCCTTCTCCGAACAGGATTTGGACGGGTTGCAGCTCCCGCATGACGGCGCCCTGGTAATCGAGATAAGTGTTGACCATGTGGACGTCAGGCGAATCTTGGTGGACTAGGGGAGCTCCGCCGACATCCTTTACTACTCGGTCTACAAAGCCATTGGGCGGACGCGTGATGAGCTTACCCCCTCCGACACCCCCCATGTCGGGTTCTCTAGTTTTCCAGTATATCCGCTCGGCAGCATCACCCTCCCTATTTGGGCGGGGTCGATGCGTTTGGAGATAGAATTCACCGTGGTGGATTCCCCGAGCCCCTACAACACCATCCTGGGGCGAGGTTGGCTCCACGTGATGGGAGCGATCGCCTCAACCCTCCACCAGTGCGTCCGATTCATTGGCAAATCCGGGCACCAAGAAACCATCTGAGGCAATCAGATGGCCTCGAAAAGATGCTTTGTCAATGCCGTACGCCAGAAGGACAGAAGGGAGGGCAGGCCGCTAAAGCAGGTGCAATGGATTGAAGTGCCCGAATGCACTCAAGTTCTCGATGACGTTGGCTCTAAAGCCGAGGACAAGTCGGTCGAGGAATTGGTCAAGGTGCCTATCGATGAGGCGGGCACTAGGTACTTCATGCTGGGTTAGGATCTCTCCAATCCCGAGCGGAACGACTTGGTCTCTTTCCTCAAGGATAACATCGAGGTCTTTGCGTGGACTCCGTATGAGATGCCAGGCGTAAGCCCGGATTTCATCACGTACGCCCTCAATGTTGATCTGGCTAGGAGGCCAGTGGTACAGAAGCCAAGGCAGTCTTCGGCTGTTCACTTCGAAGCCGTCTTGGAAGAAGTTGACCGCCTGATTGAGGCGGAGGCTATCCGAGAGGTGATGTATCCCACGTGGCTGGCAAACACCGTGGTGGTCAAGAAAAAGAACAGGAAGTGGAGGGTATGTGTGGACTACACTAACCTCAATGACGCTTGTCCAAAAGACTGTTTTCCCCTCCCCCGGATATACCAGCTGGTGGATCCTACGGCCGAACATGCTAGGCTCAGCTTCATGGACGCCTACCGTGGGTACCATCAGATCGCGATGAGTGTCATGGACGTTGAGAAGACTGAATTCATCACGCCGAGGGGCACCTATTGCTACCGGGTTATGCCATTC
Source organism: Vaccinium myrtillus (assembly GCA_016920895.1). Lineage (NCBI taxonomy): Eukaryota > Viridiplantae > Streptophyta > Magnoliopsida > Ericales > Ericaceae > Vaccinium > Vaccinium myrtillus. Next base: position 21,580,298 of record CM029273.1, on the reverse strand, counting down.
GGCCTAAAGAATGTTGAGGCTACCTACCAAAGAATGGTCTCCAAGATGTTCGCTAAGGAGCTCGGCGACATTATGGAGGCCTACATCGATGATATGGTGGTGAAAAGTAAATTTGTAGAAGACCATCTCTCCTACCTCGGCAAAGTCTTCTCCATCCTCAAGAGGCACGATCTGAAGCTCAACGCGGAGAAGTGCGCGTTTGGGGCCGACTCTGGAAAATTCTTGGGGTACCTCGTCACCCGCCGAGGGATCGAGGCCGACCCCAACCAGCTAGCAGCTATCCAGAAACTCCGAGCGCTGTCGACAATCAAAGAGGTCCAGCGGCTGACGGGGATGGCGGCTGCCCTCAATCGCTTTATAAGAAGTCGTCTGACGCCTGCTGACCTTTCTTCCAATCCATCAAGACCAGTAAAAAGGCATTTCTCTGGACCGCCGAGTGCGATGCCGCACTCGCCGAGCTTTAAAGGCTATATGACCCGAGCACCCCTGCTAGTCATGCCAAGAGAAGACAAAGATGTCTACCTCTACCTGGCGGTATCCGACCACGTCGTCAGTTCGACGCTGGTTCAGTAGGAAGGTTTGGAGCAGTTCCGATTTACTATTCAAGCAAAACAATGCTCCCTGCTGAAACAAGGTACTTGCCGATTGAGAAGTTGGCACTTTCGCTAGTCACGGCTAAAAGGAAGCTCTTACCCTACTTCTAGAGCCACATAGTTATAGTAATCACGGCATATCCCCTAAAGACTGTCATCTGTAAGGCAGACCTCTCGGATCGGATCTGCAAATGGTCCTTGGAGCTGGCTAACTTCGATATCCGGTACGAGCCCCGGACGACGATCAAGGGCCAGGCGCTGGCGGACTTCGTCGCCGAGCTCACCCCGAGACTGGAAACCGCGCTCCCCGAACGGCTACCATTTACACGGGTGAGTCTTGGCGCATGCACGTAGACTGTGCTTCGAACACCCGAGGGGCAGGGGCTGGAATTGTACTCATTTCTCCCGAGGGCACTCTCCACGAATGCGCCATGAGCATCTGCTTCCCAGCCACGAACAACGAGGCCGAGTACGAGGCTTTAATTGCCGGTCTCCGCCTTGCTCTGGCTCTCGGGGTGGATGAACTCCAGGTTTATAGCGACTCCATGCTGGTGGTAACCAGCTAAACAACGATTACGGCTCTGGCGACGCTCGGATGTTGAAGTACATTAGCCACGTTCTGGAGTTGCAAAATGACTTCAAGGCAGTCCACTTCTCCCACATCGGCCGAGCGAGGAACGCTCACGCCGACGCCCTTGCTGCTCTCGGCTCGGCATGCAACGAACTCGGAGGTACCCGAACGATCATGCTTGGAGAGATCGCGGTTCCAAGCTTCGAGCCGGGCGCCGAAGACGTCATGACCATCATCGCCTCTGGCCCAAGCTGGATGGACCCCGTGGTCTCCTTCCTCCGAGACCAGACCCTACCTTCGGATAAAAAGGAGGCTCACCGAATTCGCTGTCAGTCCGCGTCCTACTTTCTCTCACCGTCCGGCCAGCTTTATCGGTGCACCTACATTGGCCCCGACCTCCGTGTCCTACACGACGCCGAGGTACCTTGCATACTGCGTGAGCTTCATGAGGGAAGTTGCAGTTGCCACTCAGGTGGGCGCACTCTCTCCGAGCGGGGTGTCACCCAAGGCTACTGGTGGCCAAAAATGAGGAAGAACACCGAGGACTACGTCAGGTAATGTGAGGCATGCCAAAGGCACTCCCCCCTGCTTCACCAGCCCACCTTGTCACTGCAGCCCGTTACAAGTCCGTGGTCGTTCGCCCAATGGGGGCTCAACATTGTTGGAATCCTTCCTACAGCCCCTGGCGAATTTCGTCACCTAATCACGACTACAGACTACTTCACCAAGTGGGTTGAGGCCGAACCCCTAATCCATACTTCAGCTTCCGAAGTCGAACAGTTCATCTGGAAAAACATCATTTCCAGGTTCGGCGTGCCTTACGCTATCATTTCCGACAACGGCACCCAGTTTATCACCGAGGCCATAAAGGCGCTTTGCAGAAAGAAGAATATCCACATCTATAATTCAACTGTGGCCTACCCTCAAGGGAATGGCCAAGCCGAGGCCTTGAACAAATCAATCTCGGCCGGCCTCAAGCGCCGGCTGACCAACAAGCGAGGGAAGTGGGTGGAGGAACTCCCTAAGGTCTTCTGGGGCTACTGAACCACTCCTCGGCGAGGAACTGGCCGAACGCCGTTCTCCATGGCTTATGGGATGGAGGTCGTCCTTCCACTTGCCGCTATTGCTCCCTCCGACCAAACCGAAGTCTTCCATCCTGCCACGAATGACGAGCACCTAGCCTCTGAGCTTGACCACATCGAGGATCTCCGAGACGAAGCTCACATTAAGTACGCTGCATACCAGCAGGAGATCGCTCGGGGATACAACAAACACGTTCGCATCCGCCCTTTCAACGTTTATGATCTCGTCCTCCGAGAGGTTGTCCAAAAGAAAAACAAGAAGAAGTTCATGCCTAATTGGGAAGGTCCCTACCGTATTGTGGCCAAAGCTGGCTATGGGGCTTACAAGCTTGCCGAAATGGACGGCACGGCAGTAAGCAACCCATGGAACGCTTCTAAACTAAGGAAATTCTATGGTTAGGATCTTATGTTTATCATTTTCGCTTTTTATGCCCCCGGCAGCCTTTTGTAGTGCATGCGGGTTAAGATGTTAATGATAAGAACCTTTCTTCAAGCTGCTGTCATCTTTTGGTTTCCATTTTTTCAAATTTTTGGTTTTTAAGTATTCATTCTCGGCTAAAAAACCCTTTGGCAGACATCTTTGGAAGATCATTTATCAGCGTTCAGACAAACGCCAGGTCTTGCTCAGAAGAGCAGTCATTCGTGTTCGGTTGAACACACACCCGGACAAACAGTTAATAGCGTTCGGTGTAACGTCGAACTGTGTCCCGATGGGTAACGCGGGGATATGCGCCAGGTCTCGCGACCTACCCACTGAACTAGCTGTTGGCTATTGTATCAGCTAATCGCTCGGCGCGCACTTACTCTCTCTAAGCCAAGAAATTTTTTCAAGCCTTACGCTTCGGCAGAGTGCCAGAACCTTACATCATTTGGCTCCCCGCCGAAGCAGGGGCTATTCAACTATCACTCATTACCACTCTCGGCAGTTACGAGAGCCATTACTTGTGAAAAATTCAGAATGGAAATATTCAAAACATTGAAAATATCGAACCGGAAATGAAAGGAAAGAAGACATTCCTTCATTCAGAGCAAGATGTTTTTACAAGCATACGGATCTGGTCTACGCCTAGCCGTACAAAAAAAAAAAGACTACTACAACTTCACAGGAGAACTATGCCTCTGAGATATTGGGCTCGGCGGTCGGATCTCCGACCGGATTGTCGACCGGGGGATCAGTGGCGTTATCATCCTCGGCATCGCGGCTTTTGGGAGCCTCCTCGTCGTCGTCGGAGGGCATCTCCGAGACGTCTGTCTCGGGCACAGGAGGGATGGAAGACCGGAGGGCAGAATCCGTCGGGACGGAGATGATGTCGTAGGCCTGGACGAAGGCTTGGGGCCAGAGCTGGCGCGACCAAGGAGGTAGCCCTTTTTGAAGGCCTTCTCCTCGTTGTTGTTGGCCTCCTTGGCGAATTTCTTCAGCGTCTCGTCCGCCCCCCTCTGGTAGCTGTTGGTATCAGCAGCAGCCATCATTTCATCGTGCTCGATATTGGCGTGTTGAAGATCCCTATCGACTTTCCTGGCCCTCTCCTCGGCAGCAGTGACCTTGCTTTCAGCGGTCATGGCCCTTTCCTCAGCCTCCTTCTAGAGACAGCGAGCCTCCGCGACTTGCTTCTCAAGTTCCTGGTCGTCGGCAGCAAGGGCCTTGGCACTCTTTTCTAGCTCCGCTTGAGCCTTCTGCTCGGCCTCGAGCTTTTTCTCGACTTCAGTCTTCTCAACGCCAAGGTTGTATACCTTGTCGCCGAAAGCCAAAGTCGACTGGCCAGCCTGTAAAAATTTGTACCACGTAAGCAGTAATCTGAAGACAAAGACTTGGTAGAATATGAGATGCGAAATCATGATCTTACCCTCACAATGTGGGTGCAGAGCTCGGCGTAGTTGTCTGTCGTGTTCTTTAGCGTGGCCTTCATATCCCTCGACAGGGTAAGGGCCTTCAGCAGGGTCATCGCTATCTTTCGACTCTCCCGAACGCTGGCGGTCTTTTTGACCGGCTCGCCGTGCGAGGTCTGGATGACCGGCACCCGCGGCTCGTCCTTGTCAGCTGAGGAGAGCGTGACCTCGAGTGTCGGGGGGGGCCTGCTTCTCCTTCGAGGTCACCTTCCTCGGCAGGACTTCGGCCAGGGTTGTTTGGGGAGGCGGTGTTGGAAGCACCGGCGCCTTCGGAGGAATCTCCTTGGATCCTGCAGAAGCCTCGGTTGTCCGAACCCTCTTCTGAGGACCCTCCTCCTCTGCGGAATATCCGGGCTGGAGGGCTGCCGCCTTCTCGGCCTCCTTCCTCTTCCTCTCGGCCCTCTCCTTCCTATGTGCCTCCTTCAGCGCCAAAGCTCCAACCATCGAGCTCTCGGATCCGCTTCCTGCGATGAATGACTGGGGGAGACGACTGGAGGTCCTTGGCACGCGCTCACGGCCTGCGAGGTTGGCGCGAGAGATGTCAGGGTTGAACTGTCGCACCCGCCGAGGACCTGTCCTTGGCACAAGCTCTTTCCCCGGCTTCGGGAAGCCCCTGTAGGAAGGCACGTATCCGAGGATGCCGGGGGCCGTACGGTTTGGGACCTTGAAGATGTTGTCAATGACGTCGGCGGCGGCGTCCTTAGCAAGATGCTTCGTTACCTCACCGCACTCTGCAAAACGGAAAATAAAATCAGTGTTCGGCAAATGCAACGGTACATACACGAAAGGAAATATACATGTGTGAAAAGATTCTAAGTGTGTGCTCTCGAACTTACTAGGCCTCCCTCGGCGCCATGGGATGGACCACATGGACTCGTCCCCTGGGGCTTTTTCATAATTGCCCCATACGATGACCAGCTCGCACGCGTGCCTCTCCGAGTCAGACAGATTCCCGATGAGGGGAGGGTACTCTGGCCGCCTTGCAAAGTAGTACCTCCCGTAGGCAGGGCTCCGTTGGACGACATAGACGGCCATGAGGTTGCTGAGGCGGAAGGGTATGTTGTACTGCTCCGACAGCCTCACCACCGAGTTGATGATTCGGTAGACGTTGGTGGCGAGCTGGTGCGGAGCAAGTTGATATAGGTCCAGGAACTGCCGAAGGAGCCTGGGCACTGGGAACGTTAGTCCGCCCTCGCAGATTGCCATCAGTGGCACCGTGACTTGTCCCCGACGGTAATGGATTCTTTTGTCGGTGGGCCGAGAGATGTCCACGTCCTCTAGGATGCGGTAGTCCCTTTGGAACAAGGCCAGCTTTTCGGCAGTCCCGTTGAGGTAGTCTTTGACGTACTTGCAGACCCCATGCTTCGGATTCCTCGGCGGAATCGACTCCCAGGTGGGACCGTATTCTACGCCGCCATCCGTGAAGACGTTTTCGGCCCCCTCGGGCTTGGCGGGATCTTGTCCTGGCCCTTCGGTCTCTGCTGCGGCCTCGGAAGTTCCCTCCTCTGTCTCAGCCATCGACCCTTCGGGCTCGTTCTCAGCCATGGGCTCTTCTCTCGAGCCCTCACCCTCCGAGAAGAGCTCCAAGTCCCCCACGTCCGTCCTTTGTTCCAAGGGCATGTCCACCTCCAGGACTTGGACTGGCTCGGGCTCCTTGAACCCGGCCGTGACCCTATCGATTTCCATAACGTTGGAATCCGGGACCACCATTCGGAAAGATTGGGAAGCTCGAACGGATCAACGGTGGGAGAAGACGGTCGTGGTCCCGGGGTCTCGGCGGGTATTCCGCCCTCGGCAGTTGGGTCTGGGACTTTCCCCTGCCCGGAGGTGGACGCTTGAGCACCGCTCTTGGTTACCTGGCTTCCTCCTCAATTTCCATCCAGCGCTCGGGGGTTATTGCTTGGAGGGGGGCTACGTTCAGAAGTACCGCTCCGGTTTGTGGGTGGGCAGACGATTGCTGGCTCCTATAACCCCTCCCGAGACTTCTGAGCTACTCTCGGAGGAGGATGTCTTGGATGAAATCCCTGAACTGGAAGTCGGAGTGGACGTCGTCGGGGGATGAGTCCGCAGAGTCTGAGCTCATCCAAGTGAAGACCTACAGTGCACGGGTGAGACAACCGTTAGCGATATGCACAGGTTTTGACCCCTAGAAAATGTAAAGGGTTGAGCCTCGGCCCCAGCCGAGCTCCCCGCAATGTGTCAACTATCCCGAGAGCCCAATCTGTCCACGAGCTCTCGACAGGACCTAAGGGAAAAGTACGCGCTCAAATCACTCACTAGCTCTCGGTGGAAGACAGCTCATACGCTGATCAGGAGCTCGGAAGAACACTTTGAGTGTTCTTGAAGCCCAGAATCCGGCGGCCGTGCTCCGCCGCACAAACCGCCGGAAAACTCAAACGAACAGAGTGTCAAAAACCGAGAAAAGTAAAACCCTCGAAAACTCCCCAAAATGCAGAAAAAATGCACAAAACTTCAGAAAAACAGAGAGAAACTGAAGAAGAACACAATACCTTGGATTTGGGGGAAGATCTTCTCAAGAAATGCAATTGAAATACTTCGTGCATACACTAACATGAAACATACGTACATGACACGCTTCTAGCACGGTTAAATACCAAGATTTTAGATCCTCAGATCCACAAACATTCGATTGATTGGGACTAGTGATACCAACAAATCACAAGGGATGCCCAAAAAATGCCCCTGCCAAGCTTGCAAGAGAAGTCAAAAAAATTACTGCCAGAATTGGCATTGAGCGCTCAGGGTATACCCTTTGAGCGCTCAACTCAACCTTGAGCGCTCAACCCTATAGCATTGAGCGCTCAAGCCTCGGTTTGGTCCTCCAGCGCTCAAAGAGTTCAACTCAAGCGCTTGAACCCTTCAACGGGGACGACGGTTCAGAAACATAACGTTCGAATTAACTCTGATTTACACCGATTAAACTCCCAGAACGTTTCACAAACTTCAGAGATCGAGTTTTTTACACCCCTCAGGCGATTTCGAACCAAATCTTTACTCAAATTTCTTGCAAAATCAAAAACCCCCAAATTCTAGGGTTCGTCCATACGATTCTCGGTCAAAATTAGTTTGATTCCATTCGATTAGGGCTTGATTGAAAGCTTTCCATGGAAGATACCGGTGAATCACATTCTCCGCTGACTTCGCCGACGGTGGAGAAGGGCGGAAGTAGTACAGTGGTGCCACCACCGACGGGTTCGAGCGCTCAGGGCGACTTGCAGGAAACAGGGGTGGGTCCCACAGTGACTGGGACACCACCCATGGCTACAGAGACGACGGGGAGAGATGGAGAAGGAGAGAGAGAGAAGGAAAGAGAAGAAGATGGTGGTAGTGGTGGTGGTGATCCGGAGGCCTCCGGCAGCGGTGTGGATCCAGCCACCAAGGCAACGGTGGCTGGCGGTGATGATGATGGCAGTGATGGGGGTAGGGAAGGTGGTGGTGATAGTGATGGGGGTGAGGGTAGTGATAGTGATGGTGGTGAGGATGGTGATAGTGATGGTGGTGAGGATAGTGATAGCGGCAGTGGTAGCGGTGATGGTAGTGATGATGGTGATAGTAGTGATGATGGTGATGGTGAGGGTGATGGTAGCGGTGGTGATGACCCGGGGACGGAGAGAGTAGAGGAGAGGAGGGAGGAGTTGGTGGAGGAGAGGGTAGAGGTCCATGACGTGGACAGCGACGGCAGTAGTGACGAGACGGCCGAGGATGCTCGTTGGAGGATAGTGCCGAGATCCAGTCAGCGCCCTAGCGAGGGGGATAAGGGGAAAGCGGCGGTGATTGGTGGAGAGTCAGCGACTCAGGGGCAGAGTAGTAGACCGTCGGCTCAGGGTCCCGTTGGGATTTCTCGAGGGGATTACCTGGAGCACGCGCCGCCGGAGGTAGTGATGGCGGCTGCAGTAGATGCCCCGGGGATTTTGGATGTGGCCAGGGCGGCCATGGTGGAGGTTAGAGAGAGGGAGGCGGCGATGCTACGGGAGGCTGCTGCTGAGGACGAGGCGGCGAGGGCCTTCTGCGAGGAGTTTGAGACAGAGGAGGCGGCGGAGGCGGCCAGGATACGAGCCGAGGAGGAGGAGAGGGCAGCTGGACGGAGGGTGACGGTGGTCCAGGCTGCCAGACACTGGTTGAGGAGAGGGAGGCCGGCTTTCGACGCGGCGACTTACGCCCCACCGGTGCACCTCTTCGTGCCTTCTGCTGCAGACGATTACACTCCCCAACGGGAGTTGTACTTCGGAGAGGAGGTGCTACTGGACCCCGAGGTTCACCTCTCGACTGACTGCTTGACGGTACACTTGCTTTACTTTCTTGCTTATTGCTTTTTGGCGTTCCCTTAGTAGTTAACAAACCTGATTTGCATTTGAATGATTGAATTACTGCTTATGGATTAAATGAAAGATTGGACTAACGCCTGATTGTTTGCTTGCTTGTTGAATGTGTGCAGAGAAACTTGAGCTTGAAGGCTCACGGGGGTATGGGCTCTAGTTGGGAGATCTACCAGCAGTTGCATGTCTCGGTGAGGACTCTGGTGGATATGGCGGGGTTTGGGAGGTTCATCCCGACTCTCACGAGCACACAGCACGACCATGCTGTGGTGACAGCACTGGCCGAGAGGTGGAGGGACTCTACGAGTTCTTTCCATCTCGTTGTTGGAGAGGCGACGATGACCCCGCTGGATTTCTCAGCGATCACGGGGTTGAGGGTAGGAGGAGACCCGATCCCGTTCGACTCGGGGATTGGCGGAGACGTTGCTGCGCTGCGATGGTTCTTGGGCTTCGTACCCAACAAGGAGGGGGAGACGGCCACGTATGGCCAATTCAAACTGAAGGGATTGGGCGAGCCGACTGATGATGAGGATGCAGCACAGAAGGCGAGGTGCTACTTGTTATACCTGTTTGGGGCTTCACTGTACCCAAATAGGCGTAACAGGGTGCACCTCTCCTACCTTGGAGGGTTGAGGGATTTCACAGTTGCGGCAAGGTTCAACTGGGGAGGAGCGGCACTCGGGAGTTGCTATGCGTTTATGAACGCCGTCTCGAGGCGGAAAGGGACTAGCATCTCCGGACTGTGGAGCGTCTGGGAGGTAAACACAAATGCTTTCATTTCAAACTACATGCATGCATTTCAATACTCGTACATGATCAACTGACTCGTTTATTGTTTGACATGCAGCTTTGGGCCTACGAGGTATTGGGGTTGCACCCCCCAGAGACGCGGTACGTGGACCCGGATGTCATCCCCCGAGCACTGTGCTGGGGTGAAGGCTTCCGTTACGGCGGCTCAGCGCGAGGGAACATCCACGTTCTCCGCGCCTCGCTGGACAGTCTCCCTGCTTCTTTGGTAAGAATCAAGCTCTCATACGCATTCAATCTCGCTTTCGATTTGCTTATTACCATGCCCTTGATTACTAATGCTTGAATAACCTTTTGCAGGTCCGCTGGAACATATGGGACGCTATCGACGAGCCTTACCTGGCTCCGAGCCGGAGGCTCACGAGGGGGAGGGTTTTGCTGGAGTGCCAATACGGCTGGTTCTGGTATCTCGGCGACAGGGTAGTACGCCAGTCGATACGGGCTGGCGAACCACAGGTGCCAGGACGCCTTCCTCCACGAGTGCTGATGACGTCTCGGTATACGCTGGCAGAGATCGAGCGTTTTACAACGCCTGACCTGAACCTGAGCCAGTACTTGCGTCCGGCCCTGAGCTACAGAGACTACTTCAGGAAGTACTTGGCCGGTTCACTGGAGTCGGAGGAGTGGAGAGACAAGGTTGAGGAGGAGAAGGCCGCGAAGGCGCGGGCCTCAGCTGGAGGGGTAGCCAGAGGTGTGGACGCTGGCACCTCCAAGTGGTGGGTGCACGTTACTTCTGCCGGTGGGGAGGCAGGGGATATAGACATCCCGAGGCCACCAGCAGACTTTCCGCAACTCTCGGCACCGGTAAGAAATATTCCACTTATTCAGATTCGCATGTTTTGATTATGAATGCCTGAATGCACGGACGACTCAAATTATGATTTGCTTGCAGGTTTCACAGGAGGCGGCGCAGACTCTGCACGAGCAAAACCGAGGACTACGCGTCCTGATTCGCCGTCTCATAGCCGGGGAAGAGGTCACTATTCGCCGAGAGGGCGACTCGGCACCTCCTGCTGCCCCAGGGCCTTCTCGCCCGAGAGTTGCACCGGTATGTAATCCACATCGCTTGCACTTTGAATTTCTTGATTATACCGTGTACTGATTCCTTTTTCTGTTTGCCTGATGATGCAGCCGCCCGTGTACAGGAAGAGGCCCCATGCTGGAGTGGACGGTCCTGGAGATATGACTGTGAGGCTCGGGCGTTCAAAGATGGCGGCGGCGGGACTCGAGGAGGAGAGACCGCGGAGGCTGACTCGCCGGAGGGTGGATGTAGCACCTGAGAGGGTAGTTGAGACGAGCTCGAGCGACGACAGCGTTGATGACGCTAACTACCCCTCTTCCCGGCAGGAGCGACAGGAGCAGCGACAGGGGGACGAGACTGAGAGCTCGGACGAGACGATGGACGAGTCGGAGTAGCACAGTAGACATAGAGTAGTTTTAGAGTTTTGCCTTTGCTTTTCTTCTTTTCTTTTGATTGGGCCTGCATGCCTCGGTAGATAGATGGATTGGGCCTGCGTGCCCCTGGTAGTTAGTGATGATACTTGGATCTGATATTTTTGCTTTTCATGGATTTGGATCAGTTTATACATGACTTACACTTTCATTTGTTCATCGTGTTATTCTCTGCTTTCAATATTCAGACGAACAAACCTGTTGTAGAATGTACATAACCTATCCACAAAATTTTGAATTCAAACATCCAAGAACAAAGCTTAAAACTTGACTTCAAAGAAAAGATCACATGTTCGAGAATTTGGACGAAACATGATTATTTGAGTTTATGTACAACTGGAATATGTATTTACATGCCGCACAGCTTGACGCGTTTCTTGTATACAAACTATACAAAACGACCTTTGAACGGAATTTGATGTTCACAAGGCATATTTGAAAATAAAAATGTTTCGTGAGTCTGTTTATATGTGATGAATTGCCATGCTGCCACTTCGACCAAGTCACAAATGACCAAAATGCCCCTGTAGTTGCCACCATCTAGCAAGGAAATCCTCCGAACCATTTTTGATGCGGCGACGGCCGTCATTTCATTGCTTGAGTTGGCCGTTGATACCCCAAAACCTTGCATGATCAAAGAAATGCCTCGAGAATCACTCCGGCAAGTCACAAACATCTATTGACTCGTGTCTCGATGATTGGAAATGGCTAACATGGTAAGAAAATAGACCCGGATGTCCGACGGCCGTTTTCTAGTTTCAAACTTCTTTATGTGAGTATCCCGTGTCCGAACACGTATCGGCTTGTTAACTCGAGAAACGGGACGCTCCGCGAAGTCACAAATGTCCATTGGGACTTGGCTCGGGTGTTGGTTGAGGGTTAATAAGCTTAGAAGAGGTTTCGGGCATCAAATGGACAAAAGGACTGCTGCTGCTGTCTGCTGCTGTTCTGCAGGCCTTGAGCGCTCAATGGGGGTTGAGCGCTCAAACTCAGAACCTTGAGCGCTCAAGGTGGCTTCAAGGGATTGAGCGCTCAAGGTCATGGGCTTGAGCGCTCAAGGTCTGTTCTGGGCAGGCACATTGTGTTGCTTCCCAATGCATTTTTGGACCCTTTTGCATGGTTTCTTCTGCCTTAAATGTCTTGTTGCTCTGCCATAACATCTCCCAAGCTTTGAACATCACCTTCCCAAGGTCTTTTCACACTTTTCCCATAAATGCCATACTTTTCCAATATATTTTCAAATTTTCCAACTAAAGCATTTTGGAAATATATGCATGACCATCTTGAAAATGTAATCTTTGATTTCCAATGTTGCATGGCATATTTGTAAGGTTCCTCCCAAGTCCCCTATAAATACCACTCATGATCAAGCCTTTCCCCACACCATTTCCACATCAAATTTCATTTCTTTCTCCACACATCTTACTCATCAATCTTCCACTGCTTTCTCATGGCTGCCCTTGACCCTTCCGTTATCAACTCTTGGGTTGCTAGCTTTGAAAACATCGATTGGTTCAACTTCCGAGGTCTTGGACTCAACGCTCTTCGTCATCTTCACACTTTCCCCATCCGCCAAGACATCTTGCATGCCGCGGTTCGTTGTTGGGATTCGGAGCTCCATGTGTTCCGTTTTGGCTTGCAAGAACTTTGCCCGACCGTTGAGGAATTCCAAGCTTACCTTGGCGGTCGTGCTTTCGCCGATCCCGTCATTCCACCCATTCGTCAAAACTATGCCGACATTCTCAGTAGGAAGCTTGGTCTTGGGAATGGTGCTGCGCGCTTTTTGATTCGCAATGAGACCCTCAACGTTCTTCGTCTCTTTGCGGATTACGGTCCAACAGGCGACCTTTTAGATTTTACCGTTCAGAATCGGCGCATGTTTGCACTTTGCATGTGTCTCTTGGCATTATACTTGTTGGTCCCAAGTGATGGCCATCCGAGTTCTGCTATTGTCGGCGTTGCCGCTCAGATTGAACAACGGAGGGATGTGGTTCCTTTGGTTTTGGCCGAGACAATCATGGGTTTGGATGCGGTTAAGGCTGGAAGGACAAACACCTTTGCCGGAAGTCCACTTTTGCTCCAGGTTTGGTTTATTTGGTTTGGATAATTTGGTTTTGGGGATTTTGGTTGTTTGGTTTGGTTTTGACTTTGACTTGGATGTTTTGGTTTTGGGGATTTTGGTTGTTTGGTTTGGTTTTGACTTTGGCTTGGATGTTTTGGTTTTGTAGGTATGGTTGTTTGGTTTGGTTTTGACTTTGGCTTGGATGTTTTGGTTTTGTAGGTATGGTTGTTTGGTTTGGTTTTGACTTTGGCTTGGATGTTTTGGTTTTGTAGGTATGGTTGTGTGACAAAGTTGGGCTTTTGAGGGAGCCGGCGGGTAATTGGGTTTATGAGCCACAGACTTGGGTGAGTAGGCCATTTGTGCATGATGAGGTTGACGAAGATGAATGGTTTGACTTCTTCAGGTCACTAGGGGAGGATCACATCACTTGGCGGTGCCATTGGTTACCTTTGCCAGACATGACGGCCAATCACATGGGCGACACATGGGTGATTCTGGCGGGTTTGCAAGGATATGCCTACTATTTCCCACAACGAATTCTCCGCCAATATCGCATTCGTCAAGAAGTGGAGTACTCATTTCCTGCCACCTTTAGCCTTCCCAAATTCAAGCATTTTGTTCTTGAGCATTATCGTTCTTCTTGGAGAAATAGGGTTCTTTGGGCTCCAGATCCCTACCCAACTATTCACTTGAATGGACATTACAGAGAGTGGATGAGGGAGCAAATGGAGGCACGACGCTGAAGAAATTAGCGCAATTTGACTCTCGACTCACTAAGCTGCTTCCCGAAATAAATGGTGCTTTTTTTTTTTTTTTTTTTTTAGGCTGCTCAGTTTATGTAATCGAAGAAGTGATTTGAATAAAATTGAACGATGAAGGGTTTCCCCCTCTTGGTTCATTCAGTTCCATATGCTATCTTCTTTGAAAACTGCGGACTCATGGACCAACTCATCAGATTTAGACCGAACCCCAAGATAGGGTTGCCTACGTATCCCTTTTCAAGGAATCGTCAGTCATGGCGTAGTTCAGGGAAAGGTTCGCTCGGGTATTAACACTCTTTTTTGCGCTCTAAATTTTGCCTGGCACCGCCTTTTCAGGTTTTCGGTCCAGCGAGCTTCTTTGAATTTTTGCCTTAAATTTTGCCTAGACTGCCCAGTGTGGGTTTTCAGACTAGCAGGCTTGCTCTAATTTTTGCTTGGGTCGGTTCGCCCTTGCGATTTTCCGCCCAACAAGCATCTCTCAGGGGTAATATCGCTTGAGTTGGTCCAAATTGACAAGATTGCTGAACTCGTTACCATCCAGATCAAGGATTACAGCTGCCCCACCATCAAGAATGGTCTTGATTATGTATGGTCCTGCCCATTTCGGCCTGAATTTCCCTCGTGGATCAAAAATCGGTGCCCGAATCTCTTTCACCACCATGTCTCCTTCAATCAGATCCCTGGATTTCACCTTCTTGTTAAATGCGCGGGCAATCCTTCTCTGATATCCCTGAATGTGATACAATGCCTGCAATCTCCTTTCATCAAACAACATCAACTCTGAAAATCTGTCGCTCAGCCAGTCCGCTTCGTCGATTTCATTTTCTATCATCACCCTCAAAGACGGCACTTCAAGCTCAATGGGAAGAACTGCTTCCATACCATAAACCAAAGAATACGGTGTTGCCCCTGTTGGAGTTCGGATCGAAGTGCGGTACCCCCATAATGCCAATGGTAACTTCTCATGCCAATCCCTAGATGATTCGATGGTTTTTTCCAGGATATTCTTGATTGATTTATTGGCTGCTTCTACTGCTCCGTTGGTTTGCGGCCTGTATACTGTTGACTTATGCACCTGAACATTGAATTCCTCAAGTACCTCCGCTGCCCTTCCTTTAAAATGTACACCATTGTCTGACACAAAGGCACTGGGAACCCCATATCGGTAAATGATGTTTTGTTTAATAAAATGAGCCACCTGTACTGCAGTCAATGTAGCGTAAGAAGCTGACTCGACCCATTTTGTGAAATAATCAATCGCCACCAATATGAACTTGTGACCATTCGATGCGGGCGGCGTGATTTTCCCGATCACATCTATTCCCCACACTGAGAAAGGCCAAGGCGTTGCCATTGTATGAAGTTCAGACGGCGGGACATGCATGAGATTAGCATGGACTTGGCACTTATGACATCTCCGCACATACTGAACACAATCCGTTTCCAAAGTTAACCAAAAGTATCCTTGCCTCAGAATCTTCTTTGCCATCATTAATCCGCTCATGTGGGGACCGCAGATTCCTTCATGAATTTCTTCCATTACTCTTTTTGTGTCATCACCATGGATGCACAACTTGTGCATGCCACAGTATGATCTCTTGTATAACCTTCCACCACAGAGGATGTATTGTGATGCCAGCCTTTGTAATGCTATCCGATCCTTCTTATTTGCTCCTTCCGGATATTCCCCTTTTTCAACCAGATTCCAGATATCATGATACCAAGGCAAACCATCGTTAATTTCGCCAACGTTCATCACATACTCATAGGCTGGCCTATCCCTTTGCTCGATCATGATTGGTCTCATTCTTACTCCCACAGGCAATTCCACCATAGATGCCAAGGTAGCAAGAGCGTCGGCAAAATGATTCTTCATTCTCGGGATGTGCGTAAAAGTAACTTGTTCAAATTGATGAATCAGATCGTCGAGGTCTTTGTGGTATGGCTTCAGCTTTTCTTCTCGTACTTTCCAATCACCGTTGGCTTGGGAAACCACCAGATTCGAGTCTCCAACCACTTCCAATTTCTTTATCCCGATTTCAAAAGCAGCCTCCATTCCAACAATGCATGCTTCGTACTCCGCCTGGTTATTGGTAACTTCGAAATTCAACTTGAAAGAGAGAGGAATATGAGGTCCTTCTGGTGAAACCAACAAGATGCCGATCCCAAATCCTTTCCGATTTGCAGCTCCATCGAAGTACAATTTCCAAACATCCTCTGTTACTGTCATAACACTCTCATCGGGAAACTGGAACTCCGTGTCTTCTGGTCCTTCGATTGGATGATCTGCCAAGAATTCTGCTACAGCCCTACCTTTCACTGATTTTCGCGTCATATACTTGAGCTCAAATTCAGCCAACAGAAGCAACCATCGTGCTAACTTTCCGGTGAGCGCCGGTTTTTCAAACAGATATTTGAGGGGATCCATTCGAGAAATCAACACCACCGAATAAGCTAGCATGTAGTGTCTTAGCTTTTTAGAGGCCCATACGAGGGCCCAACAGGTCTTCTCCAAAGGTGTGTATCTTTCTTCGGCTCCGACCATCTTCTTACTTAAATAATACACCGCCTTCTCGACTCCTGCTTCACTTTCCTGTGCCAACATGCAGCCCATTGCGGACTGCGTAACTGATAGATACAAAATCAGAGGCTTTCCGGGCGTTGGCGGTAGCAGTACTGGAGGACTTTGAAGATACTGCCGAATTGATTCGAAGGCTTTCTGGCACTTGTCTTCCCATTTGAATGGCACTCCTTTCTTGAGTAAATGAAACATCGGCTCGCAAGTTGAGGTTAACTTGGCGATGAATCTGCTGATAAACTGAATCTTTCCCAGAAAACTCCGAACCTCTTTCTCCGTCTTTGGCGGCTCCATTTCCAATATAGCTTTGATTTTTGATGGGTCAACTTCAATCCCCCTGGTGGTAATCATGAACCCCAACATCTTCCCAGCGGTGACTCCGAATGTGCACTTTTGTGGATTGAGACGCATCCGGTACTTCCGTATCCTTTCAAAGAATTTGCGTAATGCTGGGAGATGCCCTTCCCTTTCTTTAGCCTTCACAATCATGTCATCCACATATACCTCGACCTCTTTATGCATCATATCATGTAACAGAGTTGTGGCCGCTCGTTGATAAGTTGACCCTGCGTTCTTCAATCCAAATGGCATGACCCTGTAACAAAACGTCCCCCATTCAGTGGTGAAGGTTGTTTTCTCTCGATCTTCTGGTGCCATCAGAATCTGATTATACCCTGAAAACCCATCCATAAATGACAATAGAGCATGCCCTGCCGTGTTATCCACCAGTACATCAATGTGAGGCAAGGGAAAATCATCTTTCGGACTAGCCTTGTTCAAATCTCTGAAATCTACACACACCCTGATCTTGCCGTCCTTCTTGGGCACTGGCACGATGTTCGCAACCCACTGCGGATATTCAGTTACCATCAAAAAGCCGGCATTGAACTGCTTGGTAACTTCCTCTTTGACTTTCTCAACCCAATCAGGCCTGATCTTTCTCAGTTTCTGTTTTACTGGTTTCACATCGGGATACAAGGGAATTCGATGTTGCACAATTTCAGGATCGATTCCGGGCATATCTGCGTGGGACCAAGCGAAAACATCTTCAAATTCTTTGAGTAAATCAACGAGTAATTCTTGTTCCTCCGAAGATAGCCCGGAACCGATTTGAACCATGCGAGGATTCTCCACATCTCTCAATTTAATTGAAATTACTTCTTCTTTTATTGGCTGAGCATGCCTTTCATTTTCCCTTTCAATTAGGGACTTAAGTTCTTTGGGTATTTCTCCCTCGAACTCAGTCTCATCATCGTCGGGGTCTACACAATTTATTTCGGGGACAGCAAAGTAAGCGAAATCACCATTTATTTCATTAACAAAGCCCTCCGGGGCACAGTACATGGCATTAGACTCAAATTCGAAATAAAAATGACGACGTGGAGGGCCATGAGGCACAAACTCCGACTTACAGCCAAATTCAAACCCTGACTCAGACTCGAACTCTAGCTTAGTGAATGCATTAGTGAATTTTACAACAGGAGTGAAAGTGCAATTCTTGTATTCACCGACTGCATCCACTATTAGCACGCTGGGATCTTCAAAGGCCTCCTGTCCGAGCATCATCACTGCTGGCTCCTCTTTATCCTTACCTGTTAGACTGACCTCATCGAACATTGACATCAAAATCCCACCGTCCAAAGCTTCCATCCAATCTGCTTTGAGGTCTTTCACCAATTTCTCGACCTTTTCATGTTCGTCTTCACTATCCCAAGCATCATCAGCAAAGATCTCGAACCCAGGGTGCACCTCTCCACTTATTTCATTTACGAACGGCTCAGGCTGGCCGTGATATGGTGGATTTGACCCTTCCCCAACAAAGCGGATCCGACGGTTTGCACTGCTACTAGCTTTATTGGCTCTCCCTTTTTGCATCTCTTTCAATGTAGGTTCATATCCTAACCCGTAACGGCCTCGCTGAGAAGGGAAATCTGGAAACTGAGCCACCCCCTGATGAGTTCGACCTAAACCAGTGCCTGGCAGATAAGACATCCTCCTCATCATTTCGAGGGCTGTGGTGCTGATGGAAAAATCGTCGTCTATACGAAGCGTGAACACACCACCGGATGTATCAAAAGCAAAGCCCCCAAGCTGAACATCATTTTCATCATGCATGATTTCTAACAAAGGAGCATTATCTTCAGCATGAGGGCGAATGCCTGTGTCACCATAGAGAGCAACCGTCCCATTTTCCAAGCCAAGTAGAACCTTTTGATGCAAGGTGGACGGAACTGCCATGATATCGGGTCGATGCATCCAAGGTCGTCCCAATAGCAAATTGAATGAAGCTGGGATCTCAAGCACATGAAACTCAACTGTTGATTTGAACCCTTCCGCAGCGATTTCCATTTCAACAGTTCCAAGCACATTGCGACGGGTGTTATCATAAGCTCGGACAGTGAGACTAGATGGCGTGAAATCCTTTGGTTTAAGCCCCAAGCACAAAGCTGTTCGGAGAGGGCATACATTGAGTGCGGACCCATTATCTATCAATACAACCGGGATCCACTTCCCCATGCACTTCATAGTGACATGCAAAGGCTTGTTGTGATCAGTTCCCTCGAGTGGCAGATCGGCTTCGGTAAAGGTTACGACATGCTTGGTTGGTTTGGGAGTAATGGTAGGTTTGGTGATTATTGCAGCTATCATAGCTTCAGGGGTGATATCTGGTGCAACTTCCATACAGGATAATGCTTGAGCGAGCTTTTGGCGATGCTCGCTGGAGCTCATAAGCAATCCCCAAATGGTAAGTGCGGCTGGGGTTTTCTCAAGTTGCTTTTGGATGGGATTTTCTTCGTTGGTTGGAGGGAGTTTTGGACGAGGAAAACGGCTGTTAGCCGCGGAGGTAGCTTGGGATTGGTTGGTTGTTGGGTTAAAAAGGTTTTGGAAATCGATTGGATTGGCGATTGGATCATTGAGGTTGTTTGGATAAGACGGTGTGGCTAGGTTATTTGGTAGAGCTGGGTTATTTTGTGGAGTTGGGTTATTTTGTGGAGCTAGGTTAAGAGGTGGTTGGTTTGTGGCTTTTGGTTGTGGGTTGGATGTGTTTCCAGTGAACATTTGAGGCGGTTGATAGAATCGACCACTCCGAAGAAGGTGAAGAACTGAGTCAATATCATCCCCCCACAAATCAGTGTCATCTGTGTAGAAATCAACAAGATCCCCCTCCGCCTTTCTTTTCCCCTTCGCGATACTGGCGTCTTTCAAACCTTTGGTAATCCCTTCGACAGTCGCTTCGCGCTCCATATATCCCCATTTTCCATGGCGGCTTCATTAACAGCCCGGACCTCGTTGTTTCCAACCCACAGCGGTGCTACGCCCTCGTTCTGATAAGCCCACATATTTGCTACAACATTTTCCTCCATTTGCTGTCCCCAAACATCGGGCAGGCCACTGTTCAACACCATGACATTACAATCCTCCGGGATTTGCACTTGAGGTGCCGGAAGATTCTCATTGACTATGTAATCGTAGGGTGTGAACTCAATCCCCTCCGTCATTCGATTTATTGCTTGTTCACTCATCATGGAGAAATCAGGGCGACCCTCCCATAGTGGTGGCATTGGAAAATAAGACTCATCAAAGAACATGGGGAGTGTGGATCCGTCCAAAGGATCGTTTGGGTCCATGAGCTGCCATTCACTTGGTGTGGGATCCCACTCATCTTCTTGTGCATTGTTGGTTGCCACAATTTCTTCTTGCCAATTTTGCCCTTGTCCTTCTTCCATTGGTTGCATTACTGGCAATAGTTCAAACAGATTGGGAAGTGCAAATCCATCAAGCGGATCTGCCAACATTGGGTCCCAAAACTGGTTAACCATGGCATCAAATAGGGGTGCTTCATTTAACTGTTCATTTTGCGGCCAAGCTTCTTCGTTTGCTATGTTGTTGGCCACCATCTGTTCATACTCATGAGCTTCCATGGCCATTATCAAATCACCCCATTCTTGCCACACATTGGGGTTCAAGTGCACATCAAGAAAACATGCCTCGCATTCATCTGGTATAGGCACAATGGGCTTAGGATCTGTTTCGGGTATGATGTATTGGCTTGGGTCAAATGGAGTGGGGTTTAGGTCTTTTTGAGTGGAGCTAAGGGTAATCTGACCTATGTCATTGTTTCTTTTGTGGGTTGGCAGAGGATTTGTGAGGATATTGGGTTTTTCAGTGGGGTCTCGGATTTGTTTGTTGTCAATGAGATCTTGAATCTCATGACGCAGGCGTTGGCATCTTTCAGTGGGATGGCCGGGTGTTTGATGGAATATGCAGAAGGCGTTTGGGTTATATGTTGGTGGGGGATTTTGTGGAGGTGGAGTTGGCTGAAGGGGTTTGATTTTTCCCTGTTGCACGAGTCGCTCGAAAGCAACAGGTAGAGGTAAGGGAAGAGGGGTAAAAATACGCCGTCCTCTTTGGTTTTGGAGTGGTTGAGTTGGTTGGGTTGGTTGAGATAGGATGGCATTTATGGGTTCAGCTTTATGGGGTTGGTGATTTGTGGAGTTGGAGGAAGTACCAGCTGTGTAACTGGGGTTGGTGTATAGGGAAGAAGTGTTGCCGATGTAGTTTCGCTTGGGTTTTGGGAAGGAGTCTCCCTTTTTCAACATCCCGCTCTGCAGAGCTTCTTCAATTGAAAGACCCATCTCAAAATAGGTCTCGAAGTTATGTGCTTGGGCCATGACCATGTATTGAGCCAAATCGGGCTGTAGGTTCTTGGTTATAATGCGCATCTGATCTTTGTCACTGGGACGATCGGTCATTTGCGCAGCCTTGGCTCTCCACCTTTTCACAAAATCGGCAAATGATTCCCTTTCCTTCATTTTGATACTCTCAAGTTCACGAGTGGTGACCTTGAGCTGCACGTTATATTCATACTGCTTAATGAAAGCAGCCACCATCTCTTCCCAAGTTTGTCTCTTCGAAATGTCAAGAGATAAGAGCCATTGAAGTGCTGGTCCTTTTAGGGTTTCATGAAACATCTGAGCCATGGTTATCTCGTCAACTTCTTGTAACGAGAGGGAGCTTACATATGCCTGAACATGCCCTCTCGGATCCCCAGTCCCATCAAACTTTTCGAAGTCCACATGCTTGAACTTCTTAGGGAGTTTAGCGCCCGGGAAAATACATAGCTTACTCATGTCAAAACCGGTAATGGCTCTCTTCTCACTTTTGGCAACCGATTCTTCTAACTTGAGTATTTTAGCTAACATTTCGGACAATTGGGGATTCTCAGGGGGAGGGGGTTGTTCCGGATGTTCATCATTTGGGATTTCTTGATCACCCTCGGGCATACGCTGCTGAGGTGGGGGAAGTCGACTCTGTATGTTTACCATAATTGCCATGAGTTGGGCAATTCGGGTATCATTCCGGACCCTCTCATCATGCATTTCCTTTCTCATTTGTTCAAACTCATTCGGGGGATCCTGTTCTTGTTCTGCCGCCATAGCTGACTCAACCTTTGGTGATAAGGATCTAGATAATCTCTGTCCGGGAGGTCGAGTCCAAACAGGTAAGGTCTTCTTCTTCTTTGCAGGCCCAATGATTCAAGAACTGATCAAAAAGCAAAGGCCGGACTCAGATGTGTACTCGACGTGTCTACTATGCACAAAAGAATGATTTGCAAAATGCTCTCAATCGTCTCGCCGCGACTTGACTCACAGAGTTAGCCCTATTTCTAGCCTTAAGAGTTAATCTACCGGTTTCGGAACTCACTTGGAATCGTTTGCACAGCAGATTGAAACAACACCACGGGTAAGTCATTTTACTCGGCAATTACGGCTTTAACCTATAGCCTAGATGTTAAAACCGCAATCGTTATCCTTTCTTTGACCATCCGAGGCAGAGCAATGAGGTGTCGCCATCCAGTTACAATCGATTCCAAGGCTAGTCCGAAACACGGGTGACCGTTCGGGCACGGTCAACACCGGAGGTATCTCAAACTCCGTGGATTTAAAGTCTCCTAGACTGAACTCAACAGTTTTGGAAGATTGCCCCAATCCTCAAGTTTTCTTTTTGAAGCAATAAAGTCCTTAAATTTGAATAATCGAATTTGGGAATCTCTGATTCATACTAATTCCGACAATGATCTAGATCAGAAGCCTAAGGGCGATTGATCCTTCTCGGGCCAAGGTCCCTTAAACCTGGCTAGATCAGTGTTTAGAAATTTGATAATCCAAAGTTTCCCATGTCCGGTCACTCTAAAGACCAACTCGCAAGAACAACGTGCATATGGGATGCACGACTCATCATCGGGCCAGGGCAATCTCCTACTAACCGCAGAGGCCCTAAAATCTAAACTGAAAAACAAAAACGGACGAACGCTCGCAACAACTATGTACAATGCAAATGTATGAATGCAAAGCATGGCATGGCAGGGGAAAGCGGTAATGATAGCACGTTAACATGGTGGAGCATGTAAACTTAACACATGGGTAGGCTGCTAAACGTGGGGTTCTATGGCTAATTATATGCGAAAGGCTGGTTTTGGTCGCTGAGGGTACCCCGGACTCAAAATCAAAACCGCCTCCTACCGTCAAAGACGATAGTGACGATGTGATTTATCACGGTCGAGGGCTGCTGGGCATTTCGGGATTCCCTGTCACCGGCAAGCCGGGCAGGATTGCCAAAACACGCCAGCGGGGCTTAAGAACCATGCAAGTGCAATGCAAAATCGAATTTCAAATATTTGAAAAAAAAATCCCACAAAACATCTTTCAAACTAAACCCACTTTGATTAACACATATTTCAATAAAATTACACAAGTGTAATAAAAAATTGCACAAATGTAATTAAATAAAATATGCATTAACCAAAATATTCCCCAGCAGAGTCGCCAGCTTGTGGACGGCCCACTGGATTTCGGTGCGGTTCGCGTTCGAAAAGATTGATTGTTTGAGTCGCCACCCGGATTTTAGGTCCGAACCCGAGAAACCGATAAAAAGATGACTCGTTACCCATTTGAAAAGGATTTCACTGATCTTAGTAAAACCAAAGATTTCTCGGATTCGGGGTTTGGTTACGAGAGGGGAAGGGTTTTACGGCACCCCTCTCGCCCGGTCCGATGAACCGGTCTCTACTCGACATTTTGTGGGATTTTGAAAATATTTGAAATTCAACTTATTCATGAAAATAGGGAGGTTGGGGATGGGAATCACATAAACAATAAAAACATAAAAGATATACTTAAAGTGGATGCTTGTGCTTGATGATTTACATGAGTGGAGATGATAACAACAAATAAAATTGTTACAAATATTTACAGAAAATGAGAAATTACAGAAACCGTACAACAATCTCAGAAAATGCGAACGCGAAACCCCAGCAAACTGTTTCACAAACTGGATTCCAGAATAGGGGTTGAGCGCTCAGAGACCAAGGCTTGAGCGCTCAACCTCTTCAAACCAGTTTGAGCGCTCAAGGCATACGGGTCGAGCGCTCAAACCAGGTCTTAGCCTCTATGAAATTTCACCTTTTTACGACTTCTTTTCGAGATCGATCACTGATTAAGGACTTTTCAAGAGAAACAAGTAAGAATAAACTGATTGATCCCTCAAAGAAAGATGAAAAGGGCATGATTTCAACGAGTTAATAAGGAAATGTTTTGAAAATAGAGGAACGAGGAAGGAATCCAGATTATGAACACAATAATAACAACTCACACACACTGGAAGCACACTGAATCAGGATCCATCATTGAAACAACAAAATGCCCAAGAACAGCTTGAGCGCTCAAGTGAGTGAACTTGAGCGCTCAAACCATAATTTGACTTTCTGATTTCTGGCTTAGAAAGGAATGTTCGATGATTCTCAGGATCTTAAACATTTAGAACAAAGGTAAATAAAGAAGATCCAGTCACTGTTTTGCATTTAAAATGGAATTTTAAATGAGATATTGATTTTTGATCATCATAATGTGGTTAGCTAATGTTCATGCATGTGTTTTGGAAACAAAGGTAGACTGTTTTAAGAATATCATGAACAAAGGTAACCATTAAATAATGATCAAAGCCGAGAGATGGCACAAAAACTGGCAAAACAGAAACTATCCAGAACGAGGCTTGAGCGCTCAAGGCCAGAGGCTTGAGCGCTCAACCCCCGTGCAACTGCAGATTGAAAAAGTGTTTAAGAACAATGTTTAGACCTCTGTGAGTTCAATACAAGTAAGAAAAACTTGCTTGAACACACCGGGTCTTCCTCAGAAGAACCAAAAACAGTGAGGTTTTCACATTTCGACTACCTTTCTGAAATGCTTGAAGTTTGGGCTTGATTCTGGGCTTGGGGATGATGATTGTGGATGGTTTTGGTCTATAATCTGGACGAATTGGACAATGTATGTGGTTGGATGATGATCAAAGGATGAATTTGGGATTTGAAAAGTGGTTTTGCGATGGTTTTGGTAATGCTTGAGTGGTTTCTGGAGAGAGAAAGGGATGATCGAATTTCGGAGGAGTTTGGGAGCTAGAGTGTGAGAATTGCCAACCTCTAAAACCGGGGGTGGATAGTGGGTTTTATAGAGTGAGTGGGAGGGAAGAGAGGAGAGAGAGGAAGTGGGTTTTGGTATTTTGAGAGTATTTTTGGTGTATTTCTGCGGTTAGTGGGGTGTATTATACACAAGAGGATCGTATAAGATCACCCCAGACGCTCCCCATGCGAGAAAATCTCATGATTAGATATTCTCAGTTCTTGCCGATCGACCCGGGGTTGAGCGCTTAAAGCCGTGGGCTTGAGCACTCAAGGTGCTTTCCACAGGTTGAGCGCTCAAAGCCGGGGGGCTTGAGCGCTCAAGGTGCTTGATGGCAAGTTGTCTTTGGCTTGGCTTGGTTCAACACTTGTTTGGGTTGGTTTGAGCCGTTTAGGTTGCTTGAGGTGGTATTTGCTTGATTTTGGTCAAGTTCAAGTCAAACTCACAAGTTTTTGGTCCGTTTCAAGGAAATGCAAATCTTGGGTTCAAAATTGGGGTGTCTACACTTGGCTCGAAGATGGGATTTTCATGATTGGTCCGAGCACGACGGTGGAAGGCGGCGCACGAAATTTGATGCTAGAGAGAGAGACTGACGGTGACTCTCTCTCCCTCTCCCCATGTATTTATAGGGGATGACCCCTATTGAATAGGTGTCATAATGGCATCGGTTCAGGAGGCGAGGGGTCACCCCCTCAGATCATGACACCTGACCAACGCGTTCAAAATCGTTTGGGCGCAAATCCGCGTAACGGCTCTCGGACCAATCGCGTAACGACACGTGGCAGCAACGCCGTCTTGCGTCATAGATTCCTGAACCGATGTGTCAGACGTCTTTTCACATCACTATTTGATGTGACGTTTCGAGCCCTAACCATCCCCAAGCGCTCGGATAACGGGGACTTGGAGCATCGACATCCCGAACGCAGGGGCAACTCTCCGAGCACGGTCCTCCGACCACCTGCAATACAAATGCCGAGCCCGTTTTTCCGACCGCCATCCCCGATTGAATCAACTCCCACATTCGTCGTCCCTCGGCATGAGAAGTTGATGGGGCTACTGTAGCGGCCGGGTTCGTAAGGGTTAGCAGAGGCCCCATTCTGCATAATGGAAGAGCAGACAGGCCAACATCTCAAAACCTGCGAAACTAAATGAAGATCAACACATCTCGCCCCCGCCGAACGAACGATTCCCTCGGCGATCGGCGCGGATATCCAGGTTTGGACGAATATGGATTTTTGTATGACGTTCGCCGAGCCCGTGGGTACCGAGGACACGGTTTTCTCTACTTGGCCTTCGGATTGCTCTCGGGGCTCCGCCGATCGACGTTCCGAGCGCTCGAGAGGCCGGGTTGCTCGCGTGTCAAGTCGGTTGGCCTCAACACGCGGGGCTCGGATGTACTTGATTTGGCGGTGGCGTGTCTGGCACACTGCACGTTCCACGATGGAGCATTAAATGTGGCAGTCACCTACCCTGCCACCACCGCCTGCAGAGTCACGTGGGAAACGGGGAATGTCTCGAGGTGATATGACCCCTCAAGCACACGCGCCATGACGTCAGCCGAAACGCGGCGTCTGCAGCAGAGATGGAAGTCACATCAGCTGTCATTCCAGGCACGAATGACGGGCGCGTGAGGGGCACCGAGCGCGTGGGATGCACGCCCCCTCTGCCTATAAATACCCAACTACAACTACCACAATGGGTATCTCTCTCTCCTCATTAACTACTCTCAGAACTCTACTTCTCTCTCTATATCTCCGGTGTATTTCTTCTCTCTCCGGTGACTGACTTAGCCGTCGAAGTGCCTTCCCGGACCACCACCGTCCGGGTCAGGCACTGACGTGGTTATCTACGTGTGCAGGATACCCCCACCGACGGGCAGCTAGGGTTCAGGCACAGCTCAGTCATTTCACCATCGGTCACACCCATTCAGAAGGTCCAAAGAGCTCATTCCGGCGGAAAGCACCCCCACACCTAGGTTAGAGCCGAATAGTATAAGCCACGTACATGGCTAGAGTTACAATATTAAGTAGTGGCAACACTACGAGAGGGTGCACAAGGTTTAAGTGTCGAGCATGTTACTACTCCGCATCCTCATAAATAGGCCTGCAAAGGCATTGCTGAACAAACTATGATAGTTCGGTTGAACCACCTTGAGGAATAAGACAGTAGGTCATTCTAAAAGGATTTGGAATAGCCTCTTTTGTGATAAGAGGGAAATCCCGTAATATAAGGGATTGGTATGAAGTTTCAATATAGGGCAATGGGTCCAATATGGATATGGGATCTCGGCAGGTAGAGAGTCCTGATCGTATTACTTTCAAGATTGATTGAAGCGATTTCTACCTTCCTACATTCTTGGTTGTTAGGTGGATGTGGATTAAATGCTCTCCACGCGAGATCCAACCAATATGTTGGATCACCGACATCCCGTCGTGGAAAATTTTCATACGAAAGACTCCAAGATCTCGATTCCAACTGTATAACAGTCAAAGTTTTGTCAATGAAATTCAAACAGTTGATTAGCTTCCCTTAAGACCACCTTTCCATGATCTTCGTGGGTCTACAATGTTGGACCTTTCATTTGTGGTTGTGGACCTTTTTAATTTTTCTGTCCTGTCTCCATACAAGAATTTTTTTTTAACAATAAAAAAGATTTTATTAATCTTTAGAAACAAATTACAAATATTAAAATTAAGGATTCTAGGCACGAGGTATCAAAACAGAAAAAGAGCCGGCCTACAAAGAAAACACCTCTCACTCCGATAGACACCTACCACTAGGAACCAAAGGGAAAATAACAACCTGAGGCTGGCAAGAAACCAACCAAACTCCCTTCACTATTATTATTATAAAAACAAAAGGCCCCAAAGCGAAAAAATGACCAAACACCCTAACCAAAGCCCAAAGAACCACCACAGTTGAAAACAAAGAGGATCAAACTAGAAGGTGGGAATCCAGAAAAAAAAATACACCATCGACATCATTGGTTTTCTTCAGAGAAACTTCTTAGAACTTCATCCTCATTCCCCAAAAAATCTTCGCCTTCTTCTCATGTAGTACGTTTCCAACACTAAAGTAATACTCCAATATATTAATAAATACAGTTATATAAGGAGTGTTATATGTGGACGTGAAGCCCATTTGATCATTGTCTGAATGCGATATGATCTCCATAAACGCATTTGACTTCTTGTTAATGTTAATCAACCTGGTTTGGGATTTTGAGATACTTTCTCCATTCTTCTCTAACGCAATAACATGTTGACTTTGGTTCATCTTGTTCACCTTGCTTCTTGTTGTAACGCCCCACGTAGACCACTAGCCCAGTACTTTGATTTGATCCACAAGCTACACCACAAGGCCTAAAATGCTTAAACTCAAGGTACTAGTAGTCTCTTACATGGTTTGTTATATGTCCAAGATCACTCATGTAAACAACTAATGTGAAACTAAACATCATCTACCCCCAAACCTAGGGTATTACAATCTTCCTCCCTTAGAGATGCAACGTCCTCGTTGCATAGTCCCAAGAACCTCCCCTGGTGTCCGTGGTGGTAGAGCGCATCCTACCCACCACTTAGACTATGGCAGGGCTCTGATACCATTTGTAACACCCCACGTAGACTATTAGCCCAGTACCTTGATTTGATCCACAAGCCACACCACATGACCCAAAATGCTTAAGCCCAAGGTACTAGTATTTTCTTACATGGTTTGATATATGCCCAAAATCACTCATGTAAACAACTAATATGGAACTAAACACCATCTGCCCCCAAACCTGGGATGTTACACTCATGATGCTTGATATTAAAATATTTATGAGAGAGAGAGAGAGAGAGAGAGAGAGAGTGGAAAACAAATTGATCACTTCGAGGGGAATAGAACTTCAAATTAGATCGCTTCGAGGGGAATAAAATACCATTTTTCATATTAAAAAAATTGGTTTCGGAAAAAAGTTTTTCAAATACTGTTTTTTCATATTAAAAAAAGCTGGTTTAGGGAAAAAAGTTTTTCAAAAACCATTTTCATTTTTTTTTTTTAATTTTTTTTTTTTCAAAAAAATATTACAAAATAATTTTTTTTGAAAAACTACTTCCAAAAGTTTTTCTTTTGGAAAATATTTTGTTATAAAATTATTTATTTAAAATTTGTTCTTTTTTTTTTACAAAACTTTCCTTTTAAAAATGCTTCTTTAAAAAATACCCTTTTTTCATATTAAAAAAGATGGTTTCCAAAAATGTTTTTAAAGAATTCTGTTTTCGAAAACTATTTTTTACGTAAATTTTTTTCAAAATGTTTTTTTTAAATATTGTTCTTCAATTTTTCTTAAAAAATTGTTTTCGAAATATATTTTTCAAAAAGTAGTCTTTTTCTTTTTGAAAAGAGGGGGGTGACTGCGGATGATTTTCATAAATGAGGGGGTGAGTGCGTGATTTATAATGGACCTTACACCAATTATTTATTTTTTAGGGGTATTATAGTTTTTTCTGTCATTCCGTTAATGTAAGAGGTTTTTTGCATTTCGCATAGATGAGGGGGGGTCTATCTGAACGCTTTTAAACGTTAAGGGATCTCCGTGCAAAAGAGGCATGGATAAGGAGGTCTCCGTGAAATTTAACCTTCAAATTACTTAAATATATCATCTCTTGATACATTACAAATGGGCGGTTCCGCTAACACAACCTTTAACACAAATTTTGACACAAAATCTCAACCTTTGAAATGAATGGTTGAGATTAAAACATTGAAGTTGCACTCTCTCTCACTCCTCTCTCCATCTCACCCAATCCTTTTCTCTTCCCCACCAACTCTCTCTCTCTCTCTCTCTCTCTCTCTCTCTCTCTCTGTATTTCATTTCCTCTCCCTCTCCCCCCGAAATCTGTATATGAGGGGAAAAAATTGAGACAAATAATTTCTTTTTTTTTTTTGGCCACATACCTCATTATTTTTTTTAACAAAATCACCCGGCTTCATTTTTTAACAGAATCTCTAATCCAGTAACAATGTTTTGTTAAAAAAGGGCACATAAAATCTCATTTTCTTTCTTCTTCTTTTTCTGCAAAATCTTCCCATGTGGGACAAAAAACAAAAGCAAATGTCGAAACAAACAATTAATAACTATCAAAAGTATGAAATTGATAGAGCATACAATGCAATTGTCCAAGATGACGCTGGAATTGAGACACAATTGACCAATTCACATCATCAAACAGAATTCTCATACAGTCGAAAGAATAACCAGCGAAATATATTGGGTTCTCATACACTCATACAGTCATACAATTCCTAAATCAAAACCATATTGGGTTCTTAACAGTCCCTAAAATGGCCCAAATTTTGCATTCAAAGTTGGAGAGGGTAGGAGCTTTAGAAAACAAAAAAGCCCTAAATTTCTCATTCAAAACCTTAACAATAACACTAATCTGCTATTTTTTTGGCGACGGGGAGCACCAGGGGCGCGTCGGTAGAGGAGTGGGAGGGTTTAACAAAATACAGAGGGAGAGAGAGAGAGGAGAGAGAACTTGATTTTGGTGGAGAAGAGGAAAGGATTGGGTGAGGTGGAGAGAGGAGTGAGAGAGAGTGCAGCTTCAATGTTTTGATCTCAGCCATTCATTTCAAAGGCTAAGATTTTGTGTCAAAGTTTGTGTTAGCGGAACCGGCCCCACCTTACAAATGTAGTTAGTTTCTAAAGAATAGGGATTGGTACCCTATCACGTTGCCACCAATTTGTAACACTGCCGATTTACTTTAGCATCCCTAGGGAGAGCATGTACAATAGACTCTTTTAACTGTGTTTCCTTTAGCTATTTTAGTGAATGAAATAGGGGTATTTTGGATCAAACTCTTACGCACGTCCGATGGAGTTGATTTCTAGTAGGCCCCTCAAAAAATCATTCTAAGATGAATGAACGGTTTGGATCGTTCGTGTGTTGGTCAGTACATGGTCGGTGCATGGAAATCGGTTCCCCTTAATTTACTGTTACAAAGGTCCTTTTATTGTCAGTCTACTTTTCCCATATTTCAATATACTCCGTATAATTTGTAAACCTTCACTTTCGCTATTCATATACACTTTTCAACATTTCAATCCTCTTTAAACCTTAATGATAGCCCATTGGACTGATTTTAGAATTTTCTAATTATAAAATATGTCGTAGATTTAACTCTCACTCGCAACAGCACTGGATGCGGACGCGAGAATTCATGCACCAGATCGCAGTGCACCACCCTAGGTGAGGCGAATTGTGTGACTAAGGCTCTAGGTGTAGGTCATAGGTACTGGGTTGGCCTTAAACATAAATAGATGGAACTCGCGAGACTGTAATCCAACACAAGTAGTAGTGGCCCTGTTCGGTTAGGGGGTTTAGTTTTGTTTTAGTTTTGTTGACAGCATCATTTCCCTCATTTCTCTTTTTATCTCTCTCCACTCATTACACATGCTTACTCATCAAAACTAAACTAAACTACAAACCAAACACAACCAGTATAATTTTCCTTTCTAATCTCCTCTCAAGTAACTTTGCTGAAGTACTGATTTTGCCAACAGACGTACTCATTGGTTGACTCAGAATTTAGAGACAACGATCAATCTCTTCTCTCATGAGTACTTCAAGAAGTTAATTACAGTAGTACAATTTACAACAGCAAGCCATCAAGCCAATTTCTATAGCTTTGATACTGAGGGCTAATACTCCCAGTACATTCATTTCTAGCCTTTTATTCTATCAACCTCTTCTCTACAAACATCAAAGATTCAAAATGATTCACTACCCCATTAAGGTAAAAATGAAGAGCAATGCCCTGCTAATATTACTCAAAATTGGCCGCACCAAGGCTGAAAAAGAACCCCTTCATTATATCAATGACCCAGAAAAAAGATAAACAAGTAGGAGAATAGGCCCTTGTTGAAATTTTAAAGTACCTAAAAACACAGTTCAAGGCTTGGGGAGCTTGTTGCAACTATAAGAAGTCCAACCAACCCTTTGTCTCTCATTGTCATAAACAACCAATTTGTCTTGCATAGTAACATCTGTGAAGCAAAGAATAACAAGGCAAAGGGTGATGATATAGAAATAAACTTCCATCGACCTGTAATTTGCAGGGGAATTCATGAAGGGCCAGGAACACGTAAAAAAAAAAAATCAGAAGATGATTAAAGTCCTTCTTTAGTTCCTGTTCTTTTCACCCCACATTCCTAACTTGAGTGGGGAATAGAAGAAACTGGTTTTATTTTTATCATTTTCTGTTCCCTAGGTAAATCCCACCGTAAATTCATGATTCAAACACAGCCTCAGTATTTCTTACCTCCAATTATGTTCAACTGTCCTAAATGTGCATCAGCTCCATTCAAAATCCCCAAGCACACATTGCCATGAGACTGCAACGGAAATCAGCTAGCATCATCTTTAAAGTTTAACATACTATTGCCTTCTCATTTATATGGGGTAAAATATAAGATGGTCTCAAGGGGTACTCACAGTGACGACGAGATAAGATTCAGCTGGCAACACGAAAACAACATTCTTGGTATTTGTAAAGCTCAATGCCAAAGGACTGAAGTTGTTTTTTACTGCATCTAGGTTTTCAAATCGTTTCACCCCTTTCCAACATACGGGGAGGTTTCCATCCTTGACTCGACTTAATGGCTTCTTCAACAGTGCTGTCTCAATCTGAGATTAGGAGTCACTAGTGAGTTTTTCACAAACACAAAAGGGAGCATTAGATTGTAATCCGTTTGTTTCATCTAATTTACAGCTTACTTGAATTCATGTGCCTAAGCAGTTGTAGTTCAAAAACTAACGCTGTTTTGTTCCACTTTTCAGGTTTTAATCGCTGTGTTTGGTTGAGAGTTTTGAGAAGAATTTTTTGAGAAGAGTTTTGAAAAAGTGATCGGATACTCCTTTTACGTGGGTCCCTGCCCCTTTTTTATTTACGAAAATTTGTTGTGGGTCCCTCCCATTTGCAGCCTATTAGGTCCTTTTACGTTAGAACCAGTGGTCCGTCCTGTCCACTCACAGCTGACAACCCCTTCAACTTTTTTCTGTGGACAGTTGTGGTCCACGTAATGTACGGAGCTTTTAAAAAAAAAAAAAAAAAAGGGGCAGAGGTCGGTTGACGAATCACATGTTCCAAGACCGGTTCCCAAGAACCCAAAGTGGAGCCCACTGTTGACAAATCACATGTAGGAAAAGTTGACTAATAAAATGTGGGCCAAGGCGTGCAACTCCATCTGATTTGGGAAAAGTGATTTTCAAAAAATTTTGGCCTTAAAACAGGAAACGAACACAGTGAATATATTTCCATTTCAGTTAAAAAAAACTCAAAATGAACATAAAAATATAACTTTTTGAAAACAGAGCATAGATGTTCTTTTAAGATCATTTTTTAAATTGAACTTCTTTAACTGAAACAAGCGATGAGCAACTTGCCAGGGCGAGTGTGGTTTGATAAGCTTGAGGATTGAGGTAAGTGTAGGTACTCCCGCTGTCAAAAACTACATAAAGCCCCTTGGCACCCAAAGTCTTCCCTCCGAAGAGGAGGTCCACAGGCCCTGCCATGTAGTGGTTCCTGAAATAGTTAACTAGTAAGACGTCCAAACAAAGCCATGACAAATTATGTTAGAGCGACCCAGGCACAGGCATCAAGTGCAAGTTTTGTCTAGGCGTTGAATTCACATAGTTTGTGTTGCAAGGGCATGTCGAGATGGTAAAAAATAAATCTATATCTTAAGGTGCTCGTTTTTCATTTTCTATGGGAAAATGCCATTAAGTATTAACAAAGTAAAATAGAGCAGTTCGTGCATTATGCAGGACTTCTACGAGATGACTTTGAAGCACCAATTTTGATACTGTGGGATTCTGATTCTCAAAATCAACTTCTGTAAAATCTAAAGTTTTGTCCGCCACGCTGTATAAAGTTCCCAAGTTTCCGAACAAACACACCATTCATCAGTCTATGTAGCAAAAATGACAAGAGTAGTTCCATAACAGTCATTACTCACAACGAATTGGGCAACATTGGAGCCCAAACAAGTCCAGAAGGCAAGAAATCATCTCCAAAGAAAAGAAATCCTTTCCCCTGTCCTCCAAAACAATGGCCAATTACATTCTGTGTTAAACCAAAACCGCGTAGCTGTGACACAATGCTTGATTTTCCATTTGCAAGGCCAAGCACTCCATCGACATATGGGGGAGGAAATGGACCTGAAAATTCTTGATCGTATCCACACCTGCAGAAAAAGTTCCCTTATTTTCTATTCAGTGGAAAAGAAGTAAAAATATGATATCACTCTGAACTGAAAGAAATAGAAATTAATTTTTTAACAGTTTTTACAAGATTTGACTAAAGTAGTCTACACATTGAATTTTCATTGAAGACAATTTCTGAAAAAGGAATCAAAATTCTGTACCCAAAGGCCAGTGTAGGCTTATAAGTCGAACCATTAGTGAATTTGAGGGGAAAGGAGTCTCGAACCAGCACACCAAGAGATGAACCGTAGTCAGCATAATGAACTTCATAATCACATTGATCAGTTGGGGCCTTGCACGGAAAATTGTTTGGTTGGTCGACAAAGGCACATAAGGGATCCTTGCAAAACAAGGCATTATTGTTTGGCTTGTATGGATTATTAGGGGCCTGAGAATAAGGAAAAGATAGAAGAAAAAATAGTATTCAGATTAACCAAAATATTTAGGCAAAATTAAAGAAAAAGTACTTACCTTGAACAACTTGGCACTATGTGCAGCTGCACATTGCACCCAAGTAAGATTACTTCCAGTGTCAATATCAAGATAATAGGGCTTGGGAGGGTTCCCTATGTATATGATAGCATAAAAAAAACTGCACATGCAACGACACCCTGAATTATAAAGCATAAAACTAAAAACAACACCCTGCTTTCCAGAATCAGGATAGAAAACGAATATAAAGAAGATTTTAATAATTTCTTTCAATGGATGGTTATTAGCTTAATATTCAATCTGCAGGGAGATACAATTCTGAGGAATTTCTCTTCGGTTAGTGTGTAGTTTGAAGCTAGACTCATTCTCTCTCTCTCTCTCTCTCTCTCTCTCTCTCTCTCTCTCTCTCTCTCTCTCTCAATTATCAATAGTAGTAACAAATTACTGACAAAATCCAGAAAAAAAGATTGAAAGCAATCAAATCAGAAATTTGGAAAATTGTGTAGGGGCAGTTATTGTTGATGAGTTGGGAAAACAATTTACCACGTGATATGTTATTTGCAATGCACCCAAAGCAGGTGGAAAATAACAAGTAGATTACTGAATACACTTGCATGGATAAAACATAAACTAACAATGATAACATTCATACAAATAAATTTATGTATTGCATACTTTTCGGACAATGTAACCATGGACGCATGACCATATCCAAGATATCCAAGTCATAGAAAGTAAATAAACTAGCCATATGTGACTGAAAGTGAAAACCGTTTGGCTGGAGCCTGAAAGTATTCTAAAAGCTAATTCATGTAGGTAAACTGGGTAAATTTAAAACCAAAGGTTAGTCCAGTTGGTTGGTGGATTTGCTTCCCACGCAATTGACCAGTGTTCGATTCTGGGGGTAAAGCCGTAAGAAAGTAATTCTTTGTGAAACCCCTAGCCCTAAGTGGATCACCTGCCCTCTGAAGGGACCGAGGAGGGGATTAGTCGAGTGACGGGACCGAGGAGCTATGAAGCACGGATACTCTATTTTGGCCTCCGCATCACGTACCGTACGCGTATCGGATACGCTCCGAATACGTATCGGATACGCTCCGAATACGTATCGGATACGTTTTTTAGAGTATCCGCAATTAAAATTTATTTATTTTTATTCGGATACGTTTTGGATACGTTAAGATACGTTTAGGATACGTTTTGGACACGGCGGGGGCAAAAAATTTTATTACTTGAAATATGTGGGTGGAAAGTGTAATTAGGGCTTTAAATCAAATTTCCCCAAATCGACTACTTACAGTCTTACAGAACACGACTTGTCGACTACTGTACCCAAATCGATCGACTCTGGCTTCTCCTCACCCATCACCTTCGTCGTCGATCAGCCACCCCACCGTCGTCGATCATCATCGATGATCAGCCCTCACGGTCGGTCAGCCCCAATCGTCGATCTTCTTCTCATCTTTCATCCTCCACTTTCCGGTAAGGTTCTCTCTCTCTCTCTCTCTCTCTCTCTCTCTCTCCTCACTTTGTGCGATCGTCTCTCTCTTGTCTCATCTCTCTCTCTCTCTCTATGTGTGAACAGAAGTATCTATGTATATATACTGATACGTTATATACTGTATACATATATACATATGCATATATACTGAGTTTAGTGTTTTTTTATAGTTTTTTTTTTAGTGTTTTTACATATATATATATACGAAAAACTTCTAGTCAAAACCTCCCGAAAATAAGAAAAAATTGATTTTTTTTTGTATTGCAAATTATTTTTGGAAAATCCGATCCGTCCAATGTGTTCAGAAGGTGTTTTCAAGGGTCGACGCGGGAAATCTTCAAAAAAAATACCGGGAAGGGCTTGATCCAAGCAGTTTTCACAAAAATTGTAAATATACACCTTTACAGTTTTCCTAGCCGAGGAGGGGATTAGTCGAGTGCACGTAGGGATGGCAATCTCGGCCGACCCGCCCCTATCCAACCCGTCCCCTACCCATTCGGGGAGGGGATTCGGGGATTTTTTCGGGGATCGGGTAGGGGATGGGGATTATTTTTAAAAAATTTCGGGGATCGGGTAGGGGATGGTATTGTCAGTCCCCTACCCAATCCCCTCCCCGATCCCCGCCCCTCCCCGTTCCCCGCCCCTCCCCGCATCCTCGTTTACATATTATATATATATGTTTTTTGTATGTTGTTTGTTGAACTTGTTTGCAAAAAAAATCTCATGTAAGGAGACTCATGCGGGTTCATCAAAACTTATCTGTTCCGGATATACAGAAAAGTTTGTTTTGATATGTGATTGTGCACTCCATTTGTTCATATTAATTTGTGATCTCACATGGTAAACTCTTCTAGTGGATTGCATGTGATGTGATGGAAGTGTTTACTCTTTAGTAGCACGTGATGGAAGTGTTGGATGTACATTATTGGGCAAAGTTCCAAACAACTCGAGCTTTTGGTACAGTAGCAAGCTGATTCACTTTAAAGTGTAAGACTATTAAAAAAAAAAAAACTACACATTAAAGAGCAACCATTTTTGGATCCCCGATTCCCCGTGGGGATCCCCGTTCCCCGCATCGGGGCAGGGATGGAGGTTAAAATAAAATCCCCGGTGGGGATCGGGGAGGGGATGGGGATTGATATAGGTTCGGGGATCGGGGATGGAGGTAGTGGTATCCACCCCCTACCCTCCCCATTGCCATCCCTAAGTGCACGTGAGCTGGCCCAGACACCTTTACAGTTTAACCCAACAAAAAAACTGGTAAATTTTGACTGAAATATGATTTTGTGGTCCAATTTTTAAATGGGCTCAATCATACTGACTGTGTCAACCGGTTCTTATTTCTGTGAATCTTATACCATCGCTCATGGTATTGTAAACCCTAAAAATCAAAATCCACACGCGCTGGTTTTTTCAAGGAAAAAAAAAAGGTGCAAAATAATTCACCAATTGGAAAAACATGGGACACGAATTTCTCTAGGAAATTGAGGAAACCAGATATAGATAAATCGGTAAAGAAGTAAAAACAGCTAATCCAGACATACATACATATAAAACCTAGAAGAACCAAATCTGCATAACAAACTACTACTACTACAAAACAAACGTACATATATACTCCCAAATGCAAAAATTAAGCGTAAATGGAAAAGCAACACAATGAAAGCGTTGCATACCCATTTCGATAGACATCTCCTTGTACGGAAAAAACCAAGGAGGATCCAAAGCGATCGGTTGATTGAGTCTGGTCTTTCGTTTGACTTTGAAGCTGTTTGGCAGCCGAGAAACTAACAAGAAACGTTGCAATTAAGAAGAGGGACGAGAAAATCGCCAACATTGATGGCGCTTCTTTCTTTTTCTCACCCATCTTAAATACGATGTCGATTATGAATTCGAATAGGAGATGAGATGACGAGATATGCCACCAAATAGGTCTGAAATGCTTGCAGAGACGCAGAATTTTGAAGTAGACTTTATTATTAGACTTCACCAACTCTGTGCGTGTTCTTGATAGAGTCTGCTCAGTCCACGCGGTCCAGAGACAGAGAGAGAGAGAGAGAGATGGAAGCTTCGTTAGGGCGGGTAAACGGAACTCTGTGAAGGCAGGGCCGGCCCAGGTATTTGGTACCCTAGGGCCAATCGTTAGGTGAGTTGTCCTATATATTTTGTTTTTTTTCATTTTTTTGAACCGGAAGACAATTCCTATACATTTTGTTGGAGATGTGTATTTTTTAAAGTGTTTTTTAAAGTATCTCGTATTCGTTTGTCCGACATTTATTAAACATAAAACTTTTGAGCTTCTTTTATTTGTGAACACTTAGTAGGCTATTGAATGTGGTCTTGCGCGCTCAGGAAAATGGGTCAATGTCCAAAGCAATTTTGTGGAACACAATTCGGAAACCAATTAACTGGGTGCGCGTTGCGAATTTCGCGCGCATGGAGGGTGCAAATCTCCGAATTTGAGCCTTGCACACATATGACAATTGGCCTCGCATTTTGCTGCAAAAAAAAAATTGCAAGTTTGGGCCTTTTTTTAAGTTTGGCTTCAATAAATCAGATTGGGCCTTTCATTTTTCTACTAGATCCCTTTTTTTCCCAATTTGACTAAAAAATACCCCTACTAAGGCCTAATAACAAATTTTACGGGGGTGACTCTAAAATTTCATGTTTTTAGGATGCACTAGGCTCGGGCCTCATGGGTCGGCCCTGTGTGAAGGGTCGGGTAATTCTAGGTTGTCCGTAACTTAGGACCGTTTGCACCCATTATTGGGAAATATGATAATATACTACTCTGTCTTGATAAAATATAAAATAAAAAATACTCTGATACTCTTTCTTAATCTTTTTCTTGTTTTTGACTTTTGTTAGAGCATTTTTATCAGACTCTCTATATTTTGGATCAAATTTAATCTTAAGGACACCTTTTTTACTCTAGCTAGTCATTTTTTAACATCACAAAATCAAGCTCTCTATTCTAACTTTCTTACATTACATTATTCTTTCTTTCTACTTTTACTTTTACTTTTCTATTCAAATATTATCTTTCTAAATTTTTTATTCTTATATTTTACTACTTTCAAACAAAAAAAATAATAATAACTCCCAAAACCATTGAATCAAGCTCGCAAATAACTCCCAAAACTTTTAAATCCACTTGTAGACACCCCAATTTAATGCCCGTGCATCCCCAATGACGAAAAGAATGATCAAACTACCTTGGAGCTTGTCCAGAAAGTTGAGAACCCAGCCACACAGACCGCATGGCTCTTGCCTCAAGCCGTGCGGTGCCACCTTTTCCTTCACAAGCCGTACGGCTTCAACCTAGAAGCCGTACGGCTGACGTACGGTGGGTATCGTTATCCTTTGCAAAATCCTGGCAAACCGTTCAGGAATATCATCATCACTCAGCCGTCGAATATCATCATTTTTATTCTCTCAAAGCCGGTTATAAATAGAGGCATCCTCCTCCTCTCAAAAACACACCGAAAACTCATACCCAGAGAGAATTTCCGTTCAGTTTTCTGGCGAAATTCTCGTTCGAAACCGCCAGTAAATTTCCCGAAACTTCGCGTTTTCCATTCCCTTTCGATTTCTCTAAACCAAATCCTCCATACCACTCCAAACCATACCGAATCTTGATCTTACGAGTTCAAACCCGAACAGATTGGAAGTTCCAGCGTCTGTTTCAAGTTCCAGAAAGGTATAAATCGTTTTCGAGCTTCGATTCTCAAATCGTGGCTCTCCGAGGGTATCCCCGAGTTGATAACGGTTTCAACAACCGTACCTCAACTC
This sequence comes from Vaccinium myrtillus, assembly GCA_016920895.1. Classification (NCBI taxonomy): domain Eukaryota; kingdom Viridiplantae; phylum Streptophyta; class Magnoliopsida; order Ericales; family Ericaceae; genus Vaccinium; species Vaccinium myrtillus. The sequence continues at coordinate 21,540,736 of CM029273.1, read as the reverse complement.
GGTAAATCGTTTTCAAAACAAAAACCGGCTTTTCGGAGCCGTACCGGGCAATTTTTCTCGATAAACGCACGGTACGATCCGTACCGGATGTAAATTTTACTTCAACAACTCATTTTCAAACAAGAACAGATTACTTGGGGTTGATTTGAAAGAAAAAAACCAAACTTTAAACCAATTTTGGACTCACTGGTCCTGAAACAAAATTTTCAAAAATGTAGTTGTACGCAAGCCGTACGGCTTGCTGTACAAACCGCACGGCTTTGATGGAGGAGCCGTACGGCTCCTGTATTCAAATAAAATCTCTCCTCGGTTAACCCCCTATTTTTTTGTTCGTTTAAAAGCTTTTTCTTTTATATTACAGTTTATCCCCCTTGTTTTTCGATTATTGCAATTTAGCCCTTTTTTCCTTTTTATTTAATTTTATTTCCGTTATGATTTTGTTATTTAATTTGTGTATTTGTTTAAAGTTTTCATAACCAAATATTTTCTATAAAAATCCCACAAATTATTTAGTAAAGACCGGGAATTTCTCGGGCGAGCGGGGTGCATTTTTCAATAAAACCTTCCCCGCGCGTAATCTGGCTTCCGAATCCAAAAGAATCTTTTCGCGGATCAAACCCTTTTCAAAACGGCATGAGAGTCAACAATTATTCTTAAAACGGTTTCTCGGGTACCAAACATTTTCTAAATCTAAACCCCGGGTGGCGACTCATATTTTTCGTTTTTGCGATTTTCAAATCAATCGCACCCGAGAGCTAGCCGCGTGGATCTCACCGTCCACACCACTTTCGTTTGGATAAGTGATTGAGATTGAGAAATAATAAAATGTGTAAAAGTGAATGAATAGTAGGTCATTTCATTTTTTAAGTCACTGTTGCAATTCTACTTTGTTAAGTTCATTTGTTGAGTTTGATGCAACGCATTTTTTCCCTTTGCAATTGCTAATTTACCCATAAGCATGGTTTGAGAAGCCACATGCGGATTGTAAAATGGCTCTATGACAATTGTTTGGAGAACTAAGATTAAATTTCAAGTTTATGATTCAATTAATCATACGTCTTATTTCTCCCTGTACAAAATTCAAACCCCATATGGAAAGGATTTCTGGCCGTTTGTAAGGGTCGAAGTGGCGGCTTCTTGGCAGTCATCTTGGAGAGCCAGAGTGCGTGAGGCGGGCAGTGATGTGGTCATCGTCTTCGGGGTCCAGTGATCTTGGGTCCATGGTGGCTTGTGGTGGTGGTGTTTTTCCCGGTGCTCCTGATTGGTATTAGTCCTATGTTTCATGAGTGTAGTCAATACTACTCTCATGCTTTACATGTTAATTATAGACTTGATTACTGAACGGTTTCGACGAAGGCCCCGTATTCCTTTAAATCCTAATGTTTACCAACCCTAAGCAGACGTAGTGGATAGAGTAGCATGCGTAGTGACACTAATTGCCACGACCTATTGAGGGTAAATAGGCATACATTCTTGAGGTTGTGTCATTTATTATAGGAAAGAGGCCTACAAAACTCTAGGAATGTCATACTTGTGGAGAACGTTGTTATATTTATGTGGATCCTTGCGCAGCATAATAATAATAGGCCTACTAAATTTCAATTTATAAGGTCTGGGAAAATAATTAATAGTCATTTCAACGTAGTTCTGTTGGCAGTTTTACGACTTCACAATTTATTGTGGCATCATCCCGACATGTTCCTGCTAATGAGCCAGATCCTAGGTGAAAATGGTTTAAAGTAAAATCACCTTCCTAATTACATTAATAACATATTCTACAAATTCTTCATTATTAAAAATGTATGAGTACTAAAATTCATGCCTCTTCTCATAAACAGAATTGTCTGGGGGCTTTAGACAGTACCTTCATACCTGCCCTCCCCCCAACCGAGGATAAGGCACGCTATAGGTCAAGGAATGGTGACTATGCGACAAATGTCTTAGGAGTTTGTAGCTGAAACCTCGTTGTTTGGTTAAGAAGGATCTGCCATAGACTCGAGAGTGCTTCGGAATGCCTTGGTGAGGCCTCATGGGTTGAAAATTCCACAGGATACATCACTTTAACAACTTTCCATTATACTACATACCTCCACAATTGCGTTGAGATACTCATATAGACCTTGAAATGAAATTTGTAGGTCGTTACTACCTCGTCGATGCTGGTTACACTAATGGGCCGAGATTATTAGCACCGTTCAGGGGTCAATGATACCACATTAACATTTGGAGGCAAGGACACTTGTCACAGAGCCAGGAAGAGTACTTCAACATGAAGCACTTTGTGATAAGAAATGTTGTAAATAGGGTATTTGGGGTCCTGAAGATGAGATTTGGAATTTTAAGATCCTGCTCTTACTACCCCATTAGGACTCAATGTTGCAACGTCACTATCTGTTGCCTTCTTCACAACCTTGTCAAGCGAGAAATGGCAGTAGATCCGGTTGAACTTGAATACACTTATGGGAGCAGCAAAACCTGCATAATGTCCCACCAGATGAGTACATTACAACCACCGAGCCAACCATTCAATGGACCCAGATGAGGGATAACATGGCAGCCCAAATGTACTACCATTGGTTAGCTAATGGGCAGCGTAAGGAGTAGGAAATTTTTTGGACCCTTTGATCGAGTTGTAATATCCTAATTAGACATGTTCAACAATTCGTACAATGTTATTTGTCCCGCTCATTGATTTTTTCATGTAATAACATATTCTGCGAATTTATGTGGGTATGTATTGAACATTTATTGCAATATTTAATATTTGTGACATGTGTTGTGTCAAATTGTGATTATCATTGAACATCATCTCAGAAAATGCAATGGATAGTCAACATGATTCGCAATCCAAGCGATCATGGGGTAAGGGGAAAGAAAAACAATCTCATAGGCCATGGACTCTTAAAGAAGAGGAAGCCCTACTTATCTGAATGCTAGATGAGTTTGGTGATGGCGTGAAGTGGAGAGCTGAAAACGGCTTCAAGTCAGGCATTTTCATCGTTGTGGAGAAAGCGTTGCAGAAGGTGTTGCCCGGGACAACTATAAAAGCTCAACTGATTATTGAGTCGAAGGTAAAAAAGTGGAAGGAGAAATAAGGTGTGCTTGCCGACATAAGTCATCTAAGTGGGTTTAGGTAGAACCATGTCACTCAATCCATCGAAGTGGATTCAAAGCATGCGTGGGAGGAATATGAGAAGGTGACTTCTCCCCCCTTTCATTTTAACTTAGGCACATTCTTGTTGTCTTTTAATGTAAATGTAGACCTTTCAAATTGTACTTGTAGTTCCATCCCAAAGCGAAAGGGATAAATGTGAAGGCTTTCTGCATGTATGAAAGTTGACAAATATTGTTTGGAAAGGATAGGGCTACCGGTGAATTGGTTGAGAATCCAGAGGACATTGAAGTTAAGGATATCGATGTTGACAATATAAGTATTGGCACCAATAAATGCTATACTCCAAGGTTTGTGAATGGTGAGTCTATGCATGGAAGTGGTAGTTGTGCGGGCCTAGTTGGTGGTTCGCAAATCGGCCATCCCAACACTCCCACAAACAATGTCAACACTTTCACAGTCAATCCCCCGCCGAAGAAGGCAAAGAAAATGTCAAAGGCCGATGTAAAACAAGCTGCCCTTCATGACACATTTGGAAGTTACATGACTAAGAACAGAGAGGTGTTGGAAAAGCTGTGGTTGCGATATGGTATGACCAAAAACTTTCCCAAAAAATAGAGAAAGTGGTTGCGTAGGTATGACCAAAACCTAGAGACGGTTGATAGGTTTACCTCCAATGCCATGATTTTGGAGGCGAAAGAAAAGGTGGACAACTTCTACAGCATACTAGAATAATACAAGCAACAATGGGTGGAGTTGTTGTTACAAGGGAAGATTTATCCGAAAACCACGTAGGCTTGTGGTTGAAACAAACATTTCTTTTTTTACCATAATGGCAACTAAGTAGGCTTTTGAATAACTATAATAACTTTACAATTCTCTAACATTTGGCCTCAATGGCAACTTAGGAGGCAACTATGTGATAACTATAAGCCTAATGGCAACTATGGCATTATGGGCGATGTGGTGTGAAAGGGCAATGATGGTCGGTATTTATGACACTCCAATAAGTATGTACTTATATTTGCACCTATTGAGGGCCTTAATGGCAATTTAGTTGCATGCTGGTGCTACGGTGAAATCACAAGGATAATTGTGGACGGCCCACCGGGATTCGGCGCGATTCGCGTTCGAAAAGATTGTGATTGTTTGAGTCACCACCCGGATTTTAGGTCCGAACCCGAGAAACCGATAAAAAGATGACTCATTTACCCATTTGAAAAAGGATTTCACTGATCTTGATAAGACCAAAGATTTCTCGGATTCGGGGGTTTGGTTACGAGAGGGGAAGGGTTTTACGGCACCCCTCTCGCCCGGTCCGTGAACCGGTCTCTACTCGATGTTCCGTGGGATTTTAAAGAATATTCAAAATTTGATTTATTCACAACATAGGGAGGTTGGGGACGGGAACCACATAAACAATAAAAAAAACATGAGAGATATACCTAAGGTGGATGCTTGTGCTTGATGGTTTATATGAATGATGATGATGATGATAAATGGAATTATTACAAATATTTGCAAAGAAATGAGAAATTACAGAAATTATACTACAAACCCAGAAAATACAAATATTGTGACCCAACAAACTGTTTTGCAAACTGGATTCCGAAGTAGGGGTTGAGCGCTCAAAGACGGAGGCTTTAAGCGCTCAAACCCCTCAAACCAGCTTGAGCGCTCAAGGCCCATGGATTGAGCGCTCAATCCAGTTCCAGGCTTCTGTGATTTTACTCTCTTTTCCACAGCTTCTCTTCTCATTCTTTACAAGATCAACACTGATCAAACGTTTTTCAAAGGAAATCAAATAAAATGGACGGATTGATCCTTAAAAGAATAGGAAGAGAGAAGAATCCCCATAGATTAATCAAGAAAATACTTTCGAAAAGAGGAATAAAAGAAAATCCAGATTCCAAATACTACAATAACAACACACACACACTACCAGCAAACTAGGCCATGGTCCATCATCGAAATAATGAAGTAAACAACAAAATGCCCGAGAACAACTTGAGCGCTCAAGTTATTGACCTTGAGCGCTCAAGCCATAAACTGGCTTAACAATTTTTGACTTAAAGAAAGGATGGTCGATGATTCTCAGGACCTTAAACCTTTTGAACAAGAGTAAAGAAGGAAGATCCAGTCACTGTTTTGCATTTAAAATGGAATTTTACAAAGGCATTGATCTTTGATCATCATAACTTAGTTAACAAATGTTCATGCATGTGTTTCAGAAATGAATACAAACTGTTTTGAGAATCGCATGAACACAGATAGCTATTAAACAATGATCAAAGCCCAGAAATGGTACAAAAGTTTGCAAAACAGAAATTATTCAGAACTGGGCTTGAGCGCTCAAGGCCGGAGACTTGAGCGCTCAATCCCTGTTACAACTGCAGATTTGAAAACTCTTTCTAAACCATTTTTAGACCTTTGTGAGTTCAATACAAGTACAAAGAACTTGATTGAACTCACTGGTCCTCCTCAGATGAACCAAAATAGTGAGTTCATCACATGTTTACTACCTTTGCGGAAATGCTTATGGTTTGAAACTTGATTCTGGGCTTGGATGGAAGATTGTGGATGATTTGGCTTATATTGTAGCCGAATTGGACAATGTATGTGGTTGGTCGATGATCAAGAATAGAATTTATGGATTTGGATGAGCGGTTTTGCTAGTGGTTTTGATGGCAAAGGACGGTTTTGTAGAGAGAGAGAGAGATGATTGATTTTTCTGGAGGATTTGAGAGATGGAGTGTGGAAGGTGTTAACCCCCAAAACCGGGGGTGGAGGGTGGATTTTATAGAGTGAGTGGGAGGGAAGAGAGGAGAGAGAGAAGGAGTGGGTTTTGGTATTTTGGGAGTATTTTTGGTGTATTTCTGGAGTTAGTGGGATGTATGTACGTATAGAGATCGTAGCAGATCATCCCCAGACGCTCCCATGCAGAAAATCTCATGATTAGATATTCTGCAGGTTGCTGACTGGATCAGAGTTGAGCGCTCAAAGCCGTTGGCTTGAGCGCTCAAGGTGCTTCCTCCTGGTTGAGCGCTCAAGGCTAGGGGATTGAGCGCTCAGGGTGCTTGATGGCAAATTGCTGGCTTGGCTTGGTTCAACAGTGTTTGGTTTGGTTTGAGTTATTTTGGTTGCTGCTTGGTTAATTTGGTCAAGTTCAAGTCAAACTTACAAGTTCCAGGTAATCATGATTGGTCCGCTTCATCATTGGAAATGCTCGAGTGCATTTTGGATTCAAAATTGGGGTGTCTACAGTTGCCCCTCTTGGATGAGACTCAATGCCATTGCTTTGGTATGAGTGACGTCCAAGATAAAGACAGCCCAACTCGTCCTCCGTGATACATCTCAAGCTGCAAAGAAAAACATTAAAAGATCAATCGGTCGTGCCACTCAGGCTGCCTACGTACCCTATTGTAAGGATCAGACCGGCGTAGTTCCTGGGGGCATATGCATACAAACGCGATGGTTTCTCCCGTCCCTCAGGACGATTGATCAAAAAGTTTGGTCCCTCAGGACAAATGATTACAAAGTTTGGTCCCTCAGGACAAATGATTAAAAACGCGAATCCACGAGCCTTCCCGGGTCGTGAAACGCCAAACAAATGAAATTATGATTTTTCGTGAATCGCCAGGCCTTCCTGAGTCGAAACACTAAAAGCAAATGATTGTGATTGTGATTGGGATTGTGATTGTGATTGTGATTGTGATTGTGATTGTGATTGTGATTGTGATTGTGATTGTGATTGTGATTGAAGCTACCCTCTGAACAACAGGGTGGCAAAATTTAATGGGGCTATCCCTTGAGCAACAAGATAACCAAAGATGAATGATTGTCTACTGAGCAACGAGGCAATCGAAATGCTACTGAACCAAACACGTTTATGTGATGACACAACCGTTGAGTAATCAACATAATTGCTAAGCATAATTCAAACTAGCACGTGACTTTTTAGAGATGATTTAAACGAGCACATGGCTCTCAGACCGCAGTCAAAACACTTCGCGCATACGCTAACACAATTGAATAAACAATGATTTAAACGAACTCGTGGCTCTCAGAATGATTTAAACGAGCATAAAAACTCTCAAGAAGATTTAAACGAGCACGTGGCCCTCAGAAAATGATTTAAACGAGCACGTGGCTCTCAGAAAATGATTTAAACGAGCACGTGGCTCTCAGAAAATGATTTAAACGAGCACGTGGCTCTCAGAAAATGATTTAAACGAGCACGTGGCTCTCAAAAAATGATTTAAACGAGCACGTGGCTCTCAGAAAATGATTTAAACGAGCGCGTGGCTCTCAACATGATTTAGAATACTTCGTGCATACGCTAACGCGAAACACACGTACACAACACGCTTCGATCTAGCACGATCAAATTCTAAGATTTAAATTCATGGATAAACGAGCAATTAATTGATTGAGACTACTGAGTCCAAAACACACCAACAAAACACAAAGAATGCCTGAAATGCCCCTGCAAAACTTGCAAAAGAAGCCAAAAGTCCATGCCAGAATTGGCCTTGAGCGCTCAAGGTACACCCTTTGAGCGCTCAACCCTGCCTTGAGCGCTCAACCCTAGATCTTTGAGCGCTCAAACCTTGGTTTGATCCTCCAGCGCTCAAAGAGTCCAACTTAAGCGCTTGAACCCCTGAACGGGGACGACGGTTCAGAACCTCAACGTTCGAATTAACTCTGATTTACACCGATTAAACTCTCAGAACGTTTCACAAAACTTCAGAGATTGAAATCCTACACCTCTCAAGCAATTTCGAACCAAACCCACTCACTTTCTTACTCAAATTCGATCTCAAACAAAAACCCCCAAATTCTAGGGTTTGTCCGTACGATTCTCGGTCAAAATTAGTTTGATTCCAGTCGATTAGGGCTTGATTGAAAGCTTTCCATGGAAGATACCAGTGAATCACGTTCTCTGTGCGGACTTCGCCGACGGTGGAGAAGGGTGGAAGTAGTACAGTGGTGCCACCACCGACGGGTTCGAGCGCTCAAGGCTCTGATGCGGTGGTTGAGGTGGATTCGACAGGGGCTGGACCGTTATCTACGGCTACAGAGACAGCCGAGAGAGGAGGAAATGAAGAAGGAGAGAGGGAGAGAGAGGGCGGCAATGGTGGTCCAGCCACCAAGACTGTGGTGGCTGGTGATGATGGTGGTGAGGGTGTAGATGGTAGTGGTAATGGTGGCGGTGGAGATAGTGGCAGTAGCGGTAGTGATAGTAGCGGTAGTGGTGATGATAGTGATGGTGGTGATAGTGACGGTAGCGATGGTGGCAGTGGTAGCGGTGATGGTAGTGATGATGATGATAGTAGTGATGATGGTGATGGTGATGGTGATGGTGATGGTAGCGGTGGTGATGACCCGGGGACGGAGAGAGTAGAGGAGAGGAGGGAGGAGTTGGTGGAGGAGAGGGTAGAGGTCCACGATGTGGACAGCGATGGCAGTAGTGACGAGACGGCCGAGGATGCTCGTTGGAGGATAGAGCCGAGATCCAGTCAGCGGCCTAGCGAGGGGGATAAGGGGAAGGCGGCGATGATTGGTGGAGAGCCAGCGACTCAGGGGCAGAGTAGTAGGCCGTCGGCTCAGGGTCCAGTTGGGATCTCTCGAGGGGATTACCTTGAGCACGCGCCGCCGGAGGTAGTGATGGCGGCTGCAGTAGATGCCCCGGGGATTCTAGAGGCGGCGAGGGAGGCCGTGGTTGAGAGTAGAGAGAGAGAGGCGGCGATGCTACGGGAGGCCGCCGCTGAGGACGAGGCGGCGAGGGCCTTTTGCGAGGAGTTTGAGACAGAGGAGGCGGCGGAGGCGGCTAGACTACGAGCCGAGGAGGAGGAGAGAGCGGCTGGACGGAGGGTGACGGTGGTCCAGGCTGCCAGACACTGGTTGAGGAGAGGGAGGCCGGCTTTCGACGCGGCGACTTACGCCCCACCGGTGCACCTCTTCGTGCCTTCTGCTGCAGACGATTACACTCCCCAACGGGAGTTGTACTTCGGAGAGGAGGTGCTACTGGACCCCGAGGTTCACCTCTCGACTGACTGCTTGACGGTACACTTGCTTTACTCTCTTGCTTATTGCCTTTGCGCACCTTTAGTAATTTAAAAAACTTGATTTGCTTTTGAATGATTGAATTACTGCTTATGGATTGAATGAAAGATTGGACTAACGCCTGATTGTTTGCTTGTTTGTTGAATGTGTGCAGAGAAACTTGAGCTTGAAGGCTCACGGGGGTATGGGCTCTAGTTGGGAGATCTACCAGCAGTTGCATGTCTCGGTGAGGACTCTGGTGGATATGGCGGGGTTTGGGAGGTTCATCCCGACTCTCACGAGCACACAGCACGACCATGCTGTGGTGACAGCACTGGCCGAGAGGTGGAGGGACTCTACGAGTTCTTTCCATCTCGTTATTGGAGAGGCGACGATGACCCCGCTGGATTTCTCAGCGATCACGGGGTTAAGGGTAGGAGGAGACCCGATCCCGTTCGACTCAGGGATTGGCGGAGACGTTGCTGCACTGCGGTGGTTCTTGGGCTTTGTGCCCAACAAGGAGGGAGAGACGGCCACGTATGGCCAATTCAAGCTGAAAGGATTGGGCGAGCCGACTGACGATGAGGATGCTGCACAGAAGGCGAGGTGCTACTTGTTATACCTGTTTGGGGCTTCACTGTTCCCAAACAGGCGTAACAGTGTACACCTCTCCTACCTGGGAGGGTTGAGAGACTTCACGGTTGCTGCGAGATTCAACTGGGGAGGAGCGGCACTCGGGAGTTGCTATGCGTTCATGAACGCGGTCTCGAGGCGGAAAGGGACTAGCATATCAGGGCTATGGAGTGTCTGGGAGGTAAACACAAATGCTTTCGATTCAAATTACATGCATTCATTTCAATGTTCGCGCTTAATTGACTGACTCGTTTATTGCTTGACATGCAGCTTTGGGCTTACGAGGTGCTGGGGTTGCACCCCCCGGAGACGCGGCACCCGGATCCGGACGTCATTCCCCGAGCACTGTGCTGGGGTGAAGGCTTCCGTTACGGCGGCTTGGCGCGAGGGAACATCCACGTTCTCCGCGCCTCACTAGACAGACTCCCTGCTTCTCTGGTGAGCATTGAATTTTCACATGCATTTAATTTTGCTCTCAAATTGCTTTCGACCATGCACTTGATTACTAACGTTTGAACAACTTTTGCAGGTCCGCTGGAACATATGGGATGCTATCGATGAGCCTTACTTGGCTCCGAGCCGGAAGCTCACGAGGGGGAGGGTTTTGCTCGAGTGTCAATGGCTGGTTCTGGTACCTTGGCGACAGGGTAGTACGCCACGATCGATCTGGTGGCGAACCACAGGTGCCAGGACGCCTTCCTCCTCGAGTGTTGATGACGTCTCGGTATACGCTGGCAGAGATCGAGCGCTTTACCACGCCTGACCTGAACCTGAGCCAGCACCTGCGTCCGGCCTTGAGCTACAGTGATTACTTCAAGAAGTACTTGGCCGGTTCGTTGGAATCGGAGGAGTGGAGAGACAAGGTTGAGGAGGAGAAGGCCGCGAAGGCGCGGGCCTCAGCTGGAGGGGGTAGCCAAGGTGTGGATGCTTTGGCACCTCCAAATGGTGGGTGCACGTTACTTACGCAGGCGGAGAAGCGGGGATATAGACATCCCGAGGCCACCCGGCCCGACTTCCCGACTCTCGGCACCAAAGAAGAAACACTTCACTTATTCGATTTGCATGTTTTGATTATGAATGACCAAATGTACGATGATTCAAACTTCTGACTTGCTTGCAGGTTTCACAGGAGGCGGCGCAGACTTTACACGAGCAGAACCAAGGACTACGCGTCCTGATTCGCCGCCTTATTGCCGGGGAAGAAGTCACTATCCGCCGGGAGGGCGAGCCGGCACCTCCCGCTGCTCCTGGGCCTTCTCGCCCGAGAGTTGCACCGGTATGTAATTCATATTGCTTGCATTTTGGATTTCTTGTCTATACCGTGTACTGACTCCTTTTCTGTTTGCTTGATGATGCAGTCGCCTGTGTACAGAAAGAGGCCCCATGCTGGAGTGGACGGCCCCGGAGATATGACCGTGAGGCTCGGGCGTTCAAAGTTGGCGGCGGCGAGCCCTGAGGAGGAGAGACCGCGGAGATCGTCTCGCCGGAGGGTGGACATAGCACCTGAGGGGATAGTTGCGACCACGAGCTCGAGTGACGACAGCGTTGATGATGCCAACTACCCCTCTTCCCGGCAGGAGAGACAGGAGCAGCGTCGCGGAGACGAGACCGAGAGCTCGGACGAGACGATGGACGAGTCGGAGTAGTACATAGTAGACATAGAGTAGTTTTTAGAGTTTTGCTTTTGCTTTTCTTCTTTTCTTTTGATTGGGCCTGCGTGCCCGGTGGTAGATAGGTGGGTTGGGCCTGCGTGCCCCGGTTGTAGACTTTCTGATTGGGCGTTGTGTGCCCTGGTAGGCAGTGATGATGCTCAGATTTGTTTTTCGTGGACTTGTATTAGTTTATACATGATTTGCACTTTCATTTGTTCATTGCATTACTTTCTGCCTTTGATGTTTTCGAATGAACAAACTTGTTGTAGAACGTACACAAATTATCCACCAAACTTTGAATTCAATCATCCAAGAACAAAGTTTAAAACTTGACCTTAAAGAAAAGCTAACATGTTCGAGAATTTGGACGAAACATGATTATTTGAGTTTATGTACAACCAGAAATAGTATTTACATACCGCACGACTTGACATATTTCTTATATAAATGATCAATACAAACTATACAAAACAACCTTAGAACGGAATTTGATGTTCACAAGGCATATTTGAGAATAAAATACTTCGTGAGTCTGTTTAGATGTGATGGATTGCCATGCGGTCATTTTGACCAAGTCACAAATGACAGAAATGCCCCTACGATCATCTCCATTTAGCAAGGAAATCCCCTGAACCATTTTTGATGTGGCAACAGCCGTCATTTCATTGCCTGAATTGGCCACTAGTACCCCAAAACCTTGCATGATCAAAGAATCACCTCGAGAACCGCTCCGGCAAGTCACAAATACTCGTTGACACACGCCTTGATGATTGGAAATGGTTAACAAGGCCAAGAAAATGGTCCGGATATCCAATGGCCGCTTCATTATTCCAAACTCTTTCATATACGTATCCCGTGTCCATGCACGTATCGGCTTGTTAACTCGAGGAACGGAAGGCTCCGTGAAGTCACAAATGTCCGTTGAGACTTGGTCCAGGTGTTGGTTAAGGGTTAGAAGGCTTAGAATAGGTTTCGGGCATCGAACGGGCCAAAGCACTGCTGCTGCTGTCTGCTGCTGCTTCTGCTGTTCTGCAGGCCTTGAGCGCTCAATGGGGCTTGAGCGCTCAAGCTTAGCACCTTGAGCGCTCAAGGTGGTCTCAGTGGGTTGAGCGCTCAATGCCAAGGGTTTGAGCGCTCAAGGTCTGTACTGGGCAGATTAATAATGTTGCTTCCCAATGCATTTTTGGACCCTTTTGCATGATTTCCTCTGCCTTAAATGTCTTGTTGCTCTGCTAAAACATCTCCCAAGCCATTGAACATCACCTTCCCAAGGTCTTTCACCTTTTTCCCACAAATGCTATGTATTTCCAATGCACTTTCAAATTTTCCAACAAAAACATTTTGGAAATATATGCATGACCATCTTGAAAATGTAATCTTTGATTTCCAATGTTGCATGGCATATTTGTAAGGTTCCTCCCAAGTCCCCTATAAATACCATTCATGGTCAAGCATTTCTCACACACCATTTCCACACCAAATTTTATTCCCTACCCTATACATCTTTCCTATCAACCTTTCATTGCTTCCCATGGCTGCCCTTGACCCTTCCGTTATCAATACTTGGGTTGCTAGCTTTGAAAACATTGATTGGTTCAACTTCCGAGGTCTTGGTCTCAATGCTCTTCGCCATCTCCACACTTTACACATCCGCCAAGACATTTTGCATGCCGCAGTTCGCTGTTGGGATTCTGAGCTCCATGTATTCCGTTTTGGGATGCAAGAGCTTTGCCCGACTGTGGAGGAATTTCAAGCCTATCTTGGTGGTCGTGCTTTCGCCGATCCCGTCATACCACCCATTCGTGAAAACTACGCCAGGATTCTTAGCAGGAAGCTTGGCCTTGGGAATGGCGCTGCGCGCTTTTTGATACGTAATGAAACCCTCAACATCCTTCGTCTCTTTGCGGATTACGGTCCAACAGGCGACCTTTTAGATTTTACCGTTCAAAACCGACGCATGTTTGCGCTTTGCATGTGCCTCTTGGCATTGTACTTGTTGGTCCCATGCGATGGCCATCCCAGTTCTGCTATTGTCGGCGTTGCCGCTCAGATTGAACAACGGAGGGATGTGGTTCCTTTGGTTTTGGCCGAGACAATCATGGGTTTGGATGCGGTTAAGGCTGGAAGGACAAACACTTTTGCCGGAAGTCCACTTTTGCTCCAGGTTTGGTTTATTTGGTTTGGACATTTTTGGTTTTGGGGATTTTGGTTATTTGGCTTGGTTTTGACTTTGGCTTCGATGTTTTGGTTTTGTAGGTATGGCTGTGTGACAAAGTTGGTCTTTTGAGGGAGCCGGCGGGTGATTGGGTTTATGATCCACGGACTTGGGTGAACAGGCCATTTGTGCATGATGAGGTTGACGAAGATGAATGGTTTGACTTCTTCAGGTCACTTGGGGAGGATCACATCACTTGGCGGTGCCATTGGTTACCTTTGCCGGACATGACGGCCAATCACATGGGCGACACATGGGTGATTCTGGCGGGTTTGCAAGGATATGCCTACTATTTTCCACAACGTATCCTCCGCCAATATCGCATCCGTCAAGAAGTGGAGTACTCAGTTCCTGCCACTTTCAGTCTTCCCACCTTTAGGCATTCCGTCCTTGAGCATTATCGTACTTCTTGGAGAAATAGGGTTCTTTGGGCTCCTGATCCCTACCCAACTATTCACTTGAATGGACATTACAGAGATTGGATGAGAGGGCAAATGGAGACACGACGCTGAAGAAATTAGCGCAATTTGACTCTCGACTTACTAAGCTGCTTCCTGAAATAAATGGTGCTTTTTTTTTTTTTTTTTTTTTTTTTTTTAAGGCTGCTCAGTTTATGTAATCGAAGAAGTGATTTGAATAAAATTGAACGATGAAGGGTTTCCCCCTCTTGGTTCATTCAGTTCCATATGCTATCTTCTTTGAAAACTGTGAAATCATGAACCAACTCATCAGACTTAGACCGAACCCCAAGATAGGGTTGCCTACGTATCCCTTTTCAAGGAATCAGGTCATGGCGTAGTTCAGGAAGGGTTTGCTCGGGTATTAACACTCTCCTTTTTGTGCTCTAAATTTTGCCTGGTACCGCCTTTTCAGGTTTTCGGTCCAGCGAGCTTCTTTCGAATTTTTGCCTTAAATTTTGCCTAGACTGCCCAGTGTGGGTTTTCAGACTAGCAGGCTTGCTCTAATTTTTGCTTGGGTTGGCTCGCCCTTGCGATTTTCCGCCCAACGAGCATCTCTCAGGGGTAATATCTTTTGAGTTGGTCCAAATTGACAAGATTACTGAACTCGTTGCCATCCAGATCAAGGATCACTTCTGCTCCACCATCGAGAATGGTCTTGATGATATATGGTCCGGCCCATTTCGGCCTAAATTTTCCTCGTGGATCAAATATCGGTGCCCGAATTTCTTTCACCACCATGTCCCCTTCGATCAGATCCCTGGATTTCACCTTTTTGTTGAATGCGCGAGCGATTCTTCTCTGATATCCCTGAATGTGATACAATGCCCGCAATCTCTCCTTTCGTCAAACAACATTAACTCAAAATCTATCGCTCGCCAATCAATCCTCATTGATTTCATTTTCTATCATCACCCTTAAAGAGGGCACTTCAAGCTCGATGGGAAGTACCGCTTCCATACCATAAACCAAAGAATACGGTGTTGCCCCTGTTGGAGTTCGGATCGAAGTGCGGTACCCCCATAATGCCAATGGTAACTTCTCATGCCAATCCCTAGATGATTCGATGGTTTTCTCCGGATATTCTTGATTGATTTATTGGTTTGCTTCCACCGCTCCGTTGGTTTGCGGCACATATACTTTGTTGACTTGTGCACCTGAACATTGAATTCCTCAAGTACTTCCGCTGCCCTTCCTTTAAAATGTACACCATTGTCTGACACAAAGGCATTGGGAACCCCATATCGGTAAATGATGTTTTGCTTAATGAAATGAGCCACCTGTCTCGCGGTCGTGTAGCGTAAGAAAGAAGCGACTCGACCCACTTTGTGAAATAATCAATCGCCACCAATATGAACTTGTGACCATTCGATCTTTGGCGGCGTGATTTTCCCGATCACATCTATTCCCCATACTGAAAAAGGCCATGGCGTTGCCATTGTATGAAGTTCAGATGGCGGGACATGCATGAGATTAGCATGGACTTGACACTTATGGCACCTCCGCACATACTGAACACAATCTGTTTCCAAAGTTAACCAGAAATACCCTTGCCTCAGAATCTTCTTTGCCATCATTAATCCGCTCATGTGGGGACCGCAGATTCCTTCATGAATTTCTTCCATTACCCTTTTTGTGTCATCACCATGGATGCACAACTTGTGCATGCCACAGTATGATCTTTTGTATAACTTCCACCGCAAAGATGTATTGTGATGCCAGCCTTTGTAATGCTATCCGATCTTTCTTGTTTGCTCCCTCTGGATATTCCCTTTTCAACCAGATTCCAGATATCATAATACCAAGGCAGACCATCATCAATTTCGCCAATGTTCATCACATACTCATAGGCTGGCCTATTCCTTTGCTCGATCATGATTGGCCTCATTCTCACTCCCACGGGCAATTCCACCATAGACGCCAAGGTAGCAAGAGCATCGGCAAAATGATTCTTCATTCTCGGGATGTGCGTAAAAGTAACTTGTCCAAACTGATGAATCAGATCGTCAAGGTCCTTGTGGTATGGCTTCAACTTTTCTTCTCGTACTTTCCAATCACCGTTGGCTTGGGAAACCACCAGATTCGAGTCTCCAATCACTTCCAATTTCTTTATCCCGATTTCAAGAGCAGCTTCCATTCCTACGATGCATGCTTCATACTCCGCCTGATTATTGGTAACCTCGAAATTCAACTTGAAAGAGAGAGGAATATGAGGTCCTTCTGGCGAGACCAACAAAATGCCGATCCCAAATCCTTTCTGATTTGCGGCTCCATCGAAGTATAATTTCCAAACATCCTCTGTTACTGTCATAACACTCTCATCGGGAAACTGGAACTCCGTGTCTTCTGGTCCTTCGATTGGATGATCTGCCAAGAATTCTGCTACTGCCCTGCCTTTTACTGATTTTCGCGTCACATACTTGAGTTCGAATTCAGCCAACAGAAGCAACCATCGTGCTAACTTTCCGGTGAGTGCCGGTTTCTCAAACAGATATTTGAGGGGATCCATTCGAGAAATTAACACAACCGAATAAGCTAACATATAATGCCTTAGCTTTTTAGAGGCCCATACAAGAGCCCAACATGTTTTCTCCAGAGGTGTGTATCTTTCTTCGGCTCCGACCATCTTCTTGCTTAAATAATACACCGCCTTTTCGATACCTGCTTCACCTTCTTGTGCCAACATGCAGCCCATTGCAGACTGTGTCACTGATAAATACAGAATCAGAGGCTTTCCTGGTGTCGGTGGCGACAGTACCGGAGGACTTTGAAGATACTGCCGGATTGATTCGAAGGCTTTCTGGCACTTGTCTTCCCATTTGAATGGCACTCCTTTCTTGAGCAAATGAAACATCGGCTCGCAAGTTGAAGTTAACTTGGCGATGAATCTGCTGATGAACTGAATCTTTCCAAGAAAACTCCGAACCTCTTTCTCCGTCTTTGGCGGCTCCATTTCCAATATTGCCTTGATTTTCGATGGGTCAACTTCAATCCCCCTGGTGGTAATCATGAACCCCAACATTTTCCCTGCGGTGACTCCGAACGTGCACTTTTGCGGATTGAGACGCATCCGGTACTTCCGTATTCTTTCAAAGAATTTGCGCAACGCCGGGAGATGTCCCTCTCTCTCCTTGGCCTTCACAATCATGTCATCCACATATACCTCGACCTCCTTATGCATCATGTCATGTAACAGGGTCGTGGCAGCTCTTTGATAAGTCGACCCTGCATTCTTCAATCCAAACGGCATAACCCTGTAACAAAACGTCCCCCATTCAGTAGTGAAGGTTGTTTTCTCTCGATCTTCTGGCGCCATCAAAATCTGATTATATCCCGAAAACCCATCCATAAATGACAATAGAGCATGCCCTGCCGTGTTATCCACCAGTACATCAATGTGAGGTAAAGGGAAATCATCTTTCGGACTGGCCTTGTTCAAATCTCTGAAATCTACACATACTCTGACTTTTCCGTCTTTCTTTGGCACCGGCACGATATTTGCTACCCACTGCGGATATTCAGTTACCATCAAGAAGCCGGCGTTGAATTGCTTGGTAACTTCCTCTTTGACTTTTTCAACCCAATCCGGCCTTATTTTCCTCAGTTTCTGTTTTACTGGTTTTGCATCGGGATACAAGGGAATTCGATGTTGCACGATTTCAGGATCGATTCCGGGCATATCTGCATGGGACCAAGCGAAAACATCTTCAAATTCTTTGAGCAAATCAACGAGTAGTTTTTGTTCCTCCGAAGATAGCCCGGAACCGATTTGAACCATGCGAGGATTCTCCTCATCTCTCAATTTAATAAAAACTACTTCTTCTTTTATTGGCTGAGCATGCCTTTCATTTTCCCTTTCAATTAGGGACTTAAGTTCTTTGGGTATTTCTCCCTCGAACTCAGTCTCATCATTGTCGGGGTCTACACAATTTATTTCGGGAACAGCAAAGTAAGCAAAATCATCATTTATTTCATTAACGAAGCCCCCCGGGGCACAGTACATGGCATCAGACTCAAACTCAAAATAGAAATGACGACGTGGAGGGCCATGAGGCACAAACTCCGACTCGCAGTCAAATTTAAACCCTGACTCAGACTCAAATCCTAACTTAGTGAATGCATTAGTAAATTTTACAACAGGAGTGAAAGTGCAATTCTTGTATTCACCGACTGCATCCACTATCAGCACGCTGGGATCTTCAAAGGCCTCCTGTCCGAGCATCATCACTGCTGGCTCCTCTTTATCCTTACCTGTTAGACTGACCTCATCGAACATTGACATCAAGATCCCACCATCCAAGGCTTCCGTCCAATCTGCTTTGAGGTCTTTTACCAATTTCTCGACCTTTTCATGTTCGTCTTCACTATCCCAAGCATCATTAGCAAAGATCTCGAACCCGGGGTGCACCTCTCCACTTATTTCATTTACGAACGGCTCAGGCTGGCCGTGATATGGTGCATTTGACCCTTCCCCAACAAAGCGGATCCGACGGTTTGCACTGCTACTAGCTCTATTGGCTCTCCCTTTTTGCATCTCTTTCAATGTAGGTTCATATCCTAACCCGTAACGGCCTCGCTGAGAAGGGAAATCTGAAACTGAGCCACCCCCTGACGAGTTCGACCTAAACCAGTGCCTGGCAGATAAGACATCCTCCTCATCATTTCAAGAGTTGTGGTGCTGATGGAAAAATCGTCGTCTATACGAAGCGTGAACACACCACCGGATGTATCAAAAGCAAAGCCCCCAAGCTGAACATCATTTTCGTCGTGCATGATTTCTAACAGAGGAGCATTATCTTCAGCATGAGGGCGAATGCCTGTGTCTCCATAGAGGGCAACCGTCCCATTTTCCAAGCCAAGTAGAACCTTTTGATGCAAGGTGGACGGAACTGCCATGATATCGGGTCGATGCATCCAAGGTCGTCCCAACAGCAAATTGAATGAAGCTGGGATCTCAAGCACATGAAACTCAACTGTTGATTTGAACCCTTCCGCAGCGATTTCCATTTCAACAGTTCCAAGCACATTGCGGCGGGTGTTATCATAAGCTCGGACAGTGAGACTAGATGGCGTGAAATCCTTTGGTTTAAGCCCCAAGCATAGAGCTGTTCGGAGAGGGCATACATTGAGTGCGGACCCATTGTCTATCAACACAACCGGGATCCATTTCCCCATGCATTTCATGGTGACATGCAAAGGTTTGTTGTGATCAGTTCCCTCAAGCGGCAGATCGGCTTCGGTAAAGGTTACGACATGTTTGGTTGGTTTGGGAGTAATGGTTGGCTTGGTGATAATGGCGGCCACCATGGCTTCAGGGGTTATGTCTGATACAACTTCCATACAGGACAATGCTTGAGCGAGTTTCTGGCGATGTTCGCTGGAGCTCATTAGCAATCCCCAAATGGTAAGCGCGGCTGGGGTTTTCTCGAGTTGTTTCTGAATGGGGTTTTCTTCATTGGTTGGTGGAAGTTTTGGACGAGTGACACGACTGTTTGCCGCGGAAGTAGCTTGAGATTGGTTGTTTATTGGGTTAAAGAGGTTTTGGAAATCAATTGGGTTAGTAATTGGGTCACTAAGGTTGTTTGGGTAGTGTGGCACGGCTAGGTTATTTGGTGGAGCTGGGTTGTTTTGTTGAGCTGGGCTGTTTTGTTGAGCTGGGTTGTTTTGTGGAGCTGGGTTGAAAGGTGTTTGATTTGCGATATTTGGTGGTGGGTTGGATGTACTCCCGGTGAACATCTGAGGTGGTTGATAATATCGACCACTCCGAAGAAGGTGAAGAACTGAGTCAATATCATCCCCCCACAAATCAGTGTAGTCCGTGTAGAAGTCAACAAGATCCCCCTCCGCTTTTCTCTTTCCCTTTGCAATACTAGCTTCTTCCAAACCCTTGGTTATTCCCTCTACGGTTGCTTCACTCCAAACATCTCCATTCTCCATGGTGGCTTCGTTAACGGCCCAGACTTCATTATCTCCAACCCACAGCGGTGCTATGCCCTCATTCTGATTGGCCCACATGTTTGCTACAACATTTTCCTCCATTTGCTGTCCCCAAACATCGGGCAGGCCACTGTTCAACACCATAATATTGCAATCCCCCGGGACTTGCACTTGAGGCGCCAGAAGATTTTCATCGACTATGTAATCATAAGGTGTGAACTCAATTCCCTCCGTCATTCGATTTATGGCTTGCTCACTCATCATGGAGAAATCGGGGCGACCCTCCCACAGTGGTGGCATTGGAAAATAAGACTCATCAAAGAACATGGGGAGCGTGGACCCATCCAAAGGATCGTTAGGGTCCATGAGCTGCCACTCATTTGGTGTAGGATCCCACTCAATTTCTTGCGCATCATTGACTGCCCCAACTTCTTCTTGCCAATTTTGCCCTTGTCCTTCTTCCACTGGCTGTATAACTGGCAGTGGTTCAAACAGATTTGGAAGTGCAAATCCATCAAGCGGATCTGCCAACATTGGATCCCAAAACTGATTAATCAGGGGTCCTCCATTTAACTGTTCGTTTTGCGGCCAAACTTCTCCATTTGCTACGTTATTGGCTACCAACTGTTCATACTCGTGAGCTTCCATGGCCATTATCAAATTACTCCATTCTTGCCACACATTAGGGTTCAAGTGCACATCAAGAAAACATGCCTCGCACTCATCTGGTATAGGCACAATGGGCTTAGGATCTGTTTCGGGTATGATGTATTGGCTTGGGTCAAATGGAGTGGGGTTTGGGTCTTTTTGAGTGGAGCTAAGGGTAATCTGGCCTATGTCACCGTTTCTTTTGTGAGCTGGCAGAGGATTTGTAAGGATGTTAGGCTTTTCAGTGGGGTCTCGGATTTGTTTGTTGTCAATGAGATCTTGAATCTCATGACGCAGGCGTTGGCATCTTTCAGTGGGATGGCCAGGTGTTTGATGGAATATGCAGAAGGCGTTTGGGTTATATGTTGGTGGGGGATTTTGTGGAGGTGGAGTTGGCTGAAGGGGTTTGATTTTTCCCTGTTGCACGAGTCGCTCGAAAGCAACAGGTAGAGGTAAGGGAAGAGGGGTGAAAATACGCCGTCCTCTTTGGTTTTGGAGTGGTTGAGTTGGTTGGGTTGGTTGAGATAGGATGGCATTTATGGGTTCAGCTTTATGGGGTTGGTGATTTGCGGAGTTGGAGGAAGTACCGGCTGAGTAACTGGGGTTGGCGTATAGGGAAGAGGTGTTGCCGATGTAGTTTCGCTTGGGTTTTGGGAAGGAGTCTCCCTTTTTTAACATCCCGCTCTGCAGAGCTTCTTCAATTGAAAGACCCATCTCAAAATAGGTCTCGAAGTTATGTGCTTGGGCCATGACCATGTACTGAGCCAAATCGGGCTGTAGGTTCTTGGTTATAATGCGCATCTGATCTTTGTCACTGGGACGATCGGTCATTTGCGCAGCCTTGGCTCTCCACCTTTTCACAAAATCGGCGAATGATTCCTTTTCCTTCATTTTGATACTCTCAAGTTCACGAGTGGTGACCTTGAGCTGCACATTATATTCATACTGCTTAATGAAAGCAGCCACCATTTCTTCCCAAGTTTGTCTCTTTGAAATGTCAAGAGACAAGAGCCATTGAAGTGCTGGTCCTTTTAGGGTTTCATGAAACATCTGAGCCATGGTTATCTCGTCAACTTCTTGTAACGAGAGGGAGCTTACATATGCCTGAACATGCCCTCTCGGATCCCCAGTCCCATCAAACTTTTCGAAGTCCACATGCTTGAATTTCTTAGGGAGTTTAGCGCCCGGGAAAATACATAGCTTACTCATGTCAAAACCGGTAATGGCTCGCTTCTCACTTTTGGCAACCGATTCTTCTAACTTGAGTATTTTAGCTAACATTTCGGACAGTTGGGGATTCTCAGGGGGAGGGGGTTGTTCTGGATGTTCATCATTTGGGATCTCTTGATCACCCTCGGGCATACGCTGCTGAGGTGGGGGAAGTCGACTCTGTATGTTTACCATAATTGCCATGAGTTGGGCAATTCGGGTATCATTCCGGACCCTCTCATCATGCATTTCCTTTCTCATCTGTTCAAGCTCATTCGGGGGATCCTGTTCTTGTTCTGCCGCCATAGCTGACTCAACCTTTGGTGATAAGGATCTAGATAATCTCTGTCCGGGAGGTCGAGTCCAAACAGGTAAGGTCTTCTTCTTCTTGGCAGGCCCAATGATTCAAGAACTGATCAAAAGCAAAAGCCGGACTCAGATGCGTACTCGATGTGTCTACTATGCAAAAAAGAATGATTTACAAAATGCTCTCAATCGTCTCGCCGTGACTCAACTCACAGAGTTTGCCCTATTTCTAGCCTTAAGAGTTAATCTACCGGTTTCGGAACTCACTTGGAATCGTTTGCACAGCAGATTGAAACAACACCACGGGTAAGTCGTTTTACTCGGCAATTACGGCTTTAACCTATAGCCTAGATGTTAAAACCGCAATCGTTATCCTTTCTTTGACCATCCGAGACAGAGCAATGAGGTGTCGCCATCCAGTTACAATCGATTCCAAGGCTAGTCCGAAACACGGGTGACCGTTCGGGCACGGTCAACACCGGAGGTATCTCAAACTCCGTGGATTTAAAGTCTCCTAGACTGTGTTCTACAGTTTTGGAAGATTGCCCCAATCCTCAAGTTTTCTTTTTGAAGCAATAAAGTCCTTAAAATTGAATAATCGAATTTGGGAATCTCTGATTCATACTAATTCCGACAATGATCTAGATCAGAAGCCTAAGGGCGATTGATCCTTCTCGGGCCAAGGTCCCTTAAACCTGGCTAGATCAGTGTTTAGGAATTTTGATAATCCAAAGTTTCCCATGTCCGGTCACCCTAAGGACCAACTCGCAAGAACAACGCGCATATAGGATGCACGACTCATCATCGGGCCAGGGCAATCTCCTACTAACCGCAGAGGCTCTAAAATCTAAACTGAAAAACAAAACGGACGAACGCTCGCGACAACTATATACAATGCAGATGCATGAATGCAAAATGGCATGGCAAGGAAAGCGGTAACACATAGCATGTTAACATGGTGGAGCACGTAAACTTAGCACACAGGTGAGCTGCTAAACGTGGGGTTCTATGGCTAATTATATGCAAAAGGCTGGTTTTGGTCGCTGAGGGTACCCCGGACTCAAAATCAAAACCGCCTCCTACCGTCAAAGACGATAGTGACGATGTGATTTATCACAGTCGAGGGCTGCTGGGCATTTCGGGATTCCCTGTCACCGGCAAGCCGGGCAGGATTGCCAAAACACGCCAGCGGGGCTAAGAACCATGCAAGTGCAATGCAAAATCAAATTTCAAATATTTGAAAAATCCCACAAAACATCTTTCAAATTAAACCCACTTTGATTAACACATATTTCAATAAAATTACACAAGTGTAATAAAGATTGCACAAGTGTAATTAAATAAAATATATATTAACCAATAGTCCCCAGCGGAGTCGCCAGCTTGTGGACGGCCCACCGGATTCGGCGCGATTCGCGTTCGAAAAGATTGTGATTGTTTGAGTCGCCACCCGGATTTTAGGTCCGAACCCGAGAAACCGATAAAAAGATGACTCATTTACCCATTTGAAAAAGGATTTCACTGATCTTGATAAGACCAAAGATTTCTCGGATTCGGGGGTTTGGTTACGAGAGGGGAAGGGTTTTACGGCACCCCTCTCGCCCGGTCCGTGAACCGGTCTCTACTCGATGTTCCGTGGGATTTTAAAGAATATTCAAAATTTGATTTATTCACAACATAGGGAGGTTGGGGACGGGAACCACATAAACAATAAAAAAAACATGAGAGATATACCTAAGGTGGATGCTTGTGCTTGATGGTTTATATGAATGATGATGATGATGATAAATGGAATTATTACAAATATTTGCAAAGAAATGAGAAATTACAGAAATTATACTACAAACCCAGAAAATACAAATATTGTGACCCAACAAACTGTTTTGCAAACTGGATTCCGAAGTAGGGGTTGAGCGCTCAAAGACGGAGGCTTTAAGCGCTCAAACCCCTCAAACCAGCTTGAGCGCTCAAGGCCCATGGATTGAGCGCTCAATCCAGTTCCAGGCTTCTGTGATTTTACTCTCTTTTCCATAGCTTCTCTTCTCATTCTTTACAAGATCAACACTGATCAAACGTTTTTCAAAGGAAATCAAATAAAATGGACGGATTGATCCTTAAAAGAATAGGAAGAGAGAAGAATCCCCATAGATTAATCAAGAAAATACTTTCGAAAAGAGGAATAAAAGAAAAATCCAGATTCCAAATGCTACAATAACAACACACACACACTACCAGCAAACCAGGCCATGGTCCATCATCGAAATAATGAAGTAAACAACAAAATGCCCAAGAACAACTTGAGCGCTCAAGTTATTGACCTTGAGCGCTCAAGCCATAAACTGGCTTAACAATTTTTGACTTAAAGAAAGGATGGTCGATGATTCTCAGGACCTTAAACCTTTTGAACAAGAGTAAAGAAGGAAGATCCAGTCACTGTTTTGCATTTAAAATGGAATTTTACAAAGGCATTGATCTTTGATCATCATAACTTAGTTAACAAATGTTCATGCATGTGTTTCAGAAATGAATACAAACTGTTTTGAGAATCGCATGAACACAGATAGCTATTAAACAATGATCAAAGCCCAGAAATGGTACAAAAGTTTGCAAAACAGAAACTATTCAGAACTGGGCTTGAGCGCTCAAGGCCGGAGACTTGAGCGCTCAATCCCTGTTACAACTGCAGATTTGAAAACTCTTTCTAAACCATTTTTAGACCTTTGTGAGTTCAATACAAGTACAAAGAACTTGATTGAACTCACTGGTCCTCCTCAGATGAACCAAAACAGTGAGTTCATCACATGTTTACTACCTTTGCGGAAATGCTTATGGTTTGAAACTTGATTCTGGGCTTGTGGATGGAAGATTGTGGATGATTTGGCTTATATTGTAGCCGAATTGGACAATGTATGTGGTTGGTTGATGATCAAGAATAGAATTTATGGATTTGGATGAGCGGTTTTTGCTAGTGGTTTTGATGGCAAAGGACGGTTTTGTAGAGAGAGAGAGAGATGATTGATTTTTCTGGAGGATTTGAGAGATGGAGTGTGGAAGATGTTAACCCCCAAAACCGGGGGTGGAGGGTGGATTTTATAGAGTGAGTGGGAGGGAAGAGAAGAGAGAGAAGGAGTGGGTTTTGGTATTTTGGGAGTATTTTTGGTGTATTTCTGGAGTTAGTGGGATGTATGTACGTATAGAGATCGTAGCAGATCATCCCCAGACGCTCCCATGCAGAAAATCTCATGATTAGATATTCTGCAGGTTGCTGACTGGATCAGAGTTGAGCGCTCAAAGCCGTTGGCTTGAGCGCTCAAGGTGCTTCCTCCTGGTTGAGCGCTCAAGGCTAGGGGATTGAGCGCTCAGGGTGCTTGATGGCAAATTGCTGGCTTGGCTTGGTTCAACAGTGTTTGGTTTGATTTGAGTTATTTTGGTTGCTGCTTGGTTAATTTGGTCAAGTTCAAGTCAAACTTACAAGTTCCAGGTAATCACGATTGGTCCGCTTCATCATTGGAAATACTCGAGTGCATTTTGGATTCAAAATTGGGGTGTCTACAATAATATCTGAGCCCAAATGTGTATTCAATCTAGAATTAGGGAAAACTCAGTGACGATCTCAGAACTTAGGGTAAACTATGTTGTACTTGTTCTGTATTGTGGTATTCATGTATTGTCCTGATGTTTCAGATTTAATGGCTATGATGAAATATGGGCAAACATATTAAGGCAAGTCACTCACTTTGGCGAGACTACTTATGACGGGCAATGGCTTTAAAACCATTTGGCAACATAAGTTGTCGCCAAGTGGTGCATTGTGAGCATTAAAAACTAATCTCTGAGCCGTGTGTGTGTGTGTGTGTGTGTGTGTGTGATTGCTATTGTTGCTGGTAGTTGCTGCTAAGCCGCTCGTAAGTTGAATAAACACAAGGCGTGATTTGACAGCCCAGAAATCCACAAAACAAATAAGCCCAGATTTCAACAAACACATGCCCTTTCACTGCCCATAATTGAAAAATCTACTATGAAATTTGAATTGAACATATATTGGGCAATGATGCTAATATAAATGTTTGAAATTTGGGCATTTGTTGTTACCTTGGCGGGGCAACCTTCATGTAGCCAAGAGTAGCACAAATGCTTCCCAAAATCATCCCTGAGCCTATTACTTGGCAAGACTGTAGACACAAAATTTTTGGCATTACCTAATTGCCGTTCGATTAATTGAGATGAATAAGTTATCTTGATTAATTAAAGTCAAACCAAGTCAACACTTTCAAATGAATATTGGGTCCGTCAAATTTATGGGCTTAGTTCGTTTGAGATTCGTGGAAGGCCAAAAAATACATTGGCTAAATTAATTTGTCAAGTGGGTCAAAAAATTGGGCTAGCCCAAGCATGCAGGCCCTTCAAGATAACCCTATAAGAAAGTTAAATAGCAAATATATTATTTCTCTTTTTGGGTTAATTTAATTTCCTGAAAAGAAAAAGAAAAAAAGAAGTCAAAATCTTCTTTTTAGGAAATGAGATCAAATCTTCCTGCTTGGAAGTAAAATGAAATTAAATCCTTGTGATTAGAAATCAAATCAAATGAGACCAATCAAATATCTTTGTTGGAAATCTTTCCAAATTTAATACCTCTCTCCTTGAGCCTATAAATAGAGGCTCATATAAAGAAGAGAAAGGAGGAGTTTTCGCTTGGCATTCAACCAGAGCTCTGAAGCACTCTTAAAGAATTCAAGCACTCTTCAACATCTTGCAGAAAATCATCAAGCACCAAGAACAACATGCCGATTTTTTCGCAAGTTCATCAATCAAGTCATCCAACAATTCAAATCATTTGAGAGATCATCAGTCAAGAAACTCGAGAACACTCTCCAGTATTTCTCAAGGCTCTCTGAAAGTTCTTCTCAAATCTCTCTCAAACACTTGTGGAGAATCAACAAGCACCCAAGTTATGTGTCGATTCATCAACAACAACAACGGTTTAAGCGTTGAATCCATCAAAGATCATTCTCAAATTCGTCGTTTGTTCGAGGTAAAGCTGTTCAAGCCCTCAATCAAACTTCGCACTTAAGCTTCTCAACTCGAAGATTTGAAGGAACAAATTACCGTTTCAATCCTACAACAAGCTTTTATAGCCACTGGATTACTACTTCAACTCCGGAGATCGAATCAGAGGATTATTGTTCTTTTTCTTGTAAAGAGCATTTAATAGAGAATTGTACCCCCATTAAATTCAAATTAATAAAAAAAAATTGTGCATCTTTTTATTGTCTTAATTGCAGGACACGAATTTGTGTGTTACAAAAACGCATACATAACTTTCAAATTTGATATACACGTGGGAAATTATGGGCTTGTTTTTGTTTTGAAATCACATATTCTGTTTTTGTTCAATTTTGGGCAAGTCTGAGCCTGTTGTTGTTTATCTATGGGCATACTTATTGTGGAATTTGGACTGTGAAATCACCCTTTCTATTTTTATTTTTTTGATAACCGAGGAACAGCCCTACAATAGGCCACTAATTGGACCCACTGCACGACCCAAACCTCGGAGGGAGCTGGCGCAACCCACACCAGTCACGGCCCCCCAGTTAGCACAGGTACTCACCCTGTGGGGAATCGAACACCTGACCAAAGGGACTACCCCTAAAGTCAGGCACTCGCCCTAACCACTGGGGCAACCCCTGGGTGTGTACCCTTTCTATTTTTTTTCAATTCTGGGCAGTTCTAGGCATGCTTTTGTTGTTATCTTGGCATATTTTTAAGGAATTTTGGACTGTGAATTGAACATCGCTGAGCCCATTAGTTGACACAACTTTCAATTCTAGGCAGTGAAATCACCCTTGTGTGTTTGTTGAATTCTAGGCAGTGACAGGGCTTGTTTAAGTTGAAATATGGACTTCTTATTGGGGAAATATGGGTTGTGAAATTACCCCTTGTATTTGTTGAATTCTAGGTAGTGGGAAGGCTTGTTTTAGTTGAAAGGTTGTCCAATTTTTTGTGGAATTATGGGCTGTCAAATCACCCCTTCTATTTGTCCAATTGTTGGGAGTGACAGGGCCTGTTTTAGCTGAAATCTGGTCTTCTTTTTTTTTTAGGAAATCTGGGCAGTGAAATTACCTCTTAAGTGTCTCATTCTTGTGATCTCTTAACAAGAAATGTAAAACTGCCTTAAACATTATTAGCTGAAAAAATGAAAACATGGCAAGTTTAAATAGTGGCAAGTTTATTTTTTGTCAACTAACTTCTGATATTGGTTCTAACTTTTGATATTGGTGTCAATCGAGCACCAGCTAATATTCGAAATACATGGCTGAAAATCCAGTTATATTTTACATTGAAAAGACCGGTGTTCTAGGTTTAGTAGACCTATTGTGATCTACTAGTATAACACAAAAAACATCATAGCCAAATTCTTTTTCTTTCTCTTTTTCAAAATGTCCAAAAATGCCTCCACCAAAATGGATGTCGTGCCGCCGCAGATGACATTTCTCTATCTGTAGCATTATTGCTCTAAAAACCTAAAGGATCACAAATATCCCTATCAACAATAATCCTGCAATATACTAATAACAGTGGCTCTCTGTTGGTGTGTCAATTCTGTTGGAAATTGGACCAAGAATTCTATTCTCAAGTTTCCTCTATTTCCTTCCTCTTTTGACTTGGGCATTCCCAGACCTGAAATGATCTTTTCACAGCCAGGCTGAATGATGTCCTTTATTGTCAAATTCATTTTCTCTCCACCTAATAAAGGGATTGAAATTGTGCAACTAGTAAGAGATTTTACTAGAGGTACTTCTACGACCAACTCTAAATCGTCGCCTTCTCTTCGAAACAGGGGGTGCCTTTTTTCCGCAATCACAAAAATGATGTCAGCCGGATCAGTTCCCGGTGTTTCATTCCCCATTCCTTTGAATGTGCTTTTTGTTCCTTTTCTCCATCCCGGTTTGACTTTGATTGTTAGTGTTTCCTGTTGTTCTACTATTTGACTGTCAAAAAGGCAAAACACAACATCACTAATTATGACGATAATCTCCATATTAGTGGGTGCGTGGCATATACAAACAAAGCCTAAGATCTGTGTCAACCTTAGAGTCAAAATACTGCTTTTCAATTCTCCTTGGAAAGGATGTCTCACATTTTATTTTTGTAAATCACTAGCAAAATATACAGAATATTGACATTGTCATGTTTCTAGATTAGCAAAAATGATTTGCAAATTCGCACATGATTTTCAAGATTTGCACTCACCATATATTTGGTAATTTTCATCTTCACATCCTTCTTGTTTTCCATAAATTGAAAAACAACACAATGAAACATCCATTTCAAATTTGTGCAAGGATGACTTTTAAATGTTAGACATCTTTTCGAAACTTGTTTTGGAAACATTTAGCCAAACAAGTAAGCTTTGTTTTGTGGCAAAGGAAAATAGGACATACCCATCATTTGTTACAACATCTCTTGTGATGATGATCCTCTTGGTGCATCCAAAGCACAACTCCTCAAGTGTGCACTCAAGGGTTTTTTCAACAGATGGAGGTTTCATCAATCCGTTTGAGTTAGAATACATGAGGGGCGTGGAGCCCTTTCGGCTTGTACTCCTAGAGAGAGAACCTCCTCCTAAGGAAGCATTTTGTGGATCCCTTCCTGCTTGAACTTTTAGAGAGAGGACATTCTTCACTTATATAATTGGCATTCTTTCGGCTCATACTTCGCAAGAAACAACTGGTGACTGATGTTTGGGTTGACATTTGGCTCCTTTGGCTCGCACTTCTATATAGGGAAGGATTTCTGGAGAGAGAAGGATTTCTTGAGAGGGACTTAGTGCTTGAGCTGTTTGACAAGGGAGAAAGCATGGACACAATGTACTTCCCAACGCTACGATGCTTCAAGAAACCTCTGGAGGATGCAATTTCATCGCCGTTCATCCCATCAACAGTGTATCTAATATCATGGACCTCGCTCATGGCTTTTCCTTCATGTTCTTTATCATTCAAGGTCTAAATTGAAGTCATATAAAAACTTTAGTATTTTAATATCTATTTGCACGGATGATACAATTGCATATCATGTTGTTTTGTGTTCTTATTTCTTTATGTTTGTAGAAACAAAAAGAACTTGCCGTTTCGATTCCTTTTTGATTTGAAGATGAAAGACAACCAAAAGTTTGATGTCATTTTCATTTTTGCACTAAAATTTTACTTCGACAATCGATTTCAAAATGTCAGACTTTCATGAGAAAAAGGTTGTTTATCAAGAAGCAAGTTTTTCAATTTTTTTTTTGGGGGTAAATAAGTTTTCCATGTTATTTGAGCGTCGAAAACATTATGGGACTTTTCTTTTCTGATTGCTCTTCCTTTTATGTATTTTACCCTATGTGAATTGAGATTCTAATCCATGTTCCATGAAAATACATAAATGTAGGCATTGGGCACAAATATGTATGTTTTCATTTGTACCTTTTGTGTTTGGTCGACGGATTTGAATTTATCTTCTGTTTCTGGTATGCTTTTGTTAGGAGATGAATTCTTCTCAGGGCGTCGCTTCGAGCTGAGTGATCTATATACTTTGTAGAAACCTCCAATACCAAACATGTTACAGACGCCCTGCTATGGTGGCCTACAAGACTTCTCAGAGAGAGAGAGAGAGAGAGAGAGAGAGAGAGAGAGAGAGAGAGAGAGAGAGAGAGATAGAGAGATGTATCTCTAGGATAATGTTTGGGTAGGCCAAGAATAGAGCGTCTTATGAGGCCTTTTATTAGCTGAATCAGTTAAAAAGAGATTAGAGGTGTTTCTAATTAGTACTATTTGCTTGTTTGTAATCATTATCATATTGTCATTTCTACACCAATTTTCTTGTTGTTAATTTCTAGGTCTGTAAGAGAGGCTAATTCTTATAGCTTATTTTAATTAAGTAATCTATTATCATATAACTATAATTAAAAATCCTAAAAAGTAGTTTGGTGCATAAAATTACCTTAACTACTCAATGTCTATGCCCAATATACGCCAAGTAGTTATAACATCATTCCCTGTCGTGTCATCATCACAACCACATGAAGTGGCTGGACAAGTTATCGTGTGAAATTTTTTATAAGCACATTTGACATATAGATTCCATAGTTCACTAAAATAATCAATTTTTTCAACAATCACTATTCTCTATTCATTTGATGAAGCACTGTTGAGCACTTCTTATTGTCCAACCTCCAAGAATGCCTAGAGCACTAGTGTGGTGCCAACCGCCCTTTTCGATTCCTAAGTTAGTCAAGGTTGTAGAAATGGAGATAAAGAAGAGCTGTAGGGTTTATCTAGGGAGGGTCTTGTACCTTAGTAGATGAATGGAGGTGTGTTTGTATAGATATGAGAGGTACAATCCCATTAGAATCGGGTCCTTTGGACTTAGGGGTGTGGACTAGGTTGGCATCTAATGACTACAATGGCCTTAGGCATTCTTATTCATTTGTTTAGGAATAGTTCCCATAGTACTTGGCTTGTTATACTTGTTCCATAGGGATTTGAAGTGGTTGAAAAGAGTCTTTACAAGCCTACAACCACTTCGGGCAGTGGGTCCATCACCCATGGATCCTACTTCTTGGTCACACTTAAGTCCAAGCTTGTATACATCCTAAGAGTAGGTCTAGTATAATGTCAATAGTTGACTTATCACCATTATTGTCGCATTTGTTCATTATCCTGGGTGTTTATTTGAATCACTTCTCAATCTAGAGAGTGATTTACCTTCCGTAGCTTGATTTGCTTGACAAAATGCCGTTAGTGCCTAACTAGGCAGAGTCAAACACTAGGCACTCTGATGCCTAAGTTAGTGTCAATTTAAAAAGAGGGACTATAAAGCTCTATGTGTGAATAATGACGACAAACCTCTAGGGTTTAGTAGTATACTATATATATAAAGAGACATGACTACAACTACAAGTAAGCTCATGCCGAACTTGGGCCTTTAATGACGTCACGAATAATTGCCAAGCGCCATGGTGGCAAGTGCCACATGATTAACCATGCCATTGAGCGCCGATGCGCCTCCATAACAAATCACACTTCATCTGCAGCGGCCTAACTCAACGCCTTACGCGCCGGCAACACAACATGTTGAATGGCTTGTTAGGGACTTGGCTACTGGGCCATTAATACTTCTATCGTATTGGGCTTATCCAAACGGAACAGATATAGGACCCGTCGTCCGGCCCACTACAATAACTCCTCAACTCTTTGATTCTGATTAGGAAGCCGACATGAGGTGTTGAGCTATCTTTTGGGTCGGACACCCTCACTTGATCTGGATTTTCATCCATCAATCCCAAAGAGTCGTATAGTCAAAGACCCCTTCTGCCGGTAGCTTTCCTGTATCAACATGCCATTGGTTAGCCGAAAAGGTGAAAAGATAGTTGGCACACTTCGGTTCAAAATGCTAACGAACTAGTTCTTTCATTGTTTCATCGGAATGTGTGACACGTTCTAGGCGAAGTTTTACTCTCTCGAGGGATTTCTAATTCCTCTTCTCGATAAGCGGGCACAAATAGAAGCTCCCTCAAATTACCTAAGAGCGTCTCCAGTAAAAGCAATAACTTGAAATTAGTGTAAGAAATAAGACAGTTAGTTAGTAAAAATGAAAAAAATTGCTCCAGTAGTGTTCCTAACGTCAGAAATAAAATGGCAGGAGGTGGAAAAAAAATAACGTCAGAAGTAACTGTATTGGTACAGCTATTCTCCCTCAAGTGGGTCCGGTACACTTTAACCACTAGACTTTTGTTGGGCTTTCCAATAACCAAAAGACAATGCTGGAAGGGAGCGTATAACCAGTAGACTTTTGTTGGGTTTTCAAACCGGGTCCCACCTTTATTGGTATTTAAATATGTAACTATTTTTTTTTTACATTTTAACCATATGTTAACAACACCACTGCAACACTTCTTACCTTAACAACACAATTTGTCATAATAACACAAAAATGTGACCCACTTCTTACACATTTGTGTCATATAACACCACATTTGTGTCATATAACCATTGCGGATGCCCTAAATATCACTGCAAAGCCAGAATATTCTCTGCCATACACTCACTATTGACCTTAGGATAAGCGTATGGGAATACAATAAGTAGTAGGAGTATAATGTACTTATTAATTCCGAACCCATCACGAAACACTCCTTGAATTACGTGTCCATCCTCGGTTGGGTATACCGCACAGAGAGACGGAAGGGTTAAAAGGATCGAATGGGCGACCGCGTGTGTCTCCCATCACCCTCGCCATCATCAATGGCTTCTCTAAGTAGCGCCGCCGCCGCCTCTCGCCTTCTCCCGCTGGCCACCAAAGCCGGCAGGGTTTCTCTCTCTACTCCGTCTCCTTCTTTCTCTCTCTGCTACTCCTCCTCCTCCTCTTCTTCTCTCAAATGCCTCCGATCATCTCCAAGACTTCTCTCTCACCTTTTCCTCCGCCAGGTTCTCTCTCTCTCTCTCTCTCTCCCCCATCCCATTGGTATGCCATAGACGCATGTTTCCCTGTCTTGATTTGTTTTTTAATTCCAGAGAAGGTCGCCCGTTCGTGCGGGTACTGGGAGTTTGAACACGGTGGCCTCTCCCAAGTGCTTTGCTTCCGATCCTGATCAACTCAAGGCTGCTAGAGATGATATCAAGGACCTTCTCAAAAGTACCTACTCCCATCCCATCATGGTATGGTTCATCATCTCCATTATCATTTTATTAATCCATCCAACTCTTTCTTTATTTCTAGCCGAGCTACTACATCAAACTAGAGATAATTTTTATCAACCAAGTTTGTTCTATTCATTTTACACAGTAGAATATCATTCTCCTGAATTCTCCTTCTCTAACAGAGTATCTTCGTGGCATATTGTCTATTCCATTCATGTATACTGTGCATTAGAAGATGAAAGGTTTCCCTACCCACACCTAGTAAACTAAGTAGTTCATTTAAGGTAACACAGTTAATTGAACGAAATAACCATCTCCGTCCTATGGAGGGTCCAATGGGCAAGAAGCAACCATGCTGAACTTGGAATATTTACTCCCTTGATGTTTGAAACTTTAATTGGTATAGAGATCAATGTCCATACTGACTAAAGGCCGTGGTGTCTGCATCTGTTACATACACAAAGTCTATGAGGTTTACTTGGATGGGTGTTTTATATGTTGAAGAGGACCTGTTTTTGTCATTGCAACACAGATAGCATCTGATAGAATAAGCATGAGATGCATATTAGGGACTCCATCACTTTGAAAGCAGTGAGACATGAGTCATGATCAGATATCACAGCCTAATCATTCTCTAACTAGCTATTCCACCATTGACAGAGATATTTTACATGTCTTTACATTCTTGTCCAGATTTTACTTACTTTTTTCCGGATTTATTTCTTTTTTTGTTGATTTTTCTGTTATTCTTCCATAAAGTGAGCTGGGTGTGTCCAAAATACCGGTGTGCAGTTGATTAACCTTGGGTTTTGTTGCGTTTGGAAGCTCTGAGAAAAAGGTTGAGGATGGATTTGCTGGCTTTATATTGGCTTTCTTGGTTTTGTCTTTTCTTTCGCTTGATGCTCGCTTACTGTTTCAAGCCCAAAAACTATGTCCATTCACAGAGTAACTCATTCTATCTTACTCCTTGCTGCTTTCTTAGAAATTAACTTGTAAAATGGAGAGGGCACAGACATAATCCTCATGATGCTCAAGCCACGAAATAATATAACAGTAATTTGCAACCTTTAAAAGCAGCAGTTACTGATGTATTTACACGAGCTGATGGGTTTTGGGAATCAATCATTGAGATGGATTAAATTATATATTTCAACGGTGAGATTATCTGTTTTGGTTAATGGTTATTCGGCTGGTTTTTTTCAATCAACTAAAGGATTGAGGCAGGGTGATCCCCTGTCTCTTTTTCGTGTTGTGTTATGGAAATATTAAGTAGTATGATTACAACGGCCGTGCAAGTGTGGAAGGTATGGAAGTGGTAGTGTCTCATTCTTTGTATTCTTATGACACATCATTTTCTATGGAGCGGATGCCTCTTAGTTGGGCTATCTTAGAGGAATTTTGATATGTTTTGAAGGCAGTTTCTGGTCTTAAGGTGAATGTGGGGAAGTTTGAAATTTATTCCTGTT
Organism: Vaccinium myrtillus; assembly: GCA_016920895.1. Lineage (NCBI taxonomy): Eukaryota > Viridiplantae > Streptophyta > Magnoliopsida > Ericales > Ericaceae > Vaccinium > Vaccinium myrtillus. The sequence goes on along the minus strand of CM029273.1, from coordinate 21,505,377 downwards.
GGTTTGGTTGATGATGTGCACTTGTTCGTAGAGGTCTTGGGTTGTAAGGTTGGTTCTTTTCTCTTCTTATTTGGGTTTCCCTTTGGGAGCTACTTTCAAGTCTACAATGGTTTCGAATACGATGGTGGAGCGTTTTAGAAAAGACTTGTGGGTTGGAAGAGGCTGTACTTGACGATATGGGGAAGGGTGACTCTTATAAAAAGCACTTTGTGAGCTTGCTGCTTGCCTACGTACTTCATGTCAGTTTTCATTATCCCTATTTCGGTGGCCAATCGGTTAGAGAAGCTGCAAAGATATTTCCATTGGGGTGGTTTGGGAGAGGAGTTCAAGTATCATCTTGTGGATTGGGATACAACTTGTACTCCGATTCGAGAAGGGGGTTTAGGTGTTAGCTATGAAGCACCGACACTCCTAGAGGTCGCTGTGTCTGCGTATTGGAAACGGGTACACAGGGTGGGTATTGGACACGGGTACACGCGGGGGACACATGAGGAGACGTATTGGACACGCTATGTGGTGTATCCCTTAAATTAAATTTTTATTTTTTTTTGGAGGGAGACACGCGAGGGACATGGCTTGGACACGTGCGTCCCACATGCGCGTATTGGAGGGACACATGATGTCAATATAATCTTGTGCAGACGTATTGGACATCGTGAATTAGCCTACCGGCTAATTGATGAGCTTGGGACGTGACATTAGCCTACCGGCCAAACGATGAGCTTGGGAGGCTTGACTTTGTAAACAAGCATGCACGAGACCAAGGATCACCTCCGGGCCTGAGGCCTGAGCCGAATCATTGTTTCTTGGCCGATGAGGCCAGTGTTGGAATGCCATGGGGCACTTGGCCCTCGGTTACTTGGAACGGTTCCCAATGCGCTTCAAAACGTGCTTATTCACGTGTTTCACCTGTAACTATAAAAAACAACACTACGCGCGTATCAAACATATAAGGCGCTAAAACACGTGTGTGTGTGTGAGCAAAATGAGCTAGACAAGCCCCGGATATCTACAATATTGGGGGCTTATCATATATATATGTAGTCCACTTCCTATCCACTCCCTAAAGTTACGGACTCCATCCGGACCTCATGTGGTGTACATGCCGAACACATGTCTTGCTCGTGCTAATGTATTTCTACCTGCAATTGGTTTTTATCCTCTCCAGAAAGGAATGCAAGGATATTTCATAATTGTAGAGACCCTTGAGCTATTTTATGTAATGTTGGGAAGTACCTGAGGGGTAAGGCAGGCTCACTTCAATATGCCCATCTGCCACATTTGGAATCTCTCTTATTTAGATGTAACAAATGTATTTGTAGCTGATGTTTAGGAGCCTGTTCTTGCTTGTTCAATAGTTGTGGTGCTTTTAGTCTTAAGGCCTTGTTCAGTTGCCCTCTTGTCTTGGGCTGAATTTCTTTTGTTCTTTGGAATCTTGTTGGCGCTTTCCCTTGTTGTTGCTACTATAGCTTCTTTTCTTTTCTTTTTTTTTCCCCCCTTTTTTTGTGATTTTTGGAAAATTGAAATGTACCAAATTATGTACTCCCTCCGTTCCCGAATAGGAGTGTAGTATTCAATTTTGCGCTCACTTTATAAGTGTCCATTTTGAAAAGTTAATGGGTAAAGAGTTAATCGGTAAAATTGGAGGACAATTTTGGAAAGTGGAGGTAAAAGTTGATGTGAAAGGTGTAATGATGATGTCTCCTTAATAAGTTGGAATTACGAAGCTACACACTTAAAAAGGGACTAAGGGAGTATTTTTTAGTGATAGTTAAATTGAATTTGAAATTTCCATTGGTTACAGGTGCGTTTGGGATGGCATGATGCGGGTACTTATAGCAAGGACATCGAGGAATGGCCGCAAAGAGGGGGAGCTAATGGAAGTCTTAGGTTTGAAATTGAACTGAAACATGCTGCCAATGCTGGTAGGTGTCTGAATTATGATCGTATTTGTTTTGGCTTTTGGTTTATAGTAATGGTGCCTTTATGGGTGATTTAGGTCTTTTGAATGCACTGAAACTTCTCCAGCCTATCAAAGAGAAATATTCTGGTGTGACATATGCAGATTTATTTCAGTTGGCTAGTGCTACTGCAATTGAGGTCATTTTAGTAGACTAGAGATTGGAGTTAATATGAAGAAAACAAATATCTTTATTGCACTAAGAAACTGATTTGACTGTTCGGTTCCTGAAAATTACAGGAGGCTGGCGGCCCCACAATCCCTATGAAGTATGGAAGAGTGGACGTGTTAGCTCCTGAGCAATGTCCGGAAGAAGGAAGGCTTCCGGGTAAGATAACATTTGCTTTATGGACAAAATATGTGCTTGTCATCCATTTTTGTTTATCAAATGTGTTTATTAAGTGGACTGATTAGTTCAATACTACAAGCATAACACGGAGCGAGAAAGGCTTAAGACTTGCAATGTGAAATAAAAGGCTCAAGATTGGAAACTGAACCTCATTTAGGGACTCATATTCATTGTGGAATGTTTGCAGCCTCTTAGAAATAAGGTCCATGTGCTGCATTACATTAGAGCGTGGGCCTTCCTCTGCTCAGGTGCAGTAGTGCATAAAGTACTTTGTCTCACCCCCTTGGGGACCCCTAGCGGCTTAACTCAAATACAGCAGACTTAAAATTTCGAGGCTCCATAAATTTTCTATTAAGAAAAATCATTAATTTAGTAGTTTGTCTTTTGATGTTTATCTTAACATGGAGAATTCTTTCTAATTGCTTTTCTGCATTATTCTATGTTTGATAGTCATCTTACTCAGATGTCCTATAAGTATTTGCATTTGATGGTCATCTTGCCAAGCATAACTCCACTTACGCCACATTCATACGCCAGTGTTACACATGGTTTTTTGTTTTTTGGAGGTCAAGTGTCATGCTTGGTTTCTGCTGATAATGACTTGTATGACTGCACAGAAAGTAAAGTAAAAGGAAATCCTATGTTTCTTTATTCTGGTTCTCTCTTTAGATTTTTTTAGTATGGTGCTTTGGGTTTTTTGGATTTCACTGTTCTTCAGATTCAAATGTCCTTGTTGATATCTAATGTCAATGTACTTGTTTCTTCATTCTTGGAGAATACTTCTGATGTTTAAATATCTTGTTTAGATGCTGGGCCACCTACTCCTGCTTCTCATCTGCGTGATGTTTTCTACAGGATGGGATTGAATGACAAGGTTACAACTACCAAAGTATAGTATTATCTTCATATTTTCATGGTAATGTATTGTCAGTATAATATCAAGGTACTTGGCTTGCAGGATATAGTTGCACTCTCAGGTGCGCACACACTGGGAAGGTCCAGACCAGAACGCAGTGGTTGGGGCAAGCAGGAGACCAAATACACAGTACGTAAACCAACTTTATCTGATTTTGTGAATGCACAGTATAAAGTAACATGTGACATACAACAACTTTATTTTGAAAGCAACAATGCCTTGCTATATGTAGTCAGAATGATCTGTTACCCTAATAGTTAATAGGTTAGTTTACTAAAGCTTGTAATTGCCGTCATAAAATCATTCATGAAATCATGTGTGCAGTCGATGTTCAGTATTTCTCAAAGCATTGTTCCTGTGTTTACTGAACCTGGTATCCATAAAGAGCCAATTGTTTACTCTTTTGCCTTAGTAGGCAGGAGGGGATGCTGATGTTTTCAGAATTTTAAAATCATAGATGGAGGGACTTCCCTTGACAAACACTTGCATGGTATTGTTATTGCCGGATTTACCATTATGAACAATATTCCTGAAGAGCAACTAATTTTAATCCCGTAGATGGAAGAATTATAGTGGAAGTAGGATCTTCTATATCTTTTCTCGAGGGAATCAGAATCCCCTCATTGGCGATTGTTTTTTAGCTTCCTCTTCTTCCCTTATCACATCTGAACAGTCATTGTTTCAGTATCCCTCTCGATGTATACCTTAGGAAAAACATGTATTACCGCAACAACAGGTTTTTTAGGGTCAGGTGATACAAAGCAGGTAATCCTAAATAAACTTATTGCCTGTGTTCATTTTTCCTCTGAATTGATTTTTTTTTTTTTTTTTTGCAATGGACACGATTGCTTATTCTAACGTAGCTTGCTGGCATACAATGTCGGCATACGATATTGACAGCTGGGATGGCACATGTTGTATCCAACAGTAGACAATAGTCTTACTGTTGGGATGAATCCCAAAGAACCATTGATATCACCTACAGATTATACTACTACCAAAATTTACCATGATCTATATATCCTACAATGCGGAATTAGGGTTCAAAACTTTGAGATCTCTCTGGTTTGATATCAAAAAATCACAAACCGCAACTACAAAGAAAATGTTAGAGAATTATCTGATTTGATCCCAACAAAAACATGAACTGAATGTCTAATCAATCTAGCACGACCAATTTGCACGAACATATGGAACTTGATTGCACCTCACGATCATTTACCCTAATCTTCTTATGCCTGATTGCTAATTGAGAGTGGACTAAAAAACATGAGCTGTGTTCTATCCAAAAATCTCAATCCAAAATTATGTAATATGAGTTATGTATCTAGAGAGTTGCAAAGACACATATATGTAGGCTATAGAGGGATTCGGATTGGACTCTTATGGGATTAGGTAAACCTAATTCGACCTGAATTACAATTTATAGTTCCATAAATTGTAATCCATACTATGTAATAATTAAAATTACACTTCCGTCCTTGTTCAAAATTTTATTTCAAGCTTCACATTATAAAATGATTATTTATCTCCCCATGTTAGGATTACTCCATCTGTCCCATTTTGTTGGTCCCTCATTGGGAACCCAACTTATTAAGGAAATATAATTATTACTCGTACTTCTTTTAACTTTCCAATTTTGCCCATTGATGGGATTTTTTTTTTAAATTCTCACCTATTTAAAGTAAAAGAAAAGGAGGGGCACAATGGGAATATGGCATTACATTTTTGGAACCTTTTTAAAATGGACAATTATTTTTGGGCATCCCAAAATGGAATAGTGGACCATCTTTGCGAGACGGAGGGAGTACAATTTTTTATCGAGTAAATAAGCAACTGACATTGTATCCCTATACCATTACCTGAATTCTATCAATAATTAATATCACCATACAGGTAATGCAATGACCCAACTCACCCTGCTTATTGATCCATAAAAAGATCTTACACATTTACAACTTTAAGTGATCTACACTAAATGCAGGTGTCTATTTTCTATTTCCAGATTAAGACCATAAGCAATCATAATAACTATGAGATGATAACTATCTTATTCAATACGGAGACAATTATTCCAAAGCGATTCTTTTAATACTCAGAAAGTGTACTACAAGTATGAGTTAAAACTCCACTATTTTCCTTAGCCAATACAAACATTTTGAAACATTTTATTACACTCCTACCGATGGTGTGTGCAACTCTATCTAATACTTTGAAACGATTCTTATATTCTGAGGTGCTTGGGATTGGACTAAGTGCGCCTAATCCCGCGTTATCCTTCGTTTGGTTCTCGTTTTGTGTCTGGGATTAATAATATCGTGACTATTTTAATCCTTATACAAGAGGTATTATTTTATTCCAAGGGGGTGTGGGATTGTTTATCCGGGACTACAAAACACGGAAGGCAAGTTTGAAGTAATTTAAAAAATGCCACAGAAATAAAAAACCTTACTCGTTCATATCTTCTTTGCGTTACTTCTATTCTTGGCCGATTCATCTCTCTGCTGTACGCCAAAGCTCTTGAGGCAATTCGAGAGAAAGGAGAGGATAGAGAAATAGTTGTGAAATTAATCTCATAATTTAATGACAAACAAATATGCGATAGGCCTAATCAGGGGATATCCCCATATTAATCCTATATGAATCAAACAGGGGATTGTGTAGGATTTAAGACTAAATTAGTCCCCGAAGAAATAATCTAGGACTACTAATTCCAGGACTATTAATCCTGCCTGTTTTAGTCTGCAACAAACGAGGCCTAAAAGATTCTAAAGATTTGATCTTTTGTGTGTAAGTCGGACTCTACACATCAGATCAAAGACAAAAGGCACTTTTCTAACATTGAATGAACCCTATAAAGCACGAGTATTTCTAAAACCCTGCCAAACTCATCATGTACCGGGTCCACGATACACGTACCGATGCTTTTCCATATGTTTTTTGTCATTCACCAGAAGTATGCGATACATATCAAACCTTACCTAAAGCCAATTTCATAAAGATTAGCATGATTTTAGAATAAAGATTTTGATCTATAGGTTCTCTAGCTTAATAGCATTAATCTTTGGGGCCGTTCTTAACTTCTTGTTGGTATTCCGTTCAGGCTAAATGTTGGGGGGTTTCTGGATTAATTTTTCCTGCAAAAAGTAAGAGTCAGGACCGCCTACACCAATAATTATCATTCTTCCTGCACAAGTCCAAAATAAGGAGTGAAATGATTCATGGAGAATAATTTGTTTTTAACATAAAGACAATGGGTCCAAAAATACCAAAAAAAGGTAGGGAGTATTGGAATTTGTCTCACATCGGTTAATTATCACCTGGAAAAGTAGTATATGAGTCTGAACGACCTCTCCACTCATTGCCAATTGGTTTTGAGTTAGTCAGTTAGATGCTTTAACATGCTTTAACGGCCCTTTTGATTGGCACCTTAAGGTTGCGCAAAACAGTTATTTGATGTTGGATTTGTAGTGGCCCAGGTCATTTAGCTATTTTCTTTATTTGACTTGTAATTATTATGTGTAATACATTGCTTTATGTTATGAAAAGTACATTTTTGTTATAGCAGTATCCTAGCCGTAGTAGTATCCTAAATTTTTAGGTTTCACCGTACAGACGTACCCGTATCATTCCAGAACTGGTGCACGCATACAAGTGCTTCTTAGAATAAACCTTATAATCCAAACACTGCGCATAATGATTCTCATCAAAACTATGATAACTACTTTATATTAACTACTAAAAACAAATATTAAGTGTAATAACTTAAAAGCATTACTTTTAGTATAGTTTGTTAACACTTATGACAATAGGTGGCCGGCAAACTAAACCCAACGAACCAACTTAGCAAAGACTCAGTCCCTTTGTAAAGCAATAAAATAGGTGTAGATTTCTCTGTTGGTGATGAACTTAGGAGTTATGACTTGCTTCCCAGCCTCATATAACATTCCTTTCTTGTGGACCCTCTTTTGTGGTTAGTCCCTGCCATCATACTCAAAATTAGCATTTGTTTGGCATCTTCACAGCAACGTGATAGTTTGTCAGTATGTGCAATGATATTGGAGAATTTCACTTCTATATTTATTGGATCATAGAAAGATGGACCTGGAGCACCGGGTGGACAGTCTTGGACCGTGCAGTGGCTGAAGTTTGATAATTCTTACTTCAAGGTATGCTATTCAACTTCTTTACTTATTGTGAAAGAAAAGAGATAGGAGTATCGAGTTTTCTTCGTTGATTTTGATTGATTGATACAGGATATCAAAGAAAAAAGGGATGAAGATTTACTAGTTTTGCCAACTGATGCTGTTCTTTTTGAAGATCCATCGTTTAAGGTGAAATAGAATCAGTTTCTACTTTAAATGAGTGATCTTACAAAATGTTTCACTGCATGCCGGTATAAGTTTCTTTGTTTACTGCAGGTATATGCTGAGAAATATGCTGAAGATATGGATGCATTTTTCAAGGACTATGCCGAGGCTCATGCTAAGCTTAGCAATCTTGGAGCTAAATTTGACCCTCCAGAGGTTTGTTAAGTTTACCTTAGCCCTGCACATTCTTTCCTATTTAGGAGGATTATTTTTACCAATTCTGATTTATAAGATGTTATTTGTTGTTTAGTCTAGTCATTAAATTGCAAGATACATAGTTTTTTCCACTGATACAACGTTTGTTGTTGTTGTTGTTGTACGTGTGTGTATTTATGTACATTTGACTGGTTTGTTTGAAGAATTAAGATACGTCTGAAATCACAATTAGGAAGGCTTGCTCTTTTCTATTCTAAACATCCACTTGTTTTCTTCATTGATATACTTTCTATGAAGTATGGGTGCTCCAAAAATGTTTCCATAAGCAAGATACATGCCCAGTACAGCAAAAACGTAGTTACTAAGTTTTAATATGCGTACGATGCTTTTTCTTTTTAATGCTTGTACTAGATGCTTGATATTTACAACAAATGTTCCCCCAAATCCTAAGTTCTTATCATTTCTTCATTTCTATCCATTCTTATGCATCTCAATAAAGAACTATTTTGGGACGCCTGAAAAGGAAAACTAGTTTGGTTTCTTCTATGAATGCAGAATAATGTAGAAATAAAAAATAGAAAAAAAGGATAAATATTTCTGAATTGCATTACTCTTTTTGTTTTTTCTCTAATAAGCAAAGCACAAGTATTGTTAATGATAAGGACACCTGGGGAAGAAAAGAAAACATAAACAAGGAGTTTTTAAAACCATCACTAATGCATATCCAAATCTCTAATGTCTTTGACTCTTTGGTGTGGAGTTGTTATTAAATTCTCTAGTAGCTTTTGAATTAGTTATTGACGTCGTTTTTACTCATGCTTGTGGGCTCTACTTGATCATTTTTTGACTTTATTTTTATTTTTATCTAATTCAGTTAATCGAATACTAATGAGTCATGACAGCCTCCCATGTATTCAGTTAACTGAATACTAATGAGTCATGACAGCCTCCCATGTATTTTTTTTCCCTCAGAGAATTTTGGTGTCATCTGAAAGGAAAATTTTGGTTAACCAATTAGCTTGGTTAAATTCTTTAATGATCATGCAGGGAATCTCAATAGACGATAGCCCTGCGAAGGATGCACCAGAGAAGTTTATTGCTGCCAAGTACTCTTCTGGAAAGGTTAGTATCATACATAACTTTGATGTTATCCGTCTATTGTTCGTTTATGGGTATTGTTTGGCATTTTTCTGTTTGTAATACTCATGAACGAAATTTATTCATGTTTAAATTTAAATTTTTTATTTTGTATGGTTGCTGCAGGATTAAAAATACCAGTATCTTGTTTCCTTCTGCCGTTTGTTTTAATAACAAAAGATGAAGCTATTACCAAATCCTGTGAACTGACATGTAAAACTTGGAAGTCTAAATGAAGGGGAGGAATGAATTTAAATTCAATAGTGTTGCCTAATTGAATTGCAGAGAGAGCTATCAGAAACTATGAAGCAAAAGATTCGAGCGGAGTACGAAGGACTTGGGGGAAGCCCAGATAAGCCTCTCAAATCAAACTATTTCCTGAATATCATGATTGTGATTGCGGGTTTGGCATTTTTGGCATCTCTTGTAGCAATGTGATTTTTTTGTGTGGTTAAATTTTACTCTAAAAATGAATTTCCGTATGTGATTTTTTTGTGTGGTTAAATTTTACTCTAAAAATGAATTTCCGTATGTTTCAGCTCGTTTAGCAGTTATGTGGTATTTTTTGGGGTATTTGATACAGGAGTGCACAAGAGACCAAGAAAATACCAGCTTGGCCTATGTGGAGTGGGTTGGTTTGGTTTTTTCAAAACAAGAGTTCTGTTATGGTTCGAAAATGGTCAACCCAATTAGACCCGGTTCTGTTTTTGGATTCGGCTTATCTTATGTGCTATTTTTTGAAAATTAAACCGAGATCAGAGTTTGGTTAATAGGTTTTGTCGGCTTATATGCTATAACGTGAAACAACCTTGGATGGACACAATGCTAAGAAATTTTCATAAATTTATCTAACCACGACTATCCTAAATCTGAACACATTGTCTGATATTCTAAAATTCCATATCCGTTTCTCAGTTTCTCTAGAAAACCATCTTTTGATTTCATAGAAAATTGGGCTCAAGGTAGGTGCAGTAGATGTTTGACCCAATTAGTCTCTATCTTATACTTGAGTTGATACTGAGCGGATACTTTTGCTATTTGATAAACAAGTTGTTAAAATATTAATTAAAGGTTTTTTTTTTTGCAAGTAAAATATTAATTAAAGTTGAAGAATTGATTGGTGGGATTCACTTAACGCTCAGTTTGAATGGGAGTAATCTCAAGGGGAAATGAAAATGTGATGCCTTCTATCCATGATTCCAATGTTTGGCAGAGACATGAATAGGAATGTGATTCCTGATGACATATTCATTAGGAATCACATTTTCAGATTGAGTGGGAATCTGATCCCTCTGTTACTCCATGTGAATCTCAGATTCTTGATTCATTTATTAAGAAAATGTAATGTTGACTTAAAAAAATTTCTAAAATAATTGTTTCCCACGTAAAATTACTAAATAGATTCAAACACCGAAATGTAATTCTTTCAGTAATCATATTCATATTCCTACCCATCCAAACACAACCAAGTCTCTAGCATTTGATCATCTACAACGGGCCGTTTGGATCTTGATTTTGGATGGATTTGTAATAAGAGTGGATTTGAGGGTGGATTTATAATGAGGGTGGATTTGTAATAATGGTGAATTCACCTCCTAAGAATGGTGGATTTGTGTACAGGGCCGACTCATAGCATAAACCAATGAAGCCACCGCTTCAAGTCCCCTAAAAATGTAAATAAAAAAGCCCCCCGAACATGTAAGTCTCCTACATATTATAGTAATAGTTATTTATTTTTTAATGACTATGTTTAAATTTATGCAATTAAAACTATTTTGTAATTTTTTTTTATGAAGATTGCATAACACACATTCGAGTCTTGTAATAAAGACAAGAAAAAGATGGACAAAATATATTTTCTATTAATTTTGAATTGAAGAAAAAGGGATACAATTCTCTAATAAATGTTCTTTCAACAAAGCAAAGAACAAAATTCTCTGATTCAATCTCCGAAATTGATGGCGTTCCAACGGCTTGAATGCTGCTTGTTGAATCGTGCAGACGGTAACTTTCTTTGAATCTTGGAGTTCTTTCAAGTTTAAACCTTTGATCTTCGAAAGTTTGAACAATGGTTTAAACTTGAAAGAACTCCAAAGAAATCCTTCGAAAAGAGATTGATCTTCGAAAACCTTCAAGAATTTTGGTTTGTTGAATGATTTTAGGTAGAAACTTACGAAGAAATCGGCACGTAATTTGAATCCTTGATGATTCTTTGCAAGGTGTTGAGTGTGGGATTTTTGGGGAAGAACTTTGAGAGAGAAAGACTTGTGAGTGCTTGGATTCTTGAGAGTGCTTGAGAGCTCTTGTAGAATGTTAGACAAAAGGTCCATCTCTTCATAACAAGGGCCTCTATTTACAGGCTCAAGGACAGATATCTTAATTTGGAAAATCTTCATTTTCTTTCCAAATAAGAACAATCTTGCATTTCCTTATGGAAATTAACTTAGGTCAATATTAAAGAAGTCATAATATATATAAATATATATTATAATTATTCTTTTGACCCAAGGAAAATTTGATCGGGCATGTATCTTTGGGTTGGCCCAAATCTATGACTCATTTCCTAGGCTAAGTCCGTCCATCTTTTTTTTGGTCTTGGCTCTGATTGAGCCCATACTTCGGTAAGCCCATTTGGCTAATAAGTTAGCCCACCTTACTTTGGTCTTTATCGTATATCAAATGGATTGAGCCCATAATTTTGGTGGGCCCAAATTTATTTGAAGGTTTTGACCAACTTTGACTTTAATTAATCTAGACAATTTTATTTGTCTCAATTAATTTGGACAGCGATTAAATCGCGTCAAAATTTTAGTGTCTACAAAGATATGTGTTGACAATTTTTATTATTCAAAATACATGGTAGGCCTCATTTACTAAGTCCGTTTCAGGCCTCCAAAATTAATAAATCGGCTCTGTTTGTATATTGGGTGTTTGAATGGTATTTTGAGAAGGGGGATTTGGAGGGTGGATATGGTAAGATGGGGGGGAATGGCTTAATTGCCCCCACTTTATTATTTGAGAGTGTATGTTTGTTTGGAAGTCTTGTAATACATCTCAACTAAATCCTCTTATTTATTTGAGAATTTATGTTTTGTCTTAATAATAAAAGTTTCATTTCAATGAACAATACTATTTCCATGATTTTCAAATGTATTATTTCATTCGGAATCCAAAAAAAGTGCAAACAAAATATAAGCTACAAAACCTAAACAGAAAATTACAATAAAGGACAATTTTCCAACACTGGCATCGTCACTTGTTATATGTTTCATTTGGGCCGATTGCATATCTTTGACCTGAAAATTTAGCAATGCTACTTCAACTTCGTCCATTGTGTTGTACCTTTTCTTCAAGCTCCCCGAGTATCCATTAACTTGAACTTCAGCTTCGTCCCGAGTATTATATATCCCCGGACGATTTCCAACGAAAACCACCCAATATGACTCTCTATGTTGATCTGTCATTCAATAATCTATTTCAAAACAAGCAGTGATCACGTATTAATGGGAACAAATACTAAAAGAGTGACTCTATATTTATTTTTACTTGGCTCAGATATTCGATTCACGGCACACATTGCACAAGTTGCAGAACATATTACGTTGCCAAACGGTGATTAAACCATTGGCCATCATAAATTGTCCCGCGTAGACGAGTGCCTTGCCTTTTTGTGTCATATCATCATAGCCGTTACCGAGGATGGAAACTCAATGTGGACACCCCTCCAAGGAATTCGATTCGGAATCGCCACCCGGGTTTTAGCGGATTGTCTCCGAGGAACCGAACTCGAATGACTCATGCCTCATTTTAGGATAAGGTTTTGAACCAGTCCGTCTTCACCATATTATCTTAGGTTCGGGAACTTGGTTACGAGAAGGGAAGGATTTTACGACACTCCCCTCGCCCGGTTCGATGACCGGTCTCTACTTGGCATTTATGGGATTTATAAATTGTTTGACATTCAACTTTGAACATATAATGGGGATAGGGGAATGAAAGTCAATTAAACAATGATAAGCACGACAGATATACAGACTATGGTGGATATTTGTGCTTTGTAAATTACATGGGTGATGATGGTTATGTATACATGTATTAACAAGTGAATGAAATAACAACAACAACCTAATATTAACAATATAACAATGAAATAAGATAACTCGTTGATATGAATGATTTTTAAACCAAAACCAGTCTAATCCCCTGTCAAGGGTTTAAGCGCTCAAAGGGTGGCTTCGAGCACTCAAACCACCTCAAAGTTGCAGATTTCTTTTGATTACAGTTTATGAAAACGTGATCATGGCTCATCTGACTCTTTGAAAACTAAAACTTTTGATGTTTGTTTAAGGCAAAAAGATCATCAAATCATTGATTCAAGGTTGATTGATGAACTAAAAAGAGATGAATAGATCTGATGAGTGAAGAAAACAAGCATAAGGAGCCATTTGAGAAATTTTAAACATGATAAGTAGATAAAAGGTATGAAAGCTAACGATGGACCGGGGAACCGTTTGAGCGCTCAAACCTTAAGGATTGAGCGCTCAAAACCATTTCCTCAGTTTGTGTACTCCTGAGCTTTTTATCTCTTCTTCAGGCCATTTACAAACTCAAATCAATGTTTGATGTCATACTTGTCTTTAACTATCCAGAGACAAACTTTAAGAGCTTTTACAAGCCAATGATGAACTTTGAATCAAGTTTGATGATGCTTGAGAGATGAACAGACGATAATCAAACTGATATTGATATAATACCAACACACACACACACTTTCATAAGCTTTAATCCATGATCTAAGGTCAGAATGAGCAAGAATAAAAAACAAGCAGAAAAGTGCTTGAGCGCTCAAAGGGTAGCGTTTGAACGCTCAAACCCTTTTCTGACTCGTGAGCTTTTGTGGCTTTTCAACTCTTTATTGGTGTTTTTATGGACTATTGAGTTAGTGATCATCACAAAAAAAGGTGAGATGCGCCCTTTTACTCTTCAAAACAAGTTCATTCTACCTTTTTTATATTAAAAAAAAAAAACAAACATTATCTTTATGGCGCTTTTAGTTCATTTATCAATGATCAAGAGAGATACAAGCTGGTTTTGGAACATAATAACCATAAAAAAGTCATTGAAGATGATTATACCATGAAAATAGATCAGAACCACAAAGCTTATGAGAAGACCCCAAAACAGTTTAAGCGCTCAAAGGGTAGGCTTTGAGCGCGCAAACCCTTTTTGGCTTATATATTTTTCAAAAAATTTTCTTGATTTCTGGACCTTGTAAGGCCATAACAGGTATATAGAACCTGTATGGACTTACTAGTCACCCTCAGAGAAACTAAACACCACACATTTGATTGTGTTTCTACCTTTTTGCTTGAAAAGTAGCTTGAAAATGGAACTTTTGAGTTGGTGATGGATGATCAAGGATAATTTCTGAAATATGAGTGATGAGTGAGTGGTATTGAGCTTGGTTTGGGGGCAGTAGGTACTATTAGCCTTAAAATGGGATTTTGGAGTGTTTGAGTGCTTGAAATGAGATGGATCAGTGAAGAACAAGGACTTATTGAGATGTATTTATAGATTTGAGGAAGGTTTGAGGGCAGTAGGTTTGGCGAGAGGTGGTTTTTCTAAGAACCCATTTGGTCTAGGGCATTAAAACTGATTTTTTTGGGTGTTTTAGAGGTTGAAGATGATGGAATGGATGAGAGTGTGTAAAATGTGAATAGAAGGATGAGAGAGAGTACTTTGGGACTGATGGAATGTGTGGAGGGTGTGTGTGAGAGAGAGAATCAGCCAAGATATACAAAAAGAGTGAAAGGAAGGGTTTAAATAGAGAGTTTTTGGAGGGTTTTAGAATTTGAAATTCAAATTGGAGAGGGAAATATTGTTTGGAGGGAGTTTTGAAGTGGAAACTTTGGTTTGGGAACCAAGGGAGCCCCCTAGTTTAGCCAGAAAACTAGCTGGAAGATGCTCTGAAAAGTTTCTGGTGTGCGCATAGGGTTTGAGCACTCAAAGGGGGGTTTGAGCTCTCAAAGGGGCTTTGGTCTTGAGCGCTCAAAGAGTGCTTTGAGTGCTCAAAGGGTCAAAGAGTGCTTTGAGCGCTCAAAGGGACTACACAACGCACCAAACTTTGTATAGCTGACCCAGGTGCTACCGAACTCCGTTTTGTGCGTGGTTTGAAGCGTTGAAAAGCTGGTTAAGTCTACTTTCTAACCCAAGTGGTTTGGATCCAATATAATAAGTACATCCAAGTGTGTGACCATTTTACCCTCTAGAGGTCGAAAAAATAAGTTATTTTGGTAAAATGTGCGCATATCCCTCATTTTAAAACGGGTTAAGACGTATTATATATCAAAAAAGAGGGTTTTTGAATGTGCTAGAAGATGGTGTAGGCTTGGGTTTATTTTGAAGAGATTTTTTTGGTGATTTTGGGAAGTTTCAAGCATTTCTCAAACTTCCAAGGCATATTTGTTGGTCCAATTTCATCATTGGGATTGCTAAGGACTTTCATGGGTTCAAATTGAGGTGTCTACACTCAGTAATGCCAAGTAAACCAAGGCACGAACTTACCAACATTTTAGCTACTACCACCATACTC
This sequence comes from Vaccinium myrtillus, assembly GCA_016920895.1. Lineage (NCBI taxonomy): Eukaryota > Viridiplantae > Streptophyta > Magnoliopsida > Ericales > Ericaceae > Vaccinium > Vaccinium myrtillus. The sequence continues at coordinate 21,489,897 of CM029273.1, read as the reverse complement.
AACATCTACCTGCATCAACAATAGATAACCAGCAATATGCAGCAGCTACATGTATTTCTTGCAGTTTTCTGGGTTGTGATTTTCTGCAGTTTTCTGGTTCAGTTTATGCACATTATAGGTTAATTTTATGCACTAAATTGGGTTGAAATTCTGCAGGTTTCTGTTATTAGTTTCTGCAATTTTCGGGGTTGTGATTTTCTGCAGTTTTCAGTTTATGCACATTATGGGTTAAGTTTATGCACTAAATTGGGTTGAAATTCTGCCGGTTTATGTTTTTAGTTTATGCAGTTTTCTGGGTTGTGATTTTCTGCAAGTTTCTGGCAATGTGTTTATGCACAATCTGGCTATGTGTTTATGCATTCTATTAGCAAAGTAACAAATTGAGACTATAGGAGTGTAATTGATAACGGAATAATAGTTCAGGAGTACAATTAATAATTTTGAAAGTTTTGGGGGCGATGAGACAATGATGTCAAAGTATGGGGTTTTTTTTTTGAAAATTTTCCTTTATAATATTAAGTTTGAAACAAAGCCGATATGGCCAAGACTAGCCCTGAGATTCCCGGGGCCTTAAGCGAGATTGTGAAATGGGCCCTAATTACCAACAGATATGAAGAAACAAATTGTTTTTTTTATTCATTTGAGAAAATAAAGTTAACCTCAAAAAAGATATCCTTATGAGGAATATAAGTGTGCAACACATAAAATTTGGTATCAAAGGTTAACTAAAGCAATTTTGCTAAGTTTGTTCCAGTAACTAAGATTATACGTACAAAATAATATATTTTCGATTCGTATTCATTTATATATCACTATGCACGGGTTACATGATGCAAATCACATTAACAAACAAGTCAACTAAAATCAAAATTAAGTCGTTATTTCTTTTGTATGTCAATCTATATATTAACTATTTTGTTGTCATAATTCATAAAAATATGAAAAGTATTTTTTTTCAAAGATAAGAAACAAAAAAAATGTATACAATGACATGTATTCTATTTAGAAACTGAAAAAGTAAAAAAGTGTAAACAATGACATGTAATTAAGAGAAGAAAAGAAAGAAGACGAAAGCTTAAAAGAAAGAAAGAAGATGAAAGCCTGAAGAAGTGAATTCGGTAGGGGGGTTTGAACCATGGTTCCCACACTCAAAGACTTAAGTTGGTTCCCACACTCAAAGACCATTGAGCTATCAAAGCCAATCTTTCAATTTTACACACTAGATAATATATATTACTTCCTTACAAATTGGGGGCCCTAATTTGGGCCTAGAATTGGAGGCCCAAAGCAGCCACCTAGTGGGCTTGCCCCTAGGGCCGGCCCTGGAAATGGCTGAATAAAATTCATAGGTATTTCACTGAAAAATTTAACTTGTCTTAGCAGTTTACGAATATTTGTATTTAATATAAGATTTTTGTTTGAATTATCTTTTTAGTAAACTTTTTGGTAAGTTCTTAGTTTACTATTTACATACTTTTCACTTACACTTAGCAAATGGATATCGTATATTGCCGTAGTAAACGCAAGTAGAATTTTAATAGAAGATAAATAGAGGACCCCATGTTTGATATTTGCTTTGGACCCCCAAACTTCATGAGCCCGGCCTTGCTTAAGGGGCAAACCAAGGATGAGTTTAAAAGATATGCATTTATTCTAGTGTATGCAAGAAAATGGAAAGTTTTGCATGTATTATATCTGAACTTTTAAAGGTTGACCTTAGCGGCCGGGAATCTCGAAATGGCAACTTCATATGGTGTTTGAGAGCTTGAGGATGAAACTTGAATGGATTGGATGAGACTTGGAGTGAGTGGTTGAGATTTGGAGTTTGAGGCTCAAGCATGAGGCTTTAATGGTGCTATAGAGAGAAAGAGAGTGAAGAAGAAGATATAGTGTGGAAGAAGAGGCTTTTATTAACTGAGTATTGGAGCAAGAGAGGGTGGGAGTAAGAGCATGTAATTTTGTACTTGCCAAAATGTGAGAGTGAAAGAGAGAGGAATGGGTAGTATTTGAAGAGATATTGAGTGTTTAGGTTGAGTGTAATCCCAAGGGAGTTTTGTCGGTGCTATGGCGAGGATTTTGGAAGATTAATTTGGACTAGGAGGAGTGTGAAATGTTTCAAGAATTGGTCGGGATAGGAGCAAAAACCCTTGGTGGCATGGTGGGGAGTAGAGTGTTGTAATGGAGATGGCTTTGAGTGGGTGTTGAAGGTGATGATGGAGAGTGTTGCAAGTAGCATTTGACAAGAAAGTAAAGGAATGGTGTGTTCTCCACGGTGTGCAAGGCTAGAATTGTGTATATCAATCAATCAATACATACCCTATGGAAACGTATTTTGCCTACAAAGTCTCCAAACCTCAAATCTTAATTTCTAGATTTTTGATTTATTTATAATAATTGTGAGAGAGAAACGTGGGCGAAGAAGAGGGAGAAAAGGGGGGAAACGTGGGGGGTGGGGGAGAAAGAGAGAGACACGTGTCCCACCCATATGCATGGCTTAAATCTTATACGTGAATCATTTACACTCAAAACAAATAAAAAGAAAACCACTCCTATTTAGTATGCACATCTCCCCTCATGTTGCGCATTTGAACCTTGAAAGTAGTATGTGAATTCCTAGTTTTTGACCACTCAACTGTCTTTTCAAATTCTGCAATTACTTATATTCTTCCTCCATTGATGGTTTCCATAATCTCTCTTCATGGTTATAATCTATGATCCACAATCTATGGTCCTCTACAATCTTTTAGCATCAAGCTTAGCACCATTTGTTACGACAATTTATCCACAGAAATTTAAGTACCAAGTTCAGCGCATAATATTTGCTCAAAGTTTGGTTCCCATTTCCAATCTACTTGTACATTTACTTTTTCCCGTTGTAGGTGATGGTTCTTGCTACAGTCAAATATATGATGAGCTGGAGAGGTATGGATAGTTAACAGTAAAGTCACAGTATGAAAAGAGAATAGAGTGGTCTAGAGGAAGGGTGAAGAGCAGAGCAGGTGTGTACAGAAAGAACTAAGGCAGTGGATTGCTCTTAGTCTAATCCGTGGTATCCTTGGTGACCTAGGAGATGGGGGCCAATTTGCAAAGAGAATGTTCTCCTCTCAATCAGTGGTTTCCCTTTTCTCTCTCTAGAATGATCTCACCAACCTCTGGCACTGAAAGGGAATGTCCCATATTTATAGGCGCCCTAGACCAATCATTTGGCGCCAGGCTGTCGCCCCATAATATGATAACACGTGTCCTTTCCGTACAACCTGACCGTACGGGTGACGTCATCACCGCGCAGCTGACTCGCGCGGTGACAAGCCATTCCCCCGCGCAGTGATCCTCCTGTTCTTTAGCCACCAAGCCACTAGATCTCCCTTATTCCCGTCAGGGCAAGGTCGTGACCTGTTCGGTCGCGCCTATACCGCAGCCAAGCCTCAGGGGGCCCCCGGGGTCCTACCTTTAGACCGCAGCAGGTATAATTTCCTGGGCTAAATCGGACTAGTCTTCTCGCGTCATCGCCCATGCTCTGGGCCGCTCTAGTCAAAGGGGCCATGGGCTTTTCTCCTGTTCGGATGGCCCATGGTTATCCAAGCACCGCCCCTTATTGGGCTTGGGGTGCGCGCCATGGAGGCGCCTGGCACGAGAGGGTCCCGCGTTAGTGGCCCCCTTCATGCACGCGTCAGTGGCCCCATCGCGCGGATCCTTCCGCGGGAGAGCCACGTGTCACGCGGAAATCATGCCACCTGGGCAACACGTGTCATCTTTTCATTGGTAGGTCAACGTTGACCTCAGTCAACGGGGGTCTCGCGCTGACCTCCCCTACAATGGCCCCCACGCGCGTGAGGAACACGCAGGCGCGTGGCGTGTCATCCACGCGCGTGACGTCAGTGCGTTATCCGTTTTCTGACAACTTTTCGGCTGATTGATGCGACGGTTTCAGAGGCGCCAGTTCGGTTCATCCGAGGTCATCATTACCGGCGACGTTTCGCCTCCGATGTGATGTTTGATTGCGACCGTTGGAGGGCCCCCCCTTTCCTTATAAATACCTCCGGTGTTTATCATTTCTGCCATTCTTGCATTCTCGATAAAAACCAGAGCTCTCGACTTCTGCATTTTTGCAACTTCAAGCTCTTCTGCAACCTTCTTCGTTCGGATTTCTTTTTCTTCCATTACTCTCCATCCCTGCTCTAGACATGACTCGCGGTGAGCAAGTTACAGGGGGCAGGCCTACCGTTCCGGCCGGTCCAGTCCCCCCGCAGGATCAGTGGCGTAGGGCTCCATATTTGCATGGGAAGAACGACCCCTTCTAGAAGAAGGTGGAGGCTTATGAGCCCGTGGGGTGCGAGCTGGACAACGCCTTATGCATCCGGCCAGAGGTGGCAGTTGAAGATGGAGATATGGTGCCCCCTTCTTCTATTTCCCGTCTCAGGGTGGAGAGGGGCGACTTCCCTGTTTCTCCGATCCAGTATTCTTCTCTCTCTGCACCCCCTGCTGGTTGGAGCGAGTGGGTGACTGACGTGATCGGGGATGCCGATTACAAGAGGATCTTGGAGCGTTCTCACTTAATGGAGCCCATCAAAATCTCCCAGGTTCTGACACTGAACAGGAGGAATGAAAATCTTGATTTTCTGATATCTCGGTGGAGTGTGGACACTCACACCTTTGTATTTCCGTGGGGTGATTTGGTCCCACCCTTCAGGACACCAGCGCGTTACTCCACCTATCCCTTCGCGGCCATCAAGAGTTTGAACCTACCAAGTCTGGAACTGTCGATCAGGAGGCGGTGGCCGATCAAGGCCCCTACAAGGCCGCGGGCCACAGGGGCTCGCAATGGGATAGGAGCGGGGAGAAGAGGAACATGACAGACCCGAAGAAGACATCCTGGGGGTCTTGGCTGAGGTATTTTTTCAAGGATCTCCAGCCTGCGTCTACGGGGAACGCGGAACGCCAAGCCATCGACGGCCCGGAGTACAGAGGTGATCTGTATTTGCCTGCCTTCATTGCCTTTTTCCTTTCGTTCTTTTTATTTCCGGATTTTCTGATTGATGCACCCAGCGAGTGCGTTTTCTTCCTTGCGGTGAGGATTGCGCGCGGGGACAGGTTCCCACTGGGCCCTCTGTTTTTGGGGCATTTGTTTCAGCAGCTGGACCACTTGTCTGCGGATTTTGAGCGCTCTGTGGGGCGTTATGATATTACCACCATGGTGCAAACACAATTCTTAATCGCACCGGTGTACGAGCACTTCCCCAGCGCCGCTCCGAAGGCCAAGAAATTTCCCGCGCAGGTGTCAAAACCGGTACGGGACAGTAGGGGTCGTCCGGTCAAGGAGGCCGACGGCCGTCAGCGGTATACTCTTGAAGGCCCCCTGTGGCCAATCATTCTCCGTTGGAACAACGCGGCAACAACAAAGCTCTGGGAGGATTTTATGGACGACGAGTCTCACTTCCGTCCGCGTCCTTACACGCAGACTCTGGATGGTGTCTGCAACTATGTCCCAGATATTCCGGGAGAGGTTGATTTTTCTGATGCCGGCCTGCCGCGCCGTAACCTTCTCGTCGGCGTGTACTGCATGAGCCGTCCGGCCTACCTGCCCGCCATCGGAGTTGAGAATTGGCAGACAATGGTGTATAGGCCTGACAGGGTTGCACGCCAACAGGGGTATGACTTGGTTGTTCCGGGGGCTGGGCCAGAGCCTCTGGAATTCTCAGCCGCTTTCAACCAGTTTCTGGTCTCTTTTACTGGCGTTCTTATGGATGGGGTTGGCCGCTGGCGCTTCCCGAAGTCCCTTGGTCCCCCTCTTGCTTCCACCCAGTTCCGTCTCCTTTGGCGGAGGAACTTGGACTCTTTCTATACCTTCGTACAGGGTGAAGCCGTTCCGGCCACTCCGCGCGTCGTGTTCAAGCCTGACTTCTATCTCCACACCCCTAAGTCCATACCTGCTGACTGGCGCGGAGTGCGGAGTCGTTGGGCTCTGAAGGGCGATACTGTTGCTTCGCCTTCCGCGGCTCGTGTAGTTGCACCGCTTTCGGCTGTACGGGTTACCAGGGCCCGAGCGAGAGCCCAAACATCTTCCGCGGAGGAAGAAGCTGAGCGGCCATTTACCCGTCGCAGGCTAGTCCATGTATGTGTTATCCTCTCGTTGAATTTCCTTTACCACATTATTTTGCACTTGTTGTTTTGTACTTATTCCCTTGTTTATCTCGTTCCCAGGCAGCGACTCGTGAGCGTGTCCTAGCCTCTCCGGAGCGTCTAGTCTCCCCGCAAGCCCCGGGTTCCAATCGGGATTCTGACACAAAGGATGCTGCCTCAAAGGCTGACGCTACTGCGTCGACCCAGGCCGCGGGTACCTCGACCCCCACTCCGAGGCCGACGACCGATAGCGATGATGATAAACTTCCAATCAGTACTGCCCTTGGCAGAAGTCGTGACAGGGCTACTGCCGGTGGGGCGGGGCCTAGCCAACACGTGGAACCTTCCTGTGCTCCCTCTCCGCCGGTTCAGCCTGCTGATTTTGATGAAGAATCCCTTCCACACCCCCAGGCAACAGAGAGGCATGGTTTTTTGGAGGTGATCCGTTCGCAGGAGCGGGTTAGCCCTTCGATTTCAGAACTATTTGGTTCCCGCGGTGACGCTGCAGCGGGGGGGACAAGAGAAGTCCATTATGGGGGACGCCGCGGCCCAGGGGAACAGGCAGAGGCGGATTCAAAAGACCCCTCCATGGGTTTTGGCAAGCACGACCAGGATTTTATGAGCCCCTTCGTTGACAGTGATGAAGAACAGAGTTCTTCCATGTCTGCTGAAACAGGCCAGCCTTCCACCCGTTCCCCTCGGCGCACATCCTCTGCGGAGAAAGGTAACCATCCTGACTCTTCTAGCACTTTCCTCAACATAGGGGGTGACATTCATGCGGGGCAAGGTTTTAGGCCGCGCACTACCCATAGCATAGGGGAATTTGTGCCTACCTCAGTTGATCCTATTATTCACAAACTGTTCAAAGATGATTTTTCAGATCTGGAGGCCGCTGTGGATCCCCAGGGAAGCCTGCGAGAGATGCAAGACACTCTTCAACAGGGGTCTCAACAAGTGCCTGTCACTGAGCAGCAAGGGCCTCTGCCGGAACCGCAAGGGGAAGCTCAGCAGGAGCGATTGACCGCTATCCCTGAGGGTGACGCGGCTGAAGGAGGTGATAGGAGCGAGGCAGACTCAAGTGCCCCGCGAGCAGGTGCTGGGCAGATGGTTATTTACAAGGAAGGGCCCATAGATCTTGATGACAGCTCCGAGGCTTCAGGGGAAGTAGGGTCCAGTGCGCCGCACCATCCTGAGGTACCAGAGGGGTCCGGCTTACAGCGCGGGCCTGAGGTTCAACAGGGCTCCCCGTCTGAGTACAGTGACTCCCAGTGCCAGGATCAGACTCCTAGCATTCCCGCGGCTGCGACAACATTCTTGTCATTTCGCATTGCTCCCTGTTTACTTCGTCAGCGATCGATGGCTCTGTCCTTTTGATAATTTCAATCGCTATCTTTTCTTCATTGAACTCGACTTTTGCTCCCAACGTGGCCAGTGCGTCGGGGAATCTGTTGTCTGATCTGGGTTTGTGAATAATTTCCACTTTGTCGAAACGCTGCATTAGCCTTTGTACCGTCGCCCTATATGGAGCAAGAGTGGGCTCTTTCAGTGCGTAGATGCCTTCGGTTTGTAAAATGACCAGTTTTGAATCCCCCACAACTTTGAGGGTTTTTATCTCCTTTGCTATGGCTGCTAGGAGCCCCCGGATCAACGCCTCATACTCTGCTTCATTGTTTGAACATTGGAAAGATAGTTTGTACGCGAGGTACTCATGTTGACCATCTGTACTGGTGAGGACTATTCCGGCGCCTCCCGTGCCACCTCCTGCTGCCCCGTCGAAGCTTAGGGTCCAAGTGGTTGACGCGGCCGCTAGTGCTTCGAAACCATCTCCTGGCAACTCTTCCTGAATTGGTTCGCACTGCTCACTAGGGAATTGTGCGAGTAGGTCTGCAAGTGCTTGACATTTAATTGGTTTGGGGGTGACACATGATATATCAAATTCGGCCAGGGCTAAGAGCCAGCGGGCCACCCTTCCCGTGAGGGCTGGCCGTGACAGCAAGTAGCGCACTGGGTCACTTTTTGTTACCAAGTGGATTTTGAATGATAGGAAATAATGACGCAGCTTTTGCGCTGTGAAGACCAACGCTAGGCAATGCCGTTCCACTGGTGTGTACCGCTCTTCAGCTCCTTGGACTTTCCTGCTGATGTAGTATACTGGCCTTTCCGCGCCATCAACTTCCTGCACGAGCAGGGCCCCAATGGATCTTGGGGTGGACGTCAAATATAGGATGAGGGGTTTGCCCTTCTGTGGCGCGATCATGGTTTGCGGGGAAGTCAAGACAGCCTTGATTCTTTCAAATGCACCCTGGTGCTCCGCGCGCCAATCGAACCTTGCTTTTCCTTTTAGCAGGTCGCTAAAGGGTGCTGAGATTTCTGCCAGTGCGGGGATGAACCTACGCAGGTACGAAACCCGCCCTAGGAACTTCTTGAGCGCTCGCTGGGAGTGAGGGGGAGGCATTTCGGTAATGGACTTTATCTTCACATCATCCGCCTCTATTCCATGTCTATGGACAAGGAATCCCAGGAATTTGCCGGACGCGACACCAAATGCACACTTTAGTGGATTCATCCTCATGTTGAACTTTCTGCACCGCGTAAACACTGTTTCTAAGTGATCCAGGTGGTCGAATTTTTCCTTTGATTTTACAACTAGGTCGTCCACATAATCCTCTACAATGTGATGCAGCATATCGTGAAAGATTGTCGTCATCGCGCGCTGGTACGTGGCGCCAGCATTTTTGAGACCAAAGGGCATAACAGTGTAATGAAAATTCCCCAATGGTGTTCTGAAAGCTGTCTTCTCCGCATCCTCTGTCCCCATTTTTATCTGATTATAGCCACTAAAACCGTCCATAAAGGAGAACATCTGGTGCCCCGACGTGGAGTCAACCAAGGTATCAATATGTGGCTGAATGAATCCTGCTTTCCTCAATTTCTCTACTTCTTCTTTGATTTTTCCTTCCAGCTCTGGCTGGTACTTGCGCGCACCTTGCTTGACTGGCCTAGAGTTTGGGAAGACGTTCAAATGGTGGGCCACCAACTCGGTGTCTAACCCTGGCATTTCTTCGTAGTGCCAAGCGAATACGTCGCTGTGTCGCTGCAATAATTGAATGAGCCTCTTTTTCATGCCACTTTCGAGCGCCGCGCTTACGAAAACAGGCTGCGGAGTTCCCTCTCCTTCTCTGAGATTGACTTCTTCCAATACTTCTGGCTGTGGCTTAGGGCCGTCTTGCATGCATTCCGGAGCTGGCTCGGGTTTTGTGACCTCGTCTCCCTCTGCTCCATTTCCCTTTAAGTACCGCGGGTCAGAGGCCTCATCCGAGACATCTGGCCCGCCGCCCCGTCATAAGCAATACACTGTTTTTCCTCCCTCTTTTAGCTTGGTGATTTTCCGCGGCCCTGAGGCGCTCTCCATGGCTGGTTCTCGCTTACTCGCGGAAGCTTCTCCGTCATCTTTGATGTCTTCCCACTTAGGTAATTTGCTCCCAACCGACCGTGCAACCACCGCACTTGGTGTCTCCTCCATCTCAGTGAAGTACACCGCGTCGGACAAGTGCGCTTCACATACTTCGAATGGTCTTTCGGACGCCGCGACAGTGACCTTCTTTCCAGCCCAAATTGCCTTGAGGCACTGATGATAGCTAGATGGGATGACCGCGAAGCGATGCATCCAACTGCGGCCCAATATTATGTGGTAGTTCGTCCATGTTCTGGGTAAGGGTGCGTGCGCACGTCCTGCGCCTTGGTGGCTATCCTCAGCTCGTTGTTGTCCAACTTCTTCTTGAAAATTCTTTTTAAGGTCCAGCAGTCGCTGGTCGGATGCTTGGTGTGTCTGTGGAACATGCAAAAATCTGGGCTTTCTCTGTCTGCGCGCGAGGGCGCGACTTCAATATCTGGTAGTGTGAGGCCGCCATCTGCTATCCACTCCTTTACCAATGCTTTTACTTCCTCTATGCTGCAGGGGTAGTCCGGGGCTCCTGAGCCTTCTTTGTAAACTTTTTGTTTCTTCCAGTCGCCTCGTCCGTTACCGCTGCCAGTCCATCCGCCGCGACCGCCGCTGCCCCTTCCCCCCTGCGACTTACGCGATGATGGAGCGGAAGTTGCAGCTGCGGCAACTGAATGTGATTTTCAGGGCTTCCAGGTCTCCCGCGCTGGTGGTTTTACAGTATGACGCAGCTTATATGCTGCTTCCAACAGGGCCGTGAATGTCTGAATCTTGACGTTGACCAGAAATGGCTGATACTCGCGCAGGAGTCCAGACGTGCAAATTTCAACCAAGTACTCTTCTTCTACTGGCTCAAGGCAATCGACCGCGCGGTCCTGAAACCGCCTAATGTAATCGATGATATCCTCACTGGGGCCTTGCGTTTCTTTAACGAGGGATAGACTGGTTATCTTCTCACGTGTTTGGAAAATTTTTGCATAGAAACGGCTGACCATGTCTTCCCAAGACGAGACCGAATATGGGATGAGGTTGACATACCAGGTGTACGCCCTGTTGGTTAGAGATTTGGAAAACTCCCTCAGCCTGAGATTGGTGTCGCCGGAGAAGGCCCCAAGAGTTTCAATGAATCGCACCACATGCTCCTGCGCGTTGCCCTCTTTGCCATCAAACTTAGTAAATTTTGGTGGGGTGTACCCCTCTGGGTATGGCATCCGAAGGATTGCCATGGGGTAAGGTGGCTGGATATCAGAGCTTGGTAGGGAGGGGAAAGTTGTCCTAGTCTTTTCCCTTTGTAATAGAGCTTGGACCTCTGCCAGGGTCACCGCCTGTGGCCCGGCATTTTCTCCCAGTGCCGCCCTCTGGTGTACAGAACCAGTTCCTGTTGTTTGCAGGCCAGGGTTTTCTGGTAAGGCAGGGTGGGGAGGAATTGCTATCTGAACGAGCGCCTGTGCTCCAGAGCCGCCAGCTAGAGGTGTCGCCCCCGGAGTTTCGCGGGCCTGTTCAGCCCGTGGAAGCTCAGGTGGGTGGACTCCCCCCCAAGCATGGATCTGCTGGGTCGCCGCCGCTGGTGGAGCTCTGGCTAGGGCCGCAGTGATGACCTCCGTGAGGCCTGCTATGGCAGCGAGCAACTGCGTCTGAGTGGCCTGCATCTGCGTGATGCCGGCTTGCATGGCGTGGATCATCTCTACCGCCGGAGCTCCCTCGGCCTCGTTTCCGACGTGGCTGGAAGTTGCTTCTTCTATCACTGGTGGCCCATCGAGAACAAGGTTGGCGTGGTTGACTGGAGCTACCATACTCGATGTTTGTAGACCACTTCTTGTATTTACCATCAACTAAACAACCTCCCCAGTAGAGTCGCCTCAATGTAGGTGATGGTTCTTGCTACAGTCAAATATATGATGAGCTGGAGAGGTATGGATAGTTAACAGTAAAGTCACAGTATGAAAAGAGAATAGAGTGGTCTAGAGGAAGGGTGAAGAGCAGAGCAGGTGTGTACAGAAAGAACTAAGGCAGTGGATTGCTCTCAGTCTAATCCGTGGTACCCTTGGTGACCTAGGAGATGGGGGCCAATTTGCAGAGAGAATGTTCTCCTCTCAATCAGTGGTTTCCCTTTTCTCTCTCTAGAATGATCTCACCAACCTCTGGCACTGAAAGGGAATGTCCCATATTTATAGGCGCCCTGGACCAATCATTTGGCGCCAGGCTGTCGCCCCATAATATGATAACACGTGTTCTTTCCGTACAACCTGACCGTACGGGTGACGTCATCACCGCGCAGCTGACTCGCGCGGTGACAAGCCATTCCCCCGCGCTGTGATCCTCCTGTTCTTTAGCCACCAAGCCACTAGATCTCCCTTATTCCCGTCAGGGCAAGGTCGTGACCTGTTCGGTCGCGCCTATACCGCAGCCAAGCCTCAGGGGGCCCCCGGGGTCCTGCCTTTTGACCGCAGCAGGTATAATTTCCTGGGCTAAATCGGACTAGTCTTCTCTCGTCATCGCCCATGCTTTGGGCCGCTCTAGTCAAAGGGGCCATGGGCTTTTCTCCTGTTCGGATGGGCCATGGTTATCCAAGCACCGCCCCTTATTGGGCTTGGGGTGCGCGCCATGGAGGCGCCTGGCACGAGAGGGTCCCGCGTTAGTGGCCCCCTTCATGCACGCGTCAGTGGCCCCACCGCGCGGATCCTTCCGCGGGAGAGCCACGTGTCACGCGAAAATCATGCCACCTGGGCAACACGTGTCATCTTTTCATTGGTAGGTCAACGTTGACCTCAGTCAACGGGGGTCTCGCGCTGACCTCCCCTACACCTGTAATAGAGTTGTGCCTGTTCAGTGCACGTGAAATTGGAAAAAACCAGTCTAGCCCTTTTTTCCTGTTGTCCCATACATCAAAAGGTTGACAAGTATATACATGTGTGTAAGGAAGAAAATGACCACGATTTGGTGGGTATGGCCCAAAGGGGTTTTTGGGGTGAAGTATAGAAGTGTTTTGCGTGAAGTAGAAGTGGTTTGGGCCATGGATCAAGAGGCATGACATGGGCTAAGCAAGTAGTGGTTTAGCTTTGGTGATTAACACTACGCAACAAAAATTCCAACCTACCTATACAATTCTATAACTAACCTTAGGTGGAATCAGGATTTCTAAGCGATGTGGTAAAATTGTTGGAGTCACGTATGGTTTGTTTTTGCCGTTAAAAAAAAAAAAAAAAGTTGAAGAAAAAAAATTGTTTGTTTTATCCTAAAAGGTTATCCCAAAAATGTTCTTGAAAGTGAAGTCAGTAGTTCAGACAAATATCCAAGTAAATTTGAACAATTGGTTTCACTTGAGACATTTTTGAAGTCCCTAGCATTTTCTTTTCAGTGATATTGTTAATGCCTTGGCGTAGAATCGCTACTAGTAATAGATATACGTAAAAATCTACAACCTTTTAATCCAATATTAAAAAAAAAAAAAAGTGACTACAATTTGAATGCTATCATGATCACATAAACTATAAAATTAGCAAAAGAATAACTAACAAGTAACAATAACTAATCCCGATATTAAAAAAAATTAAGCCACGAGCCGTAAATTTCAAAATCGGTTATACTAGTAGTTTATTTTTACAAACTTTAGGTATTAAAAAAGAACTAACTACTTCTACATAAGTCTATATACAAATTGTAAACTAAAAGATCAATAATACTAAGTAATAGACATGATATTGTATCATGTTGTGTTAGAGTCGTGTAATTTAGGTTAATGGATCATTGAAAATAAATTGTTTATCTGCATCATTTTCGAGTTACATATTAACCTCACGACGGCACGACGTATTGGTAAGGCTTAATTTTTGTATCCTCGGTGTCAAATTCATTTTCCTGTCCAATAGTAATCCACCCAAATCCATTTAATAGTCTCTGGCATTACATTTCAATTTTGTTTTTTTTTTTTTTTGAAAATTTAAGCACCGGTACCTTCAGGTCGGGATGATTGAATCCTGTCAAGAGCTAGCAGTAGAGAATCCAACAAATTCCCAGCTCAAACCATTGTACAATGAGTAGAGAATCCAACAAAATCCCAGCTCAAAACCATTGTACAATGACGTGCAGATGTAATCAATAACGAAAATCGTTCACCAAAACTATAAACTAACAAAAAAAAAGATAAAAAAATAAAATAAAATAAACGAATTGGTCAAAACACACTGAACTGAGTCAACCCGAGTTGCCCATTTCCGAGTCACACCGAGTTAAGACGAGTCGCTTCTCTAGGTTCAAGATCCAAGCACCACAACCGCTGTTGCCAACGGAAAATGGGAGTTATTCGCCAGAGGGGGCCCAAAAACCACCCTAAATCTCATCTCCATGTCAAGATCTGACCCAAATCGGGGGAAGCAGTCGTGGGGTTTTGAGGCGAAGGAACAGTGAGATGGCGAGGCAGTGAAGAGGTGGTATAGCGGAGGCGGCGTGGAGGAGAAGAGGAGACAAAGAAGACGGCAGGGCTCTGATTTGGGAGGAAAATCCGGCAGTGAGATGACGAAGGGTGGTCGGCGAGGAGGAACAGAGAGGAGGTGGGGCCGAGAGGCAGAAACCCCACCCCCCAAGAGAACTAGGCGAAGAGAAGGGAGGGGGGTAGGTGATAGGAGAGATCTGGGGTAGGCGGTGGTGGATAGTATCCCTAAGAGGCTCTCAAGTTTAGAGAGAGAATCTCCCACACAAGGGAGAAAAAAAAGTAATCACGCATTACATTTCAATTGTCTCAGAGAGTTTACTTTTGGGCGCAAGCGAGAGAGGCTAGAGGGGTCAAAGTCAGCCCTAATACTATTGGGCCCTGTTTGGCGACCAGAGATGAATTTGGATGGATTGTAATGAAAATGGATTTGTAATAAGGGTGAGCCTACTTCTTAAGAATGGTGGATTTTTAATGAGGTGTTTTGATGGTTTTTTGAGAGGAGCGGATTTGGAGGGTGGATAAGAGGGAAAATGACTTAATTGCCCTCAATTTATTAATTTTATTGTAATTAGAATAAATATATAACAAATACATAATAATTAGAATAAATAAACAATACATACATAAATATACTTATACTATATTATATGTGTAAAAAATAATATTTTTGAAAAAAAAATTACATAAAAATTAGTAATATATTTACAAATGTTTAAAAATTAAACACAAAACTAAAAAAAGTTCAAAAAAGACAAAAAAATAAGAAAGTGACCCATGGTTAATGTATTTCGGTATTTCCCAAACCAAACTCAAACCAATTAAAAAAATATGATTGATCTGGAAAACTCCATTTCTGACAATTGGTCGTTCCGGATGGATGGGTGGTTGATCAATTGGTCTTTCCGCTCAGGGTGGTCTCTCTCTCTCTGCATCCAAGCAACCAAATCAAGCAGAGATTAGACAGGTCCGCGGTGGATGACGATGACTGTTAGCAATGGACGAAGCGACGACGACGATCACGAAGAGCTGCGGTCGAAGATGACCCGGATTTGGAGGGTTAAAATAGGTAGGAATTCCACCAAATCCCCCTTGTTAGCTAATGATAGGGTCGACCCTATCGTTGGCAAATAGTAAAAATAGTCCGGGAAGAAAATGGCATGCCAAACGCCGGCTTTTAACGTGGACTCTGAATTACAAATCCAGATCTGAGATAAATCCAGGTGGAAATCCGGTCGTCAAACAGGGAATTGAATTGTTACTAGTAATACTTTAGTAGTATTTCCTTGTACTTCCCTCGGGCCGAGTGGTCGGCCAGGATTAAGCAAACCCGTAGTATAAACAAATGTTAAAAAAAAAAATCCGAATAAACTAATAGTAAAGTAGTAAGAGTGGATGGATTGGCCATCCAATCTAGCAAAACCCCTCCACCAAACACCCAACTGAACCCTGCGGACCAAAAAACAAATAAAAGGCAAAAAGAAACCCTTTCCCCACTAAACAATGGGATGGGATGGGATGGGATGGGACCCGAATTCTTCGCATACCTTTTGGTTTGATAAAAAGAAACATTCCTAATTTGTTCAATTTCCTATGCTGTGGTGTTCACTCTTTTGCGGATCCGTTTCAAAACAATCCAAAAAAGTGACCAAAACCTTTTTACTTGTATAGATCATTCTCAAAAAATGAACATCTAGCTAGTACACAAATAATGGAGTATACCTTACAACTTGAAAACCAAATTTTCTTCCTTCTCCCTGGAACATCCTTAGAGCTACCTGAAAAAAAAAAAAAATCACACCACCTTCAGTTGGGTTTTGAAAAACCTGATTTTTACTTTTTCCCCTGGGCCGCCAAATGTTCATCCTCCATTTTTCTCTCATATACATTTTTATAATTGTTACTCTAGTGCATATCTTAGGCGAGATGGGTCTGTGGGCCTACTTCAAAGATCCATACAAATAATCCAAGTCGTTCATTAATTTTAAAATTATTTTTTGAATCATTCCATAAAAATTTGCTCATTCGAAAAACTATAAGTGGTTGATCCATCTTCTAATTATTCATTCACAATTTAGGATCTTGAATTCTAACAGAAGTTTGAAAGAAAATTTTAGACAACTAGATCAAGTACTTAAAGTTATTCAATTGACCTGATTTTTTTCCTTGATGACTCAAAGGATAACTTTAGAACTAATGGACGGCTTGGATCACAATTTGTGTGGGTCTTCGAAGTGGGCCCCATAGATTTATCTCGTAAAATGTATGCACTAGAGGTGTTCCCAAAAGTGTAAATGAGAGAGAAAAGGGTGGATTGACATTTGGGGACCCACATGAAAAAGTAAAAACCGGATTTTTCAAAACCCAACCGAAAAAACCAAAAAACCGGATTAAGTTTTTTTTTGCCAAAGGAGAGCGTATAAAAAATTTCCTAGTTACGTAAAAAAAAATTTAAATAAAGTTTTTTTGGGTAAATAGAGCTTGAAATAGAAAAAAAAGACTAACCGAATGTACAGCCTACAAGGGGGGCATACCCCAGGGGGAAAGAAAAAGAAAAAAGTGAAAGAGGAAGGCCAAGTAGCAACATGGGGAATTAGGGAAAAGATACAAAATAATCCATGGAGGGAGTGTTTCTCACTCATCTAAAAGAGGAGAGAGAAACACCCTTACAGCAGACTTGAGGAATATTCAACATAGATACCCTGTAGTTTAACAAAAGCAGTTGAACTACATAGAAACATAGAGATAGTCCTTCACGGGTACAATAATGCAGGTACCATAACCCATTTGCAGGATGCATAGCTTGGCCATGGCAGGAATACAGTAGCAAGATAACACTTGAATGAGATTGATTTGAATTTGCATCGGGTTCCTAAAAGCTACCAGCATCATCAAAAGTGGGGCAGTAGATCAAACTTTTTGGGTAAATACAATAGATCAAGCTTCCACATCATTAGTTCCAGTAATCATAGCAGCAGTAAGTGACAGTAGCAATAAGTGACATAACAGCAGTAAGTAAATCACATGCACATGCATCAGCTGGACTAACGACAGCAGCATCATGCACCTCAATAAAGGTGCAGTAGTGTGGTAGTATTTGCAAGGAGTGCAACACTAGCCTCCAACATTGAGGCATAACAAGAGGAGGACACCCCCTCCCCGAAGGGGTTCAAACATGCCAAGGGACAACCCCCCAAGGCTAGGTCAAGGTAAATCTGAGAAAATAAATAGCCCCTCAAACAGATTGAATGATAGATTAGGCATGTCTATCACATATCAGACTACGACATCACTACAAATAGGGCAGTATGCTACAGCAGAGCTGAGCAGTAGACACACTTCTAATTAAGCATACACAGCAGTAAGTAGACACCACACTTGAGGACATGGAACTTCCATTCAACTCAGTCCGTAGCAACTACAACATCAGTAGCAAGTACAGTAGCCTCAACTGAACCTCCATTCAAATCTCAGCCCTAGAAAACATGGACAGGGGAGCATAGCAATAGTAGAAAATGCAAATGCATGTTGCTCTAACCATGAATCTAGATCAAAGGCACAAATGATAACAGTCTATTTCCAGCTGAAAACTCCACATTGAGGGAAATGCAAGTAAATCTGCCACCAACCCATTGTCTAACAATGGTGCTTCCATGATCACCTCATGTGGCAGGTACCATAAGTGATGCATAAGCAGCAGGATGATACAATAGTGAAGTCTGGAACCAGAACTGGGCAGTGAGCTCCTGTGACTCAGTATAAATCCACACAAAGGATATGCAATAGTGAAGTCTGGAAATCCACATGCTAATTCATCTTATGCATAGCAGCAGTCCATGAACACAACAAGCACAAACAGTACATTGCCACAACAAGCACAATCAGTATACCAAGGAATGCCTCCTTCCATGGAGACAAGTAACAAAATAATAACTTCAAGCAAACACCAATGAATGCCTCCTTCCATGGAGATAAATAACAAAATAATGATTTCAAGCAAAACACCAAGGAATGCCTCCTTCCAAGGAGACGCAACAACTTGCCACAACAAGCACAATCAGTACACCAAAGAATGCTTCCTTCCATGGAGACAAATAACAAAATAATGATTTCAAGCAAACACCAAGGAATGCCTCCTTCCAAGGAGACACGTTAAATGAATTGCTTACATATGCTCCGAATATTCAATCATAGCAAGCAAGCAAAGCAATTGCCACAGTTCACTGCAATTATACCAACTTACCTCAGCATGCACAATGGAGAGTCCCAAGGTGAAGTACTATCACTTACACTGAAAGCATTACTAATCCACTCGGTATCCCTTTGCTCCCCTTTGGTACTCTATGAGCCTGAAGTGATGGACCCCTTCCAGTGTACCAATAGCTGCCTCTGAGTCTCAAAGCATTTGGTGACCCTTGTGGTAGTGTAATCCCATGTGGTAGTGTATTCCTTACTGGACCATGAGCTAATATGGACTTGATCCCCAAGCCTCCCTCCACATATGCCTCCAAAGCCTTGCTGAAAGTTGCAGCCTGTAACCACGATGCACATAGAAGTAATAAATGTGGAAATGATGAACTCAAAAAATACCCCATGTAACTAGCAGATTCTGAGATTGATGCCCTGGAGGAATTTCCAAGGACAGCAATCTGCATCTCACAAGAGAGTGGATCTTGCTCACAATAGTAGGTATAGTGCAAGATGCATTTTGGAACTTGCGAACATTTCTTTCAAGCCAAATTTGATAAACTGTGGAGGTGAATATCAGTTTGATAATCAAGTTTTTAAGAGTTTTGCCTCTGAAATTTGAGATATGGTTGATCCATTCAGTCCAAGGCCTTGGGGGCCAGTTAACATTGGCATTAGCAAGCATAGTAGACCAAACTTGTGATGTGAAGGGGCAATTGAAGAGTAAGTGATCACGAGTCTCAACACCAGAACAAAAGCTACAACAGGAGGCATGGATGGTGCCAAACATGACTAACCTATCTCCAGTATAGAATCTGTTCTGAATCGCAATCCATGTAATCATGCTACACTTAGGTATATGGCCAGGGAACCGAATGCTTTTGTGCCATAGCACCTTTGGGAAGTGTGGTCTGAGTTCATCCCATAAAGAAGAGATGGTGAACTCACCATTAGCATTGAGGATCCATCTAGGATGGTCCTCAACATCTTGGTCTGGGTTGGGTAGAGAGTTAATAGTATCTCTAATCTCATTGAGCTCAAGGGTTTGGGTAATGGGAAGATACCAATTAATGCCTCTTATAATGGCAGCCACTGTGGCATCTTTGGTGAGATCAGAATCATAGATAACTCTAGGACCAAATCTGTTGGCAATAGGGCCAAGGGGGTGCCAATTATCGTGCCATAATGATGTGAGTCTGCCATTACCAATGGTAACCTTAATGTGTGGCTGAACAATGGGTCTGAGGTTGAGAAGTTTCCTCCAAACCCATGAGGGTGAACTGGGCATCTTGACTTCCCAGAAACTCTTCCCCTTAAGTAAGTATGACTTAACCCATTGACACCACATAGATTGTTCCCCACCAGCAATGAGGAACCAAATGTGTTTAGCATTGGCAGCTTTATTCCATATTAGGATAGACTTGAAACCCAAGCCACCCTCCTGCTTGGGACAACACAGGTGCTCCCAAGAAACCTTAGCCCCAGTCCTCTTGAGATCAGGACCAGACCATAGAAAGGATCTAAGAATGATCTCAACCTCCTTGATGACTTTTTTGGGAAGTATAAAGAGGGAAGACCAATAAGTTTGCATTGGAAAAAGTACATTCTTAATCAATTGGACTCTACCAGCATAGGTTAAGTCCCTATTGGTCCAAGTTTTGGTTCTTGATGTGATTTTGTCAATCATGGACTTGCAGTCAATGTGTTTTAATTTGGTGGTCAACAATGGAACACCAAGGTATCTAACAGGCAAAGTACCTTCTTTGAATCCTAATAACTGGAGAATCTCTTCTCTGGTGGAGTACTGGACTCCAGAAAAGAAGACATTGCTTTTCCCAGGACTTGGGGATAATCTAGACAGTGATTCAAATTCAAACAAGGAGTCCTGAATGTGTTTCACTGAGCTTACATCACCTTTGCAAAAGAGCATAAGGTCATCAACAAAACATAAGTTAATGATTTTGGGTTGCTGCATCTCCAATGGAATTTAAAGCCAGGTCTACTGGACCTCTCTTTTAAAATACATGTGAGCGCTTCCATAACAATTACAAATAGGTAGGAGGAAAGTGGGTCACCCTGTCTAAGTCCTTTTTTACCTTTAAAATTGCCAGTGGGCTCACCATTGATGTTCAGACTGTAATTAGCTGTGGTGACACATGCTTTCAACCAGGTAATCATTTTGGGGTGAAAGTTCATGCATGCAAGTGTATCCCAAAGAAAGTCCCATCTGACATTGTCATAGGCTTTCATAATGTCCACTTTCATGTCACATTTGGGAGATGAGGTGGATTTGTGATAACCTTGCATAATCTCCTGTGTAAGGAAAATGTTATTTTGCAATCCTCCTGCCCTTGACAAATCCAGATTGGATTGGGTCAATCAGCACTGGAAGAACACTTTGTAGCCTTTTAGCCAATATCTTGGCAATGCATTTGTACACAGTGTTGCAACAAGAGATTGGTCTAAAGTCACCAACTTTGGTAGGATTAGGTATTTTGGGAACAAGAGCCACAATGGTTGCATTAGCTCTGCTCAATAACTTCCCAGATTTGAAAAAGGTCCTAACTGCAGCAGTGACTTCATGCCCAACTATAGGCCAGACTTTCTGGAAAAACCTAGCATTATACCCATCAGGGCCAGGAGCCTTGTTGGGATTAAGACTCATGACAACATCCTTGATTTTAGAGTTAGTAACTTCTTGAACCATACTTACACTCTGGTCATTGGTGAGCCTCTGGGTAATGAGCTGATTGATTCTATCATAACCCGCATAATTAGTATTATGTGGTTTACCAAGAAGATTAGAATAGAAGTCGACAAAAGAGTCCTTGATTACTGTCATATCATGAGTAATGGTGGAATCACCCAAGACAAGACTAGTAATCTTGCTTCTATTCCTATTGTTGTTTATTGATTTAAACAAGAAAGAAATGCATTGGTCTCCAAGTTTTAGCCATTGAATCCTTGATTTCTGTTTAGCTAAACTTTCCTCAGCTCTAGAAAGAGAGAGAAATTGTTTGTAGACAATTTTTTTCCTCCAACTGGATAGAGGGACTTGTAGGATCCAATCCAAGGTTAGTTTGAAGAATTTCAAGTTGTTTCTTAGTACTAGCCACTCTGTCAGAGATAGCACTGTACTCTTTATGATTCAGTTGTTTAAGTTCAACTTGTAACCTTCTAAGTTTTTCAGTAAGACAAAACATAGGATTTCCCAGAATAATTTGTCTCCAAACCTTTTGAACTGTAGATAGGAAAGTGGGGTCGTCTGCTAGGAAGTCAAAAAACCTAAAAGGTCTCTTAGCAGGTTTTGGTGGGGGTGCAATATGCACAATAACAGGTGAATGGTCAGAGATCCCAGGATTTGGGAAATATGCAGAAGATGAAGTGTGAGCCTTCAACCAACCATCATTAACCAAAACTCTATCAAGCTTGGTTGAGATGTGTTAAATAAAGTTTATGTGTGAATAAAGCAAAAAAGGTTGAGTGCAATGTTCAATTACTCCTAAAAATTGATAGTATCTAGTAGTTAAATGTGGCTACAGTACAATCAGATAGAGAGTCAGCATAGAAAAAAGATGGTAGTCAAGTGGACCCTACGCATGAAAATCATAAGAGCAATGCTAGGTTTTTTTTCATCAATAAAGAGCAATGCTAGGTAAATTACCCGAAAATTACACTGAAAATGAAACTAGTGATTTAGATTCACTAGTACATTGGAGTAATTTGAACCACTGATTTTATTTTTGGAGTAAATTTTCGGATTACTTATCATTTTCCAAGTCAAAATTAGGACCTGCTCCTTAATCCGCACTACAACCAGGAAAATTGCTAAATCAACTGCTCCTCCAGAATGGCTGAAAAGTGTGACCAATTAACCAACCAGTCAAACTGTCCACGGATCGGTTCCGGTCGGATCGCTTCGGTTTTCGATCCGATCCGCTCGTGACGGATTGACATTTTTAAGATCCGCAATCGTTCGTGGGTGACATACGGATAGGTCGGTTCAATTGTAGATTGAACAGATCGGACGGATTTGGCCGATCAAAGAAGGATTATTAGGCGGATTGGGCAGATTGAACCCGAACCGAACTGAACCGCATCCGTCAAAATAAAATATTAGGATCTGTATCCATTCGTAACGTACCTCGGGTGAGTAAACGGACGGATCGGTTGGGCGGATTGAACGGATTGGGTGATCCGCTGGGCAGCCCTAAGTCAAACTACTTGTTACAAATAAGATCTTCTTTTCGTTGTCGTTCTTTTCGGGTTACTTATCATTTTCCAAGTCAAAATTGCGAAATCGTCATTCGAGATGTAATTAATAAAGGAAGAAATTGGATATAAGAGTATTGTTTTAGTTTACTAAGGTATTTTCGGTATTATTAGATTGCAATTTGTCAAATCAATAAGTCATTTTTCTTACATACATTAATTGATTTGACTACTTGTAATTCAAGAATACCAAAAACAATCAGGGTTATGTCTCTTAATATACTCAAACCCAGACACCTTTAAGGGACATTTCAAAACATTTTTTCAACCCTAATATGTACGCACATGTTGGCGTTTTCCAATAGTTATTACTCCCTCCGTTCCAAAATAAGTGTCATGCGCGCAAATATAAGCCTTTAAAAATATGCATTTTTTCATAAAAAGAATCAATTTTTTTTCACAAATCAATAGACATCAATGTATTTTTTTAAGTTGTGAAAAAAAATTAATTATTTAACAAAAAAATGCATCTTTTTAAAGACCTACATTTACGCGCGGGACAGTTATTTCGAAACAGAGGTAGTAGCTCGACGTTGCCAATGCCTGCTCGACGATGATGACTACAGTAGCTGAGCAGCATGCGTAATAAGTTCCCTTCTTCAAGGACCACCGAAGTAGTTAGCCTGGATGGTAAGCCACAATACACTATTTACACATGACTCGTTTTTTAATCTTGCCCCAAGCATCTCTTTGTAGGGTAAGTGCCACGTATCATCTTGTACTTGTATGGATTGGTGTTGTGGTGACCGTCTTGTACTTGTATGGATTGGTGTTGTGGTGACCGTCTTGTACTTGTATGGATTGGTGTTGTGGTGACTATAGGAGTCATGTTCAAGAGGGGTTGTTACAAATTGGTGTTGCGGTAACTGTCTGTCTTTTAGGATAACCTATGTTGTCATGCCCGAGAGAGGTTGCGCTAGTTGTGCACTCTACTCTTTATTAGCAGTTGAAAAAAAAAGAGCGGAAGGAAATCAGGGGAGAGAGAGAGAGAGAGATGGAGACATGGAGAAATGTCTGCAATGATGATTTTGATGGTGGTAATTAATGAGTATTGCCAGCTACCCACCCCGCCGATGCCGGGTTCCACGAGCTTTCTCTCTCTCCGTCTCTCTGAAATCATAGCTGATCTCTGACACCACCCCACCACCAACTGAATAAACAAAGGAAAGGGTCAAAGAAAAGAAATCGCGCAAAATGTAGGAGTAGAATCCCCAAAATTCATTCAAATCTCATCAGCTTCAGCACAACGGAAAGAAAGAAGACGACGACTCTCCTCGCTCTTCTCCACCATCACAAATCTCGAAGCCAATTGTTTATTACTCCTCTGCTACTTTATTTATTGATTGTCCCAAATACCCCTCCCTCCCTCTCTCTCTCTCCCTCTCCCCGCATCATCATCAAACCAAGTATTACTCCTTAACTACTCCTACTTTATTACTAGTACTGTATTCACAAACAACTCCTCTCTTTCTCTCTCTCTCTCTCTCTCTCTCTCTCACGCGCACGCCACACACAGACAGATTCATCGATTCAAAGCCCGTCGCATGGACGGTAATGAGTCAATTTTCCTCCTCAATCTCGACCTTCTGTTTGCACTCTTTCCAAATCTGTATCCACCACCATATCTCGCTCAATCAAATTAGTAGTCGCCGTACAACTTTCCAAACTCAATTCAAATTTTCGATGGTTCAATTCAGTAGCAGGCAGATAGATACTCTATTTAAGTAAGTATCTCTCTCTCAATTACTCCCTAGTCCTGAATACTGCTTCGCTTCCCAATGCTTCGATTTTTTGGAGATGAAGAAGTCACGAGGGTTGGGGTTTTTGTTTGGAATAATAGGGGTTTCGATTAGGATTAACTAAGGATTACTTTTACTTTTACTACCAGGGTTTGATTTGATAATGGGTTGTGGAGGGTCAAAGGCAGAGGACTTGCCATTGGTGATCCGGTGTAGGCAGAGAAAGTCTCTGATCAAGGCCGCCGCTGACCACCGTTTCGCTCTTGCCGCCGCCCACGTCTCTTACTTCCACTCCTTAAACGACGTGGGTGATGCCCTCCGCCGCTTTGTCGACCAAGAGCTCGCAATTCCCTCACCCTCGTCGCCTGCTTCCCCTGTTTTAACGCTACCCTCCGACCAACCGAAGAAGAAGAAGAATCAAAACAAGCAGAATTCCTCTTCTTCTTCGACCTCGTTATCACACTCTGGATCTGGCTCACACATTCACTTGTCAGATGAGGATGATGACCACCACGACCACCACATGCATTTATCATCCTCGGCTTCTTCTTCTGATTCTGAACTGGATTCCTCCCTCAATCACCCTCATATGCGTTATAGTCCAGAAATTATTGAACAACCACCACCACCTTACCCCCATTCCTATTATAACTATCCACCACCTCCTCAAACAGGTTGGGGGCCTGAAGTGGGGGGTTGGGGAGTTCACTACCCACCTCCTCAAACAGATTGGGGTGGTCAATTTGGGGTGAGTAATCCTACTTATTCAACTACACATACTAATACCAACTACATGAGGAGATCTACGCCCCAGGTTCAGTCTGTAATTTATGATCCGGCCACCACGGAGCAAAGGTCATCCTATTATTCATATACCAATTCCTCCTATCCATCTTATTATCCAGATCAGAATAATACAGGTTTTTTTGGGTTCCCAATGCGGTCGCCTCCTCCTGAGCCCCAGAATCAGCAACCAAGTCCGCCGCCTGGTCCGCCGCCGCCTCCTTCTCCCAAGGTGTCTGGTTGGGACTTTCTCAACCCCTTTGATATGTTTGATAGTGGTGGTTACAGTGGTTATTATTCTTTTTATGGCAATGACGTGTATGGGTCAATTGCTAGCAGTCCTGATTCCAATGAAGTCAGAGAAAGAGAGGGAATTCCGGATTTGGAAGATGAAACAGAGCCTGAAACATTCAGGAGGGGACTTCATCATCATCATCATCATCGCAAGGGTAAGAAGAAGTTGAGTCAAGACAATAGGAAAAATTATTCAGGGGAGGGCACTTCTTTGGGGGCAGTGCCATCACAAAAACAAAAACGTAGTAGTACTGAAGGTAGTTCAAGGCCGGCGCCATTACATAGGGAGAGTAGCGAGGGTAGTAGTTCAAAGACAGCGTTATCACATGGTAGTAGTAGTGAGGGGGGGACTCATAGTTATAGGGGTATCCATTTCAAAGAAGCACCATCAGATTATGATGAGGTAATTCATTCAGTTGATGTAAAAGTGGAAAAATCTAGTCCAGATACTATAATTTTAACAAACAGCACAGAAGATGGGTCTGTGAGAAAAAAAGGTGTGACTTTTGAGGTAAATGGGGGGCTCTCAACCCGTGATGTTGAATCGTCAAAGTTGAGTAGCTTTACCACTCTTTCTGCTCATGGAACAAGAGACATCCGGGAGGTTGTTGCTGAAATCAGAGATGAATTCGCGACGGCTTCTACTTTCAGCAAGGAGGTCGCCATGTTGCTTGAGGTGGGCAGGCTGCCTTATCAGTCTAGGTTCACTTTGCTTGGAGGTATTGTCTCTTCTAGTGTTGTTTTCACGTGTCCTACTTTTTCTACTCATAATATGTGCTCATCCCGTGTCCCAGTTGAAATAAAGCTGTTGAGAGGAGAATAAGAAGGGATAATGAATTTAAAATTTAAGGGAAAATCAAAACCAGTAGGCGACAGAGATCGAAGCAGTTTTTATGGGCAATTTTGGCATTAATATTTATATAGCGTTACGTACCTCTGCAAAGGGAACAAAAAAAGAAGTGTATTAGCATAAATTTGCTGAGGTACTTGAAATGCACTGTGTTATCTTTCATTTGTTGTATCTCATAATTTTCTTATATTTGCCATCTTTGTTACACGTTATTACTTGTTTATAAGTAAATGTAGATGTTTGCTTGGAAGTGGCGACTTAGAGCATCTCCAACCCTTATTCAGATTTTTACTCAAATTTGGTTAAATATTTATTTAAACACTTCATTTGGTATGAAGTACTCTAATGGACAAACTCAAATCTAAGCATAAAGTTAATAAATGCAAAGACGATAAGATATCAAAAGATTACTTTCTTGAATTGATGCTACTAGGTTAGTTTTACCTTTATCATGATTTTGATTGGAATACTTCTTGTCTAACGAAATGGATTTCTTTAAACCTTGGACTAGAAACTTAGCTGTGGTATTGTGTTGTTACTAATTTGTCTTTATCAGTCTCCACAAACAAAATTGGCCTTAGAATAATTTGTCTTTTCATAGTCTCCGAAAAGAAAATTTTCCGTGGTACTATATTGGTATTATTATGTCTTCATGCAGTGATTTTATCCAGCATTCCATGTGTGAAAGCACCTTCCTTGTCATCTTCGGGCCCACTGTCCAGGGAATCAGTAAGGTCAGCCACTAGCACAATGAAACTGGCAAAAGCTTACTATGGGGATCCGGGGGATACCTCTAGTATGAAGTCTAGTAACCTTTCATCTACCCTGGAGAAGCTATATGCATGGGAGAAGAAACTGTACAAGGAAGTTAAGGTAATGATGAAACAGTTTTTTTTTTTGTACCATGGGTAAAAAAAAGTTGAGTTAGTGAAACTGTACAAGGAAGCTAAGGTAATGATGAAACAGTTTGTTTTTTTGTACCATGGGTAAAAAAAGTTGAGTTAGTGTAAGATGCATGCGTAATTTTTATGAGTTTATTTGTCTTGATACGTGATGAATGAATTTACATGTTCACATTGATAATATTTTTTCTGTTTGGAGTGGCTAGATTTTTCATTTGAAAAGCATGCAACTAGAGTAAGAGTGTAACTTTGGTTGGAGTTTAGGAGAAAGCGGCAGCTACAAATTACGGGGTACGAGTACCTTTGGTCCTTCTATCTTGTGCAGGGAAGGAATGCACAAACACAAAACTTCTTGGCGAATTAAAATAATATGTCATAGTAAAACATCTCTTCCACTCCTTTTATCTTTTAAATGGACTACTGGACTCATTTTCTTCTTGGTTACATGTAAATGAGCTAGGGAGTTTATACAAGAGCCAGCAGAGGGCTTCTTTAAGCACTGTAGTCGGGATTTCCTCACAAAAGAATCATTTTTGGAATGTATAGGCGTTTTCTGTGAGTAATTTCCTTTTCTTTTCTTTTTCCAGCTCTGGGAAGGATCATTAGCGGGAGGATGCCTCAATTCTAGGAGTTAGTCTTGTCTGAATTGATTAGCCAGTATATCACCATTTAATCTTGTGGATGCTTGGGGTGAGCTTGTAGCATTGTAATGGTACTTGTGTGTTGGCTTCCAGAGGCAGAGATCCATGGCCACATAATTCCAATTGATTGTAGATTATTATTATTATTTTTTTATCATGGCCAGAATATTTGTATTGTAGGAATGTAGGATTCTTATGAACTTGTATTGTTGGGTTTGTCAACTTAATGTCTGAAATTTGTCTCAGACGTTATTATGTGACCATATTATGACTTTAAACTTTGGAAACCAAGATAAATTAGAATTATCTTGATTGCATTTTTTTAAAAATACTTCCATTACGGACTAGTGTGTTTTTCTTCCTATTACCGCAGTTCACGTACCATGATGCTAATTTTCTTTTTACTTTGTTTGCTGCTATTTAGGATGAAGAAAAACTTCGATTGATCTACGAAAAGCAATGTAAGAGGCTGAAAATTTTGGACGATCGAGGAGCTGAATCTAGTAAGATTGATGCGACTCAGGCATCAATAAGGAAGTTGCTGACAAAAATAAATGTTTGCATCAAAGCTGTTGATGGTATATCAAGTAGGATACACAAACTGAGGGATGAGGAGTTGCAGCCACAAGTCACTGATTTAATTTATGGGTATGATCAAGCTTCTCTCCTTCTGATGTGCTTATCTACAAGTTAATTACACCTTTTTATGCGCACATTTAATATTGCACTTTGCATCGCTTTTTTGGTGTTGGAGGTTTACTGTAATGTTCTTTGCGGTACATTACTGAAAGGGATACAAATTTATAAGTTCTCAATATTCTCAAAAATGATAATGAAACTACTGCTCCGTTTGTTTTGGGCGGAAACATTTTCAAGAAAGCATTTTCCTTAGAAATCTTTTTTTTTTTTGGTTTGTTTTCTAGGGTTTGGTTGTTGAAATGAAAACGTTTCCCTGAAAACAATTTGTATTCTTTGGTTGAAAACATTTGGGATTGTTTGGTACAAGAAAATCACTAATATGACATAATGACCAGAAAGTATCTGCTTATAAAATTGAAAATGATACAAATACTCATGCCTTTAAAATGACCAAAATCCTTTTTTATAGAGTAATCAAGATACCCCTGTGGTGTATAACTCACCTCAATTTGCACGCCAACACTACTATACCATACAAATGAGTAATCACTACTATACCGATATGAATCCATTTAGCCATAAAATAGCATCTGCATATTAATAACCATAAAGCAATCCATATCCAAAAATAAAAGCTAAATCTAAGTTCGGTAATCTCAGTTGAAATGTAAGATGGAAATCTTTCTCATTTCAACCTTATACTGTCCGCGTTAATTGTTAAAAAAACCTCCAACCATACCCTCCAGAGCCTAGAATTCTTGACCATGAATCCCTTGGTAACCTCTTCATTTTTAACCAAGTATCAAACACCAATGCAAAGTGTCAATTCATCGTGCCCTTCTGTCTTCATTACTTTATTACTCTATTGGTTCTCCAAGTGGTGCCAATAGTTAGTTGAAACCTTCATCTTCGTCACGACTCCTCTTTTGTTGGATCTTGCTTGAGATGGAACCTCTATCGAAGAAGCAATGAGTTTCCCTTTTAGTACCTCCTCGAAAGGCAACACCAAAATCAATAGAGTCTGATTCCCGTCCATATCATCAAAACACTTTGCGAATTGGTCTGTTGCCATGTCTTCACCAACCACCAAAGCTATCTCCTCGTACATCTCACTTGTTTAAAAATTTCTCGTGATCTGTGCCTTTTAATAAGAACCAAAATATAGGCGATTCTGATATGCCAACCCCCATTTCAGTGTAATCACAATTAAGATGAACCGCTTTGATTTCATATCAAAGTGTACCATTCTGATAGGGGATTTCAATGTGGCAACTAGTGTTATGTATTGTTCATATGTATTCAGTGTTACATGTTCCATATAGCTGTGCTAGGGTCCAAAACTCCAAATCATATGCTGGAATCCACAAGATGAATAAAACCTTTGTCAACCATGTTCCATATAGCTGTGCTAGGGTCCAAAACTCCAAATCATATGTTGGTAACCTCTTCATTTTTAACCAAGTATCAAACACCAATGCAAAGTGTCAATTCATCGTGCCCTTCTGTCTTCATTACTTTATTACTCTATTGGTTCTCCAAGTGGTGCCAATAGTTAGTTGAAACCTTCATCTTCGTCACGACTCCTCTTTTGTTGGATCTTGCTTGAGATGGAACCTCTATCGAAGAAGCAATGAGTTTCCCTTTTAGTACCTCCTCGAAAGGCAACACCAAAATCAATAGAGTCTGATTCCCGTCCATATCATCAAAACACTTTGCGAATTGGTCTGTTGCCATGTCTTCACCAACCACCAAAGCTATCTCCTCGTACATCTCACTTGTTTAAAAATTTCTCGTGATCTGTGCCTTTTAATAAGAACCAAAATATAGGCGATTCTGATATGCCAACCCCCATTTCAGTGTAATCACAATTAAGATGAACCGCTTTGATTTCATATCAAAGTGTACCATTCTGATAGGGGATTTCAATGTGGCAACTAGTGTTATGTATTGTTCATATGTATTCAGTGTTACATGTTCCATATAGCTGTGCTAGGGTCCAAAACTCCAAATCATATGCTGGAATCCACAAGATGAATAAAACCTTTGTCAACCATGTTCCATATAGCTGTGCTAGGGTCCAAAACTCCAAATCATATGTTGGATCCACAAGATGAAAAAAACCTTTGTCAACCTTCATTTTGTGAGATTTGATATTAACAGTGGTTTTTGAATATAGGATAATAACAAAGATTGTTTTGGATGTTGTGGTTCTCACACCCCATTTGGTGGCTTTTAACTCGTGAAAGAAATTGTTATGCATTTTTTCATCAAGTCATCTTTTTTGCCAAATAAAATGCTGGAAAAATCTATTTGCGCAGCTTTTGTAAGGATTTTTTGTTATAAAGATAATCTCCATCTCCTAAGAATTTAAGGCCTCTAGTACCAAATGTTCTCCCTAAAGGGTCGGTGACACAACTATTGATCGGTGGAAATCAGACAACATATGATGGTATGTAGTTAATACGGTGTCGGGGAACCAAAATCCCGTCATTTATGGGACATGTAACAACCGATTTCTTAGAACACTGATCAAGGTCTTTCTAATTTCAACTTGAGTGGCATTATGCATATATAATTTTGCACAGCAGTTGTGAAAGAATTTCAGTATATCCACTAAAACTAGAAAAAAAAAAAAAAGAAAGAAGGAAAATGGGGGGAACCGCATGGTATTATCGTTTGAGCTATGTAGGTCCTGCAAATGTTCATGTCATTGCTCCATGGGTTTTTCTGTTGTTTCCAGAAATGATATTTGGGATATATCAAGTTACAGATTTTTGGTGACGAGGAACACCTCCAAGGCAGGATCACTTTGGACGCACCCCTATTGGGTACTTAGATGCCTGCAACTGAAATTTGTTAAGCGGAAGCTGAATACAAGACATCCTGGTTTATGGTGGATCCGATGGTTTTAAAACTTGGTTGGAACTTTTATGCAACGGTATGGGTAGTTTCCACTACCCTTCACGTTCCACTACCCTTCAATCATGCGGAGAAGAAGAAAATCCATCTCTCAAGTTCCTGCCCCCATTAAGCTTCAACCGTTGCACTCGGCAACTGCATAATCCCCTGTTATGGTTACACCCACCACGACTGACTTCTATTCAAAACCTTGTTTGATCGAAATGAACACCTTAAATTGTTGGGCTACCATGATGGGTTGGCCACTGGGCTATATCCTGACTGGTTGAATCACACAGACTTGGTACACCTAGTATGCAACTGCTATTTCAGCTCATGTGATAACAATGGCTAATGCTAGTAGGGGTGGCTTATTATACAAACTTAGTTATCTTGTTGTTGAGAAGATAAATAATAAAGTTGTTCCTCTCTCTAATAGCTTAAGCTTTTAGACGAGTTGGTGGTTAACTGGTATCAGAGAGGGTGAGAAATCATGTGTTCAAACCTCACCGCCTACCTAATGATTAAATTTGCACGTGTTTAGCCCGCTTATGGAGGAGAGCCTAGCTACATGTGAGGGAGGGAGCGTGTTGAGAAGATAAATAACAAAGTCGTCCCTCTCTTAAAGAGCTTAAGCTTTTAGATGAGTTGGTGGTTAACAATCTTATACTTGCATATTTACTATTCATGTTCAAAAGTTTTAATATCCTAAAATGCAAAAGTATTTTACCTGCATATGTACGAAAAGATTGCTAAACAAAGATGTTGGTAAGGTGGGTTGGTTTTTTCTGAAACTTTATGTTTCTTTCTTCATATTTGCAAACTTCAAAGAAAAGTGGCTGTCGACCTGGGGGTACTTTTGGGTGAAACTCGTCAATTCATTCTCCCTAGGAGACCGTTTGTTGGTCATTTATAAAGTTTAGTCAACACTTTTGCTGCTTTTGCGTTGACTTTTTATTTTTTCAGTCCTTGTATTTCCAATGCATAGCTTCCTTCTTGATATGTTTTACTTCTTATAACTTCAGATTAATAAGAATGTGGAAGGCCATGCTCAAGTGTCACCACAAGCAGTTCCAAGCAATCAAGGAAAGTAAAGCTCGAAGCTTGATGGCAAACACTGGTTCTAGGAGAGATTTACGCTTGAGAGCCACTGCGGAATTTGAAATGGAACTCCGTGCTTGGAGCAGCCATTTTGGCAACTGGATCAAGTCTCAAAAATCCTTTATTGAGGCCTTGAATGGATGGCTTCAGAGCTGCTTATTACATGAACCTGAAGAAACCCCTGATGGAATCGTTCCCTTTTCCCCGGGCCGAATTGGAGCTCCTCCAATTTTTGTAATTTGCAATGATTGGTCCCAAGCAAATAGGTCTGTATCGGAGACGGAAGTGACCAATGCAATGCGTAGTTTTGCTTCAAGTTTGCGAGATTTATTTGAGAAACAAGATGAGGAGCAAAAACAAAGGCTAAAAGCGGAATACTTGTCAGAACAGCTCCGAACTCTTCGCAAGGGGAGTGGCAGATCGGGGCGGGACCGAGATGCTATGTCAGACAAAACCGGCGTGTCACTTGTTGCTTCAGATAGTGGGGTTTCACGACTAGATGATCTGAAGGTGGATTTGGACTCAATGAGGGAGAAACTGAAAGAGGAGAGAGCACGGCATAAGGAGGCTGTCAAATTGGTTCGTAGTGCAGCTTCTAGTAGTTTACAAGCAGGTTTGATTCCAATTTTCGAGGCCTTGGATAACTTTACTTCAGAAGCGGTGAAAGCTTATGAGCATGTGAGGATCTAGAAAGTGCGGTAACAGCTAGCTGTAGGGTAAAGTGAATTCGATTTGTAGATTAGAAGCACACAAAAAATGTGTAGCTTTATAGAGTTGAAGTCGAATAGGGCAGGGCAGAGATGTGTGGGGGTAATATAGGACAGTTGAATATTTAGGCAACACATGACCAGCCAGCAATAGGAAAGATGTTTCAAAGGTCTGTGTTTTGATATATATATATATATATATATATATATAGGAGGAGAGGTAGGAATTTGTGCAGAGTTGGTTTTATTTGTTGATTGGATAGCTTATGTGCTGCTGCTATATATACATATATATGATATGTTTGATTTAGGTTGGTTCTAGTCCATTGGAGGGAGTACAGGTAGCCCCCCCGTGTATTATACTAATGAACTTCAAAATTTTGATATTTATTGAGACAGAGGAGGTACCACATTGATGTCTACTTTTGAGTTTTTTTTTATTATATTTTTCTCTTATTTCCTTTGTTAAGCTAAACAATGGCCGGTTTTGGTATGATGATTGGGGGAGAGATAGCTGACGGTGCTCAGTGGCCTGCAATGGTGGTGGTAATGGCATGTAGAAGAGAGTAAAGGTACTTTTGTCCAGAAGAAAATTTAAAATTGGACTCGCCCCCCCAAT
Source organism: Vaccinium myrtillus (assembly GCA_016920895.1). Lineage (NCBI taxonomy): Eukaryota > Viridiplantae > Streptophyta > Magnoliopsida > Ericales > Ericaceae > Vaccinium > Vaccinium myrtillus. The sequence goes on along the minus strand of CM029273.1, from coordinate 21,456,273 downwards.
CATCATACCAAAACCGGCCATTGTTGTACACCACTTATCTATTAAATTGGCTACCCCTGTGACCTCCCACTTATCTATTACTAACTCAGTTACAAAATTAGTATGGGCACACCATTTGGTGTACACCACTTTGTGTGAGAGTGAGACCCCATTTTGAGATTTTACGCAAATGATCGAAGCCGTTTAATTTATTTAAAGTATTTTTTTTAAAAATACTAGTAAAAAATCAACTCATTTAGAAATGGTTAAGAGCTTAATCGATTTTCGTCTCTAAATACTCCGGGATAAAAATTGTTTGAATTAGTCAAGCCTTTACTCATAACTGAGAGCCATTTTTTTTTACGGGCCTGAAAAAATATTTTAAATAAATTGAACAACTCTGTAGACCTTGAAATGGGTCTCACACAAGGTGGTGTACTGCAAATGCTGTAATCATCGTTGTCTCAATGCTGCTGTAGATTCTTCATGTTTTATGGGAAGTATTTGGAAGTTTCTATGATGCTTTTCATTCACTTTTTGGTTTTTTAACTTTCTGAATTATGGTCGGAATGTATTTTGGACTTGGTATAAGAGTGTTTGAGAGAAATGTGTTGAATGCATTTTGCAAAAGGAGTAGTTTTTGGGAGATATGTGCAGAATACATTTTGTAGGTCTTTTTGTTAATCAAAATGGGAAAAGTAGAAAATAAGAAGTCAAAAAACTCCTCACAACCTACTTTTAACTTCTCATATCTAAATCGATAATTTCAAAACTCATTTTGGAAAAACATGTTATGGCTTTCACTTGCCAAACACTCATAATGTGAAAAGGAGAATCCAAAAATGTGAAAAGAGGTGCCCAAACACCCCCGTGTCCAAAGTTTCGATAATCGCAGTTCATTCTTAAGGGTGATGATCAACATGGGGATATCAATCCATATTATTTGCGCTATACTGAAACAAAGAGGAATATTTTGATGGAAAGAATTTTAAAAGTCTTTATCCATGAAGCTAAAGAAAAAGCCGCTTGAGGGAAATTGAGCGGCTGCCCACATTTTGGCGCTGATTTTCCAATTGGGTCCCTCCAATTGGCAGCGTGAAGTCTCAATTGAAGGGGTAAATTGGTCTTCCCACCAATCGTGTGCTGGCAAATGAATTTTTGCATGCAGGGTCGCGCTGGCACCCTCTGCGGCGTCTTATGTGTTCGAACGAAGCTTTTGGGAGAAGAGTGTGAATTCTTGGACAGAGAGATTTTGGGTGTGAGTTTGAAGGGCTCCATCTCTAGCTCTCTCTCACACACTCTCTGCTTGGTCTCTCTCTCACACACTCTCTGCTTGGTCTCTCTCTCTCTCTCTCTTTGTTTGTGCGTGGAGGCCGGCGTCGTGCGATCCAGATCTGCTTTGGTTGAATAGGTATGCGCTTTCTCTCTCTATCTCAGTCTCATCTCTTTGAAACAATCGAATAGCTATGAATTGGTAAAGTTCGTTGCGAATTTAATCTCAGTTTTGATATATAGGTGAGATTACAAACAGTGCTTCTCCACCTTCAACCAAGATCTTGCTTGTGCGACCATGGAGAACCCATCTCCAGGTACCACCATCATCACGGACTACCGCCGTCAGGCATCCTCGTGTTGCAACGGTTCATTGTATACACAGGTACAAGTGAGTTCTGATTTCACTAGGTTTGTTCCTCCCTCCCTCAAAAACTCATCTTTACAGATGTATTTATAGATGCTATATTTAGAGGTTTTTTTTTTTTTTTTGGTAAATTAAGATCTCATTAAGCAAGCAAACCAAAACCATGCGGGAAAGCAACCCTACAAACATCGTGACAAGAGTTCCTAGCTAGCTAGAAACCAAAAACAGAGTTCCTAGCTAGCTAGAAACCAAAAACACAAGAGACGCTATAAGCAAGATAGCATCAAGAAAAACAAACAAAAGAACAAGCCCCAAGAAGAACGACGGACACAGCTACGGCCCAAAAATTCTGGGGCTGAGGTTCCAATCTCTAGCCATCAAACGATTCGCATCCGTTGACTTGAGGCGTCTCCACGAACATAGACAGGCCCGGACCTCATCAATAACCTGAAGGCCCAAAGCACCAGCAGGCATAGCTTTGCCAAGAAAAAATCTGTTATTCCTCTCCTTCCAAACCCAGTATATAGCGGCAGCAAGGGAGAGCTTGTACACTGTACAAGAGCTAGACAATCCTCTCCTATTATGGCACAGCCAATCCATTTCACCAGCCAACCCAAGACAGGGTCTAGAAACATGATTTTTATGCAGCACCAAGCTCCACACAGCTGTGGAGTAACCACACTAAAAAAACAAGTGGTTATGAGTTTCATGCGAAGTAGAACAAAGCAGGCAACGCGGATCCACTCCCATACCCCAACTGAGAAGTCTATCTCTCGTAGACAACCGCCCCAAAAAGCTCAACCACTCAATAAAAGCCCAACGGGGAACATGGTGAGAAAACCATACACACCTAGCCCAGGGGACAATAGGATGCACCTCTCGCAATGCCTGCCACGCAGACCTAGCAGAATAAACACCAGTACCAGTGAGAGTCCATCGAACATAATCTGCCATAGATGTGTTAGGAAGGAGAGTGGGGGGAGTGCTAGCCACAATTTCCCTTGTAATCCAGCTTCTCGGCCTTGGCCATTTCCACCCACCTTGGTGAATGATTGATGCCACTGTAGCATGCAATGAATTGCCCAGATTAACTTCCATTACACAACCAAACTTCTGATATAAGGGTCCCAAAGTATGCCAATTGTCAAACCAAAGAGAAGTAGACAATCCATCCCCTATGACACAGTTAATCCAAGGTTGAGCAAGACTCCTTAGCTTCACGAGTTTCCTAATCGTCCAGGATGCCTCATTAGGAACTCTAACACTCCATAGGCTGCGATTTTCAGAACATATGTATGAATCCACTTGATCCACAAAGTGTCAGCTTTGAGACAAATAGCCCACAAATGTCGTAACATAGAAGCCTTATTCCATACCTTCAACATACGAAAACCCAAGCCGCCTTCCTCTTTTGGAGTACAAATAGACTGCCAAGCTACTTTTGCACCAGAACTCTTAAGTTCAGAACCGGACCACAGGAAGGCCCTTAAAAGTCTCTCAATATCATTCAGAATTTTCTGCGGCAAAATGAAGATAGCAGACCAATAAACCTGAATACTGAATAACACTGATTTCACCAACTGAGCTCGGCCACCGCAAGACAAAGTGGTGTTTGCCCATGACTGTATCCTTCCTAAGATTTGCTCCTTTAATTGCTCACAATCAACAGCCCGCAGCCGAGTTGAAATAAGAGGTACCCCAAGGTACTTAACCGGGAGCATACCCTCAGGAATTGGTAAGATATTACCCAATAGAGCCGTTGTTTCAGCAGTAACACCCGAGAAAAAAATAGAGCTCTTTTGAAGATTAGGCTTAAGCCCAGAAAATCGATGAAAATCAGAAAGGACTTCAGCAATTAACTGGAAAGACCCACACTCTGCTCCACACAAGATAAAAAGATCATCAGCAAAAATAAGATGAGTAAGATTGAGCTGCTTGCACCTGGGGTGGAAAGCGAAGGACTGATATTGGCTGATTCTGTATTGGAGAATTGAAGTGAACCCTTCCATAACTAAGAGGAAAAGATACGGAGATAAAGGGTCCCCCTGCCGAAGGCCCCGTTTGCCCGGAAAAAACCCTTCTAATTCCCCATTGATAATGATAGAGAACATAGGAGAAGTAATGCAAACCCTCACCCATTGGACAAACTGATTAGGGAACTCCATCACTCGCATCATTGTAAACAAGAAACCCCAATCAACTGAGTCGTAGGCCTTCATCAAGTCCATCTTTATGGCACAACGGGGCCTCCCCCCGTGTTTATGATAATTCTTGACAATCTCTTGCATAAGCAAGATATTATCCATGATGGACCTCCCTTTAACAAATGCAGATTGAAAAGGGCTAATAATACCTGGTAATAAAGGTTGTAACCTATTCGCAAGCACCTTGGTAACACACTTATAGACCACATTACAGCATGCAATGGGTCTATAGTCCCTGATGGAAGTAGGAGATTGACACTTAGGAATTAGAGTAAGAGCAGTACAATTTCACTGTCTAGGCAGAAAACCAGTAGCAAAGAACGACTGAATAGCACTAACCACATCACTGCCAACTATCTCCCAATTCTTCTGAAAAAAAGCCGAGTTGTATCCATCTGGTCCTGGGGCCTTATCCCCATTAATACTCCACATAGCAGCCTTTATTTCTGCTCCAGTAATAGATTTGGTAAGAGATTCCTTCATAACACTTGTTAATCTGTGCGACACAGCAAGGTTTAAGACCGGAGTAGCATCCACTTGCTGCTCAAAAGGAGATCCAAGAAGCCCAATATAATAGCCTAAAATTTCACCTTTAACATCTGCAGGATCAGTCAGCCGTACCCCATTAGCATCAGTGAGACTTAAAATTTTGTTTCGCAAATAGCGAGACTTCATTTTAACATGGAAAAACCTGGTATTCTGATCACCCAAAGAAAGCCATTGAACTCTAGATTTTTGTTTCTTGAAAGATTCTTCAGCCAAACTCAACTCCACAAATTTCACATAGAGTTCTTGTTCAAAGTCCACCAAAGCACTGTCATAAGGACCTTGGGCACACTGCTCCTGGACATGAATAAGCTCCTCCCTTGCCTGACAAACCCTTTCCCCAATCTTGGAAAAGAACTTCTTGTTAAAAGCTCTGAGAACAGGTTTCAGTCTTCGTAACTTCTCACACAACCGCAGACAACTAGACCCTGCCACAGGCAAACACCAAGACTTCATCACTACTATATTTAGAGGTTTGGCGAATGTAATCTGTATTTAGCTGTGCGTGTGCAAATTAGAGCGATGATCAAGTTTGATTTCGGTCCGGTTATTTATTTAGGTTTCATGTCCTTGCAGTTTTTCTTCGGTTCTTGTTTAGCTTTAAACTTGGTAATGGAGGCTTTTGGGTTTTATTTTATTGGTTTATTTGTTCATCATTTTTGTTTTACTGCTAGAGTTTAAGATCTTAAACTTGTGTGTGATTTATTGTTGCTGAGTTATTTTCCTTGTGATTTTTAGGATATTTGTTTGCTATCGAAGCCGATTGTTCATTTTTCTCCAATTTAGCTAAATGGGTCACAACACAGGTTCTAATCAAACCTTCATCTCCTCATTACGTCTAAATAGTAGTAATTAGTTTTGTTGATCTTGACCTATCCTTATTTCTGTGGTTTAAAGGACAGTGGACTGCTTTGGCGAATGGGAAAGTGGAAGATGAAGTTTCTGACAGTAAGATTTGTGATTTGCTAAAACGGGTATGGTATCATAAGCATCATGTATTTTTTCCCCTTCAGAGTTTGGTACTATGGTTTGTCCATAGTATAGTCTTAGTTTGGCCTTGTTCTTCTTCTAATCAAGAAGCCTAATTTCAGGTGAATGTAGCTTGATTTATTTAAGGCCAGAGGATCCTTTACAAGCATCTTAAGGTAATTTCAATCAGACCTTTTTCCTTAAAAATTTTGTTGCCTTTATCATTCTTAGAATTTCTAATTAATATGCTTCATTATTGGGAATCGGTTGGGGGTTGTTTTGTGGTAGTGTATACAGTGTTTTGCGTCGATTTAGGGCTGTTTTTAGTTTTTATTTTGGGGCTATGTAGGGCAGGTTTGGGGCTTGTTAGAGGAGCAAATTGTGGGCTGCTTGGGGGAGCACATTTTGGAGCTGTTTGGGTTTTCTGCGGCGGCAACATGGTGAGAAAAAATTGGGATGAACAATAGGGAGTGCATTGGTTCTAGGTGCTTTTGACTTTCTTTGCTGATAAAAGAATGAGTAATTTGGATGCTTAGGGAAAAAGTATTTTTTATTCCTCACATCTAGGGCTCTGTCTTTCTAGCACTTTTTGGGAGCCTGAAGAGTTTGGAGCAACAAATTATGGAAGGTTTGTATTTTGATTTTTTAATGATTACTTGAGATGATATCTTTTGGATAATTGGTGGAAAGGCTGATATGTAAATAATTTATCTGGAAATGTTTATGCTTGCAAAGTTTAAGCTTGGATTAAAATTAAACCTGTCCACCTCGGAACTTGTTTTAGTTTGTAGAAGTTCAGAAGTAAGACGTAGAGTCAGGGCTCATAATTTCTGTTGCTTAGCTCGCTGTGTGTGTGTGTGTGTGTGTGGAAATAGCAAACAACTTTTTTCTCCACAAGAAACTGCTCGAGTCCACTTAATTGGTCAAATAATGTCCCCTTGCTCTATGGCATCCTTGGAGTGGCTTTTCGTTTTTTTTTTTTTGTACATTTATAAATCTTCTTTTGTATGTCCATGTCAATCTTCTTTTTTTGTACATTAGCTGCTTTTGAATGTTTCGTATTATGAAGGCAGGCATGAGCTGGATTGGCTTCGTCGGGTGTGAATCTCAGGTAAATAAGTGCGCCGCCATCTCCTTTTCTAATGAGTTCTCTTACTGGACAAAATTTTGGTTCCCAAGTGTTCATTTATGCGTGGAGTGAACTTTTATGAAATTCTAGAAGTTTTCGTCACCCTGATTTTCCCATTTCGCTACTTTTTTAGAGCTGTTTGTAAATATAACTCATTTTCTTGTCCTTTCTTATGGTATCAAATTACTGCATAAGTGTTGGGTATCAAATATCAATAGTACAAAACTTGAAGATAATTCAGCATGAACGTGTTTGACATTGAACCTTTTACTGACAAGATGAATGTTATTGATTCTTTTTCAGGATATAAAGTGATAACATGGACTTAAAACTTAGTTTTTTCTAGAGTTGTCCCCTAAGTTTGAGCTGCTATTAGTGTATTAATTCATTTGTTTGAGCTAATATTAGTGTTGCCACTGAGCTAGCATGGAATGTACTTTTGCTCCATTTCTAGGTTCTAGCTTTGCGATGCCGTACGGTGATTTGAATGTACCTTGAATTTTGTAGAGAAAATATATACTCTATTGTTGGTTCTAATCATCAACTCTCACACTGACAGATCACTGAAAGATTGTAGTGGATGGAGCTCGGCGGCAAAGGGTCTTGGAAGGCAGCTGCAATTTTGTGTTTGTGAATGAAAAGGGATATGTTCAAGATCAAGGTTTGGAGAGGGTTTTGCTTGTTTTGCTCTATTAGCCGAAGTGCTTGCTGTGCATAAGGCGTTGGAGTGGGTGAAATCGAAAGGCTGGCGTCAAGTCGAAGTTCTTACGGACAGCTTGCTCTTGGTTGTAGGCCTTGGTAATAATGGTAGAGTCAATGCTATAGTTTGGCCTATTTTGTTCGATGTTGTTTGTGTTTCCAAATGATGTGATGCAAAACTCCCTTGCTAGAATTGACTTCTCCATGTATTACTCCATTACATTGCTTTAAATCATAGACGTATGCCATAACAATTTCATAGATAGCAAACATTACAAGTACACTATAAATTTTAATCCGGGAATCCCGGATCCGGGACTCCACCTTCCCGATATTTTTTTGAAAATCCGAACCGTCCAATGTGTTCAAAAGGTGTTTTCAAGGGTCCACGCGGGAAATCTTCAAAAACAAATACCGGGAAGGGCTTGATTCGAGCAGCTTTTCGCAAAATTGTAAATACACAGTTTTTGCGAAAAACTGCTTGGATCAAGCCCTTCCCGGTATTTTTTTTAAGATATCCCGCGTGGACCCTTGAAAACACCTTTTAAACACATTGGACGGCTCGGATTTCCCAAAAACAATTTTTAAAAGCATCAAAACACCAAAAAAACCTCCCATCTGGGATCCTTGATTGGATAATTGCCGTACAAGTACACTATAAATTTTAAGCCAACGGGTGTCACAATTTTAAGCCAACGGGTGTCACCAAACGTGCTTTGCACGTAGGGGTCCACCTAGTAATAAGATAAAATTTAGAAGCCCATGAATGGCAAAACCCAATTAAAATTTCATTCCAGTTGATATTAGAAAAAGTCAAAAGTAATCAAATCAAATTGTGGAGCTTAAAAAAATCTTCAAATAGAAAGAGAGATTAAGATTCTAACTATTTTTTTTTTGTTTTGCGCAGTCAATTTTAACAAAATACTTTTATTTTCTTGAAAAATCAAATTGTGGAGTTTCGAAAATCGTTGTGTAGAAACAAATTAAAAAAAATAGGATTCTTTAATTCCATCTAAATCTAGATTTGGACTTTTTAATTCCAATGGGGAGTTGCTCATTTTAATTACACTAGTGGCAAGCCCTCGTGCCCAACACGAGTTTGATGCCCATCTTTGGTTGTTGAGTCATTTTCTTTATAATATGTATTTGCATTTGGTGAAATATATAAGCTAGCATGGTTTAGCATTAAGATGAAAAGGAGCAGGAGAGTAGGCTAGGGGGTGTTCTAGTAAGGTGGTTTTTTTAATAAACTGACTTTTTACGGTTTTTTATGCGATGTCTTGCGAGAGAATGACTGGTCTCGGTTTTTGGAAAAAACAGTTTTTTGTTAGTGGAACACCCCCAAGTAGTGTGCTGTAGCAAAGTTATTACAGACATGGTCTATGGAGATGTTAGCATGGTTTAGTATCTCATGACCATTTTCATTAAACATGAATGTATTAAATACCCAGCGACGCTCGCAAACAAACACAACATAGCACCCAATTCGTAAGCCATGTACTCTACAGAAATCAGACCACTTATTATTTAGCATGTTACGACCACTAACGAGAATTGGCCAGACTTTATCACCATGCTTTATCACGATCCAGCGAGTTATATTTTTAGTTGGGAAGTATTGTTGCAATCCCAGTGGCAAAGCCTATATGAGAACAAGGAATTTTGACTCAGGTTTGAATCAAATCGAAACAGAACAGAAAAATTCGAACTTCTTTCTGAAAATATAATAGAACCAAATAAAATAAGATTATATCATAACCTGAGGTGTATGAACGGAGGATACACGGTGTACAAACCAGCAGCGTGGGACTCCTACAAAATAAAACATTAGGTTAATTACAAACCACCAGTAATATTTTACCATACATCACAAAATTAAAATCATAATATCCATAATATAATACCTGCAATGCTACGCCTAAAAAACGAATAGTATATGATTGAGTCAATCCATCTAAGCAAATCATTCCTATCTTCCCATTCGACAATATCGCCCAGAGGAAATAGATGCCCATAATCACGGATAAAATTTTCTTTGCGTCTATAAACAACATGGCCTGTCCCAGTATCAACAACCCTAGCAACAATTTCTCTTTCACCTTGACCAATAAACATAGTAAACAGATCCATGCTCAGTTGTGTCTGTGGAATCTGTTGGATCTCTCTCACAACCATACCCGACAAATGGAGCATTGAGAACCATTGTATTAATACCTACAAAAATTAAACTTCTTAAAAATAAATGTTTATGTTAGCATAATGCTAGGTTATATGAAACAGACTTTGTGCATACGAATGCTTTGAACTACATGTCAGCACCCTCCTGAGTATCAGTTCTGTACACTGCACAGTTTATCGTTTTCTAAAGTTAAACTGTTTATAATTTGTTCTATAAGCAATAATTTATACTTTGTAGCCCTCAAGCTGCAACAACTATACTCATTCGAAAATAGAAAAAGTTTCTCCATTCACATAATCTTAACTTGATCATCTATAACAGCCAATGGTTCTGCAATTACGGCTACAAACCTAAGCTAATGCAAACAAATATGATTGTTGGCTATTTGCTGGACCCCAAAATCATATTCTAAAACAGGTTCTTTCTACTTTATGAAATAAAAATTTATGTTTTAGAAAACTTAAAGTATTCAGAAAATAATTTCACTCTTTCAAAGCACTAAAAGAGAAAATACATGTGAATAGAATCTTATACTTCATGATGTCGTAACATTAACCTGTTTATAATTTAATCTATAAAGAACAGTTTATACTCTGCAACTCTCATTCTGAAATAGGTATAGTGATTCAAAAATGCAAAAAGTTTGTAGCTTCACATAATCTTCACTTGATTATCTATAATAATCAGTAGTTTTCCTATAACGAGTAGAAACATAAGTTAGTGCACAAAAATATGACTGCTGGATATGTGCTGAAGCCAACAATCATATGCTATAACAGATTCATTCTATTTTATCGCATAAAAATTGGTACTTTACCAAATTTAAAATCTAAAAAAAGCAAGTTTATTCATTCATAGGAATAAAAAGAAGAAACATATGTGAATAGAATGTTTCAGTCACATATCAAAGAAGGGAGTTCGCTAATTACTAAACCTAAAAGCTCAACAAGTATAAATTTTAAAACAAATGACACCCTCACAAAGGAAATGAAGCAAAAAACCAAACATAATCAAAATGACAGACAACAAAATGATAATCACTTTACCCAGAATATTAGATATACTCAGCGATAACCTACTACTCCCTCCGTCCCTTTTTAAATGTAGACATTTCCATTTTGGGCTGTCCCTAAATAAGTGTGTGGTTTGAAAAGTTAATGGGTAAAAGTTTGTACAATTATCATTTTGCCCTTTGAAAAGTTAGTGGGTAGAGAGTTTATGGGTAAAAGTGAAGGATAATTTTGGAAAGTAGGGGTAAAAGTTGATGTGAAAAGTGTAAAGTGGAGGAAAAAGTTGATGTGAAAGGTGTAATGATAATGTTTCTTTAATAAGTTGGATTTACGAAGTAACACATTTAAAAAGGGACGGAGGGAGTATTTTTTAACTCAATATAACAAAACTGGCTCTAAGACAGAATAATTAAATAAACCAGAATTAAACAAACTTCTTGTGTACTGTTTATAGGTACAAGTAACAAACTGTTATCTCTGTTTATTGTAGAGATTTAATTTAAAGTTTAACATGATTTGCTCTGTATTCCTGTGCTAGATTCTGTTTTTCGGAGCTGTACCCTTCAACTTTGCATGTATTTTTTTTATAAATAAAATGAATCGTAAATAGACATGAACTAACTAAACGGAAAATAAGAAACTAATCTAGAAATCTACAATTGTAATTAGCTATCACAACATGAAACGCTAACCGCAGAAAAATAGAACGAAACTAACTAAACCTCAGATCCAGATATGTTATAAGCATGAAGATGCAATCATTTATTTTCAAACAAAATTGATCTCCTCACCGTCTAAACGAACTTGCTCTGAACCCTGCATCCCTAATTGGAGTTCCCCAAAAACAAACTAAAACCGATCGCCAAGATGTTGGAAAACAGAAACAAAGATTCAAGAAATCCAAGCCGAAGATCCAACCACAAATCCCTTCCTCAGATCTCCTATGCGTCGACCACAAGTACCGCAAATCCTTCCTCCCTTCTTTCTTAACCCCGCCCCCCAAAGATATTCGTGTGACGAAGACCCTATTCCAAAACAAAACCAGAACCTAAAATAATTTGTCTTGACTTTACGTAGAGGTAGGTTAAGACAACTCATACTAAAGTTTGCTAAGCTATATAGAATATAACATAACAAGTTTACATGGTTCATTGTACCCTAAGTTATAGAGCCAGGATTATAACAGATTTAAAGGCTAAAAGGTAACCTCGATTCCATATAATTCACAGCAGTTTCATAGTTCGAAATCTGCTATAACTTCGAAATCAAAATCCAAACCGTAGCCCTAAATTCCAGATGCAAAATAAAAGATTGAAATCCGAAATCGAAACCCTAGGTCTGTAAAGTATGAAACAAACCCTAGATCGAACCACAGAGAGAGAGAGAGAGAGAGAGAGAGAGAGAGAGAGAGAGAGAGAGAGAGAGAGAGAGAGAGAGAGAGAGAGAGAGAGAGAGAGAGAGAGAGAAACTTCAAAAGTCGGCCAAAGTTTTGACTCCAGAGGATCGATTTCGCCTTCCTCTTCTTCGTTCGGGATGCTCTCTCGCTTGTTCTCTCCACAATACTCTCTCTCTCTCTAGCGTAAAATGTGAGAAGGGGACACAATTGACATTAACGCAAAAGTTTGAGAGGGGTATTAGCAAACGCAAAATGACTCACAAGGGTAACACAATTGGCCTAAATTACCCAAACACCGACAGAAGGCAAATACAATCAGAGGTTAAAATCGTCCAAATTGGACAAAATTGGCCCAACATGCAATTGAAAGGCCCTCTCTTTCCTTGCCTTCGGTTGTCGATACAAGTCTAATAGGGTCAAATTACCTCCACCCAACATCCACTTATGGCCGACGACTTTTCTCACAAGCAAAATTTCACGACTTTCGAGCCATCAAAATTTAGCTCGTGAAATTTCAATGGGTTTGAGCTTGTGAAATTTCACTGAGTTTGATCTCGTGAATTTTTGAGCTCATGAATTTTCCTGACTTTGAGCTCGTGTTTCTCACTGACTTTGAGTTCATGAATTTCACTAGATTTGACCTCGTGAAATTCACTGGATTTGAGCTCAAGAATTTCACTGGTTTTTTTTTTTGTTTTGAAAAGGAGTCAATTCTATTCATATAAATGCCCAAGGGCAATACAGATTTCATCACGAAATACAGGATTGAACCAAATAGACAAAAATGCAGCCTAAAAATAAGAAATTTATTAACCCACCACCATCACCCACCAAATCTGGTTTGACCAGATCGGTAACAAGACACCGAACCGGGAGAGCACCAAACAAAGCTGACAGAAAAACCGACAGGGAGAGCACCAAACAAAGCCGAAGCAAAAGAAAACCCCTTCTCAACCTCCTCCTTGCTAGTCAACCACCACCAGCCACCACCTGTTGTACCTCCTCCTTGCTAGTCCACCACCACGTCGCACCTCCACCCCCCATCTTCAACTTTCCGATCTAAACCAAGAAAAGCTAGCCAACACGTTGGAAATCGCCATGGGAGCCGAACCACCAAGGTTCGAAAGGGTAAAATATGAAGAGAAAATAAGGGGAGGGGAAGAAATGGACACACAAGTGAGATGGATCGATAAAGAAGGGAGGGGGGGACCAGCCCCACCCCCCAAAACCCTACTATGCTACTGGTTTCTGTTTTCACTGGCTTTGAACTCGTGATTTTCATAAGATCCATTGTACATAAACAAGAAAAACATCCCGGTAAAGAGAGAAATTAATTTGCTTCGGTATTATAATACAACAATGAACAGATCTCAGAGAATATTCCTTCAGTTTTATTTTGAAAAACTGAGATAAGAGAGTAAAAATGCCAAATTGGGAGAAAAGTCATCTAATTGATTTGGGTCTCAAATTGGCACAATCCAGTCGAAATCCACTTGGTATTTGGCCATAGCCATAGGTGTTCTTAATCAGACCGAAAATAGGGAAAAAAAAACTAATAAGTATTATATTAAGATAAAACTGATTTTTACAATGTAGAGAACCTCAAACTTACTGGTGGAGAAGTATACTCAGAGATTGTCACGACCCAAATTTAACGGATTTGGATATCGTGACCGGCAATTAGTTCGACTCACCCAAGGCCTCTATTGACAATTCTCTTAATTTATTTTTTCTTTTATTCAAAAGAAACAATCTAGCATTGCGGGAGCCATTTTGTATAATCTTAACTCGCTAGAGTTCCTTATTCATTACATAAGTTACATTTTTCCCTTTTAATTACTGGTACTTGGTCGGTCCTTCTACCCCTGATTGCCTGAAAAGAGAAAAATTGCAACAACGTAAGCCACCACTTGTGTGAGTTTATGAATTATCAAAGTTACATGGTCTACCATGGAATTTGAATTTTTTTTTTCAACAAAACAAAAATCATAACGTCAATTTTTCATGGCTTAAATTGTAATCAAAAGCATAAATAAGCTTTTACGTAACATAGCATTTCCTGAATAATATGATATACCACCCAACGATTTCTGCCAGCTATTAGGGAGTGACCCTTAACATAACATGTTGAATTGATGAATTCAGTTGGACACCTGGCTGGGTCCCTTTCCTTTCCGCCCTTATAACACCATTTCGACTAGTATCTTAACGTCCCCTAGATTCAGGGACATCATCCGGATGTATTGATAATATTGTTTTTGCAAAAACTGAGCAAAACGTTAGAATTTCCATGGTATATTTGCTTCAAAAGAAGTTCATATATAAATAACCATAATTTAGTAAAAACATAAATTTTGCAAACATACTCATGTAACAGGGATAATTCATAACTCATCTTTTTTTCGCATCCGAAACCTACCGTTAAATTTATTGAGACTACCGGGTCCTAGAATATTGCATTAACAATTAGAAATACCCTAGTTTTTTTTTTGGGGGTAAATTAGCTTGAAATAGAAAAAAGGATAACCGAATATACAGCCTACAAGGGGCATACCCAGGAGGAAAAGAAAAAAAAAACCCGAAACCTAACCACAACAAAATAAATATCCAACAAAGCACAGAGCACACTTCTAAGAAGTAACACCAAAACACCAAAACCAAAGAAGGTCGTGCTAGCCACAAGAACTAAACTCTTGAGGCCTTTAACATCTTGATTTTCTCCTGAAGCTCCTTTTTGTTTTGATCTCTAGTGGATGAAGGAGTTGAGGAGTCAGCCACCACTTGGTTCAAACAATGTCGAGCTCCAATGAAATCCCCTTCCAAGGGAATTCGTGGAGGCTCTCGAAACCGTGTAGACCTACGGAGAGCCATAGGGGGAGGCTCTTGTTGAGTACTACCCTGACCATGTAGAATCGGGGTAACATCACAAGATACAGCCCCCGCAACATCTATCTTTGTCACCTCCACAACGGAGGAGGCACCTGAATTCTCACATTTCTCAAGAACGCCAAACGCGTTAGTTGTAGAAGGAACACTGCTAGACAATGAGATGGCCAAAGGCATACCCGGATTTTGAATTTTCCTCTTCACCACCTCTACCCAATCATCCTTGCTTTCACTAAATACTCCATCTTTTGCATTTCGCTTCTGAGCAACCGGGACATCTTGTCCTACATTCTCCTTGACATTTTGCTCTTGAACAACCCAGACATCTTGTCCTACTTTCTCCTTGGGTTTCCACACTGGAGGAGGTGAAACTTTGGGTTTAACAGTGCAGGTGTTAGTAGAATGGCCAAAAATCTTGCAAACATTGCAAGCTTGAGGTTTCCAAGGAACCTCTACTCTAATTTCATATGGCTCTCCGTAACCCAAATTCACCACAAAGGACTTGGGAATCTCCTTCGCCGCATCCACTTCAACACAAACTCTAGCAAACGTCAACCTGTTATGATTTTGCGTGAAATCATCAAGGTAAAGAGGGTTGCCGATGACGCTAGCAATACTACTCAGTCCATCCTCTGTCCATAATTCAAGGGGAACACTGTAGAATTTAACCCACACTGGAACACTAGAGAAGACACTTTTAGTAAGTTGCATCCCAGGATGCCATTTTTTAATCACAATATGTTTGCCCGCGCAAAAGTATGGACCGTTCTCAAGAATGGAATCCAACGTGTCCTCGTCCCTAAATTTGAACACTACAAATCCATTGTCTAAGGTGACCACATCCTCAACATCTATTTTCCATACCCTTTGAGCCCAGGATCTAACTTGAAAGTAGGATAGACTTTTATCCACAAAGTATCCCACAATAGCATGTTTCCATTTCAGTGCCCCATTTCCAGAAATCTTAAGCGGAATCATGACTTGATTATTCACATACTCAATCGGAAACCTCTTAAGGTGTTTACTTAGCCTACTAGTTTTAACTTCATTGTCAAGTAAAACCTTAACATTTGTCCAAGCATTCAGGTTCGATTTATCCCCTGGAATAAGAGGAGATACATCGCTCATATTTGGATTCTTGGCAATGGTAGCCGCACTTCTAGTCGGACTCTGAAGTGGTGTTGTAGCACCACCACTCTCAGTTGCCCTGACCAGGGTGCCCAGTTTCGGCCAAGAATCAGCCATAACCAAAGGCAATTGCAATTCAACTGCGTCGACATTTTTTGCCACAACTGAAATATCCTCCTCATCGTCAATAGAAACAATTTCAACATTAGAATACTCAAATGTAATTAAGTTATAGAAAATTTTAAACTAAGTTTCGTTATACATCTAACTATTACGTTAAATTTATTGAGACGGGTCCTAGAATAGCGCATAAACAATTAGAAATACTAAAGTTGTAATTAAGTTACAGAAAATTTTAAACTAAGTTTCGTTATACATCTAACTATTAGAACGGGGTTTCCTCTACGTTAGAAGTGCCAATTATAATCCAAAAGTGGATATAAAATCATTCATAGTCACCATACAAGCACTGGCTTATATTGTCCTCCAAATTTAGATTAGAGCAGGTTTTTAATAGTAAAACTCAGTAAATTTTTTTTTTTTTTGATCGGTAAAAAACTCAGTAAACTTTAATATATATTTCCAACATAATCTAGGTCTGGAACGTACAAATTTCTAAGCACTAGAGTCCCTGAAATTTTCTAGAACATCCTTATGGTGCTTTGTAATTAAACTAAATCAATTCGTTCATTTATTGGATTCCATAATTTTTAGAACCTATGATAGCATATAAGCACTGGACAAAACCACTTGTTCAGTTTGGGTTTTGAATTAATGATTTGAGTGAGAAATGAGGGTAATAATGAAAAATCTCATGTGCAAGGAAGTTTACACCGAACCATTCACACAATGTGAATAATATGAGAACATGAAGTCGTGTTTTGCAAACACGTTTTTGAATAAGCACTCATATTATGTGTATGGTTCTGCGTAAATTTCCTTGCGCATAACAGTTCTAGGTAATAATTGAAAATAAGAATAATGATTAGAGAGAGAAATGAGAATAGTAATTAAAAATTAGGATAATTATTTGAGAGAAATGTGAATAAATATTGGGTAATAATTGAAAAAACCGGCTTTGAGTGTAGATTGGTTGATCATTTTAGAAACTACATGTACAAGGCATATGTGGATTTCGGCATTGGGGGACTCGGCTGATCTCCTTCTTTTTTCTCCCTCCTCCTTGCTCCCTCCTGTTCCTTCTCTTTTCCTCTTTTATTTCATTTTCCTCGTCTGCCGTGTGTGTATGTGTTGTGTGTGTGTTGCGACGGGGGAGGAACTGTTTACATATAAAATTAACAAATCCAATAAATAATTGACGCTTAATTAAGGATGTCAAACATTGGCGGCTTAATGTTAATTGAAAAGCATTGGATTAATAGATTACAAATGGATTAATACGATGTCGTATTAGTTCTCAGTTTAAAAAGCAGTTGTTGGCAGTTACAAGCCAGAGGACGAGTAAGGAATTGACTTCTAAGCCACATTTCTAATTGGCATTTGCATGGATTACACGTGTAAACGTACAAAACGAGATGTTTGACAGTTAGAACACGTGGAAAAGTTATGCAAAACAGTTATTTCCTTAAAACTAATCATATGGTTTGTTCAAGTAATCATGCAGATTCAAATTAAAACTTCTGAAGGAAAATTAAAGAAATTCAAGTTCAGATGTATTGGAGGGAAGAAACTGCCCATTTTGAAGTGCAAAGATGAAGTTCGAAGCAAGCCAAGTTCAAATATTTTGAGCGGGAAGTTCAAATTGCAAGCAGTGCCTATAAATAGAAGAAGTTGAAGAGTGAAAAGCCCCAGACAAATCTTCAGCAAACAGCTAGCTATCAAAACAAATGATGCTTGGTTTGTTCATTGGCAAGTAGAATTAGGATTTCGACTCAGTTCGAAGTAGATTAGGAAGTAGTTTAAGAAGTAGATCTCGGTTGTTCTTGTAACAATCAATTGTTCGAAGTTCTTGTTACCTTTTATTTGAAGTTGAAGACAATTTCGAAGTAAGTTTACCTTTGATTTATCAATCAAAGTATCTTGTTTCTTTGTTATTCTTTGATTTCCTAAGTATATTGGTTTGTATTTCTTCACTTCAAAGGAAAAATCCTCTTAATTGAGGTAATTGAATCATTTAAACACAATCGCCTGATTAGATTTGGTTTTTCAAAGACTATCTGAGGGAGAAGATTTAAAGGCTCTCTTTGGCACACTCGCACATAATTATTTTTCATTGCAAATAAGTAAAAGAACCAAATAGGAACCCAATTTATACTTGTAGTTAAGTCATGCCTCTAGAATTATCTATAATTAATGTTAATCCATACCATGTGATATCATCCCGCATAACATCATCCCATGATATTATCCTATAGTATGGCGCCAACTCGCTCACCTTCTGGAGACCCCTTACTTGGGCCCCTAGCATCCAATAATAAGGCGCCACCTCATCTATTTCTAGAAGGCTCTTTGCTTGGTTCCCAAGGTTGGTTGCCTCGCGGAGGCTCGTGCCGCATTCTAAAAATGTTTTAAAAAACTAACACATGCCCAAAAAAATACGCTATTTTATTTTATAGGTTTTAAGTCACAAAAAATACATTTTTTAATCCTAACGGCTAGCGGGTCACCCAAAGTTAACTTTATTTTATAATTCTTTTTATTGTTTTATTTGTTATTAAAAGTCGGAGTTTTACAGAGATACCGACCGAGTGGAATACGACGACGTAGAACAATGAGATTCACTACTACTTTCTTCTTCAAAATCCCCCATCACCGCCGATGTAGATCCAATCGAGCTCGAAAACTCCCTCGGATAGTAAACCACGTCGAGGAGAAAGTAACTATTGGCACCAACCATAACAGCGAGGAACGATGGAGGTTGTGCCGCCATCCAAACCTAAAATTACACTGCCACCGGAGTGAACATCTACTCCGCCAGTAGTGTCTACGTAGTCATAAGAAATTCCACGTGGACAGTCAACAAGTCCACGGGCCACGTCAAAGTCCAATGTTTAATAGTCAAAATCAACCTCAAAATAAACAATGGTCTAGGGGTAACCGAACCCCAAGTTAAGAAATTTAAGTGTAAAGTTATTACAATCCCAAGTCAAAATATCATATCAATTGGAGTTACAAAATCATCAAATTTCAAAAAAATAATAAGTCTAAAAATGATGCTATAACTCCTCCTTTAAGCTTTTCAAAACATGCATGCAATCACTCCAAGCATATCCAAGTCAATGCTCCGTGCTGGGTACCTGAAATTTTGTAAGGTTGAGCTCACTAGCCCAGTAGAAAAACATCTATCGATTCTGAATGAAAATGAGATGCTCATGACGTGCAGACGAGAGGCTAAATCATATGATAAGACCCAAAGATTTCTAGATAAGCACGAAGAATAGCACAAAGTTCAATGACAACCAACTTAAATCAACGAGGGAGAAAATCATTTAATAAGATTGATAGAATCATGTGAAAGGGCTATGAACGTCACAAAAGTCGATAATCACCAATTCGGACCAAGTACAACTCCATTTTATCCGTTCCATATCCGACACATCACATGTGTCTTCAAAACATTCATTTCATACATCTTATCCATTCATTTCATTCTTTATACTCCGGGCATACCATAATGGCCCCGTGTCACTCCGGGCATACCCTTTCGGGCCCCGTGTCATCCTTATCACATTTCCAATATCATTTCATATTCATTACTATCATATCTATATCCATGCATAATCTCATCTTAATCCGACACTCAAAACACGACTTCGATAGGTTTTCGTCAAACTAGAGTCATTAGTGATCAAACACGTAACACAAACCTCGAAGAAACTTAAGGAATCAACAAATATGCTAAGTTATACTCATGACACGTATCTCAAGACGTTTCAAGTGATAGTCTCTCCAAATTAGAGTTTAAACCTCTAAGTATCAATACTAGAAAGTTGAGGTATCAATACCCAATTTTTTAAAAAAAGGACAGAACCTCTGTGTATCAATACCCCAAATCCGGGTATCAATACCCAGCCCACTAGTGAAACAAAACTACGGGGTATCAATACCCCCGCGTCCGGGTATCAATACCCAGCCTCCTAAAGGCCGAAACACAGACTTGCTAGGTATCAATACCCCAGCATCCGGGTATCATTACCCAGCCC
This sequence comes from Vaccinium myrtillus, assembly GCA_016920895.1. Lineage (NCBI taxonomy): Eukaryota > Viridiplantae > Streptophyta > Magnoliopsida > Ericales > Ericaceae > Vaccinium > Vaccinium myrtillus. The sequence continues at coordinate 21,436,346 of CM029273.1, read as the reverse complement.
ACAACAAGCAAACTTTGGGCATTTTGACATATTTGAGCAGTCCGACTATTTTTACCATAACTTTTCACACCAAACTCCAATTTCAACGAGTTATATATCAAAACGTAGGGAATTTGAAGAGCTACAACATTTTAGTTTAACACATTTCCAGATTTTGCCTCGACGTCGCCCGAAAAGTGTGAACAGTAACTAATATGAGCAAATTCTCACTTATGGTGGGGAATCTCAACCCAAACACTTGAGTTGGGTTATCAAACAAACAAATTGACTAGGGAATCACTTAGGAAGTCAATGAAACCACTCAACATCAACACAAACAAGATTAGAATGTCTCCAAAAGAATTTTAAGCAAGGATTGAGAGGAAACTAGCAAGTATGAGAGTAACACACACACAAACATCAAATTTGCATTGAGAATTGAAGGATGATCCCCTACCTCTTGGGATTTTGCTTGAAAAACCCCCAATAAGCAAAACCCAAACTCTAGCTTCAAAATCCAAGGAATGTTCTTCATACACCGGAGGGAAATAAACATATCAACGCGTAGAGCATGAGATTTGGAGAAGCTTTTGTGAAGGGACTAAGTTTGGAGCTTGAGGTTTGGCTTGATTTGGTGGAGAAAAAGAGTGGAAGAAGCCATGGAGGAGAGAGAGAGAGAGAGAGAGAGAGAGAGAGAGAGAGAGAGAGAGAGAGGGACATGTGTTTTTTGGGGGGAGGAAGATGAACTTTCCTCTCTCCTCTCTCACCACACACATAGATACACTTATCTCACCACACACTTGAGTTAAATTGCACCAAAAGCCCAAATGTGGCTTGTGTAAACCAAATTGACCCCAGCACTACACATCACACATATCCTCTCATCATTTAACTAACTTTATCATTATATACAATTCCACACATTGACCCAATGGTATTTTTTTTAAAAATAAAATAAATAAATAAAATTTTACGGGTCTTTACACTTCCTCTCATGCCAATACTTATTTTTACCAAAATACCTTGGTTTGGGTTTGACAGAGAGAAAGACCCAGCATCTCAGCTTCTCCTTCTTCTTCCTCACATGGGCTTGACAGAGAGAGACCCAACATCTGTTGCAGCTTCTTCTTCTTCCTCGCAGAAGGCCCATTCCATCTCTCCAAAATCAACCCCAAATTGCTCCAGAACATCCCAAATCAGCTCCCGAAATCTACTCCAAAAACATCCCCATAATCAGCTCCAAATCTACCTCGTCTGAGAAGAGCAACGACGTAGTGTCAGAGCTTGCCATCGTCAGAGAAGAACGACAACAACAAATATGGGCATGAGAGGTTCCACAATCTCATTTCCACATCGGAGAATTTTTCCTTCTCTTCCACTTGCAGTTACATCACAAGATCAAGCTTCATATGGTTCAGGGGATGGTGCAGTGCACAAGATGCATTGCACTATGTAGTGCACCTGATGCATTGCACTATGTAGTGCACCATCCGGCCATCTATTTCGACAATGGACGACTTGGATTTAATCCGAGCAATCAATTGCATCCGACCGTCAGTTGTTTGGATTAATTCCGAGCCGTGCATTGTCGAAATGGGCAGCTGGATGATGTGCAGTACACCAAGATGCACTGCAGGGTCCCCTTGCTCTTTATCTTGATTACACCGACTTAGAGCATCCTCATCAGGATTGCTATTTTGGCCAAATGGTTATTTTGTTGAGTCCAAGTGGAAAAAACACCCCAAAATCAGCCTCAACAAATATTTGGCTAATTTGCAAAATTTATAGTTTTGCTACAGTGTCTTTACTTCAACAACGAGGCACTGTTCATGGGTTACCCTTTACCTCCTGTTTTTTTTATTGTTTTCTTCCGGTACCTTTTCCCCGAGTTGGCGCACCTGAAGAGAGAGAGGGAGGGGAACAGGCCACGTGGCTGACTGGGTGTGGTGGAAAGAGAGTAAAATAGTAAATGTGTGGGGAAACAGTACTCACATGTAGAAAAAGTAAGAGTTTTGCAGCTGGACACTTTTTTGAGTTTTTTTTTTATTAGACTTGAGGGGAGTAGTTTGGGAGAGGCTAATATGTCCCCGGTATACCGTATCCCCCAATCGGAGGATCCAGAACATGCCACATAGGCTTAACTGCAGGTCATTTTTCAGGTCAAAAATCATGGGTATAACTGTTATACCATTTATGCCCAATATGGTATAACAGTTATACCATATTAGGGGGGACACCGTAAAAATGGTATAAGTGTTATACCATTATGGTATAACTGTTATACCACTTACGGTGTCCCCTTTTTTGGGTATAACCGTTATACCAAATTAAGTTTAAAATGGTATAACACTTATACCAAACTGAAAAATTTTTATTTATTTTTTTATTTATTCTTAACCATGGTTAACATTTAAGCAACAATTAGATGTTATACATTGTTTCGATTAGTAGAGTGTAACTGAGCTCGTTAAATGGATAATTTTAATAATCAAGGACGTTGATTTGGTTGGTATTATTGACGTAGTTAATGTCGGAAAGTTTCGGCTTTCGTATGGCTTTAGAAGTACAGTTACCGGTCAAAAAACTCTTTATTTAAATGAAAATCTGCATTGTTGCAGTGCGATCAAGTACGTAACCATAACCGATTCACGTGAATTTTTAGTGGAATGAATAAATCTGTCTTTTGTACGAGATGGACGGTTTTGATTTGCTGAAAATTTCCTGAGCAGCGCATTCTCACCTTTTAAAGCCCGTGGAAGCACCAAATGTGTTCCGATGAAGTTGTTTTCGACATCCGATTGTCACGAATTTTTGCGACAGTTATATAATCGATAGGATGTGCTATCTGAACGGTTGGATCGATCATTGGAAATATTTTTTCGATAACTCCCTTTAAACTCTAAACGTTCAATCTCACTGTATATGGACTAAGGTGTTGTGCATTAGTCTAATGCACTGTAGTCATACAATCACAACATAATAACAACGATCGAGACCGTCTGCATTGTTTCGCTTGATGTTTTAATGATTCCGACCAATTTTTGGGCATATCGGTTTTACGGAAGCCCTCTATCGGGATGCGCAAATCAATGCAAGTAAGTTAATTTTTTGCCTGATCAGCCTATAATCGAAATGATATAGACTTCATTATTGCAAGTTGAGATCTAATCCAACATATTTGAAATATTGAAAGTTCCGATCGTCGAAAAAAATGTCACACGGGCCCCCAGGTCCACTTTTAACACTTTATTCTATTAGTCCCGCGCGAAATGTTACACAAGATAATTTCCTAAATGTAAACAAATAGGAAGGTAATCCCCACCCAAAAGAAGAACGGAAGGACAGTCCCTCCAAAATTTCCCGGGAAATTCCCCCAAAATTTTTGTGGAAAATTCCCCCAAATTTGAAATTAAGAAGACGTGTAACATGGAGGTCCACAGGAAAATAATACGTCTTCCTCTCCCTTGCCAAAAATTTCCAGACAGCTTCTTCCCCACACCACAACCCCATTCTCGACAGATACACAGAGAGAGTGTGAGAGTGGGGGCCCCACCTCAAGCCTCCATCTCCACCTCCAGCGACCTCCACTGCCACCGTGAATGCAGTGAAATAGACGATCAACACCAACGCCAGCTTCCCTTTGAAATTGGGGGAAAATACAGATCGTACTCTTGCAATTGACATAATTGATTTGTCGTGGGACTTGGGGTTGCCTGCGGACCCATAATTGATTTGTCAGGTAACTTATTTTCTGTTCTAGTTTTGGGGTAATTGTTTAGTTGAAATGTTGATTTGGTTAGAGATTTTTAAAGTTTTTTAGTACAATGTATTCAGTAATGCGAAGCACAATGAAACGTTGATCATAAATTATCAAAAATGTTGTGGTTGATTTCTTGGAGTTTTTTTCCAATGTCACTTGTCGGATTCTAAACTACGATGTATTTGATCTGTTCTTAGATTGTAGAATTCGATAGACATGTTTTACCAGTATGCTACTGGTACAAAGGGTACTCAGGAAAAAATTAGGGAAAAATACTCCAACTGACGACAATTTGTGTTGATGTGGGACAATGAATTGGACGACTTAAACAATCTTGGGAGTTGTCCTCAAAACAAAATTTCTGTGCATAAAGAATTGGATCTTTGGAACTTTGGCCCTGAAAGTTTCTCATGTTGGTGTTACCAACTTTTTCCAAACATCCAACCCTAGTTTAAATTCAACTTGAGAACGCTTAAAAAGCATGTTAGCCCTAAATGATGTATCTCGTGACTACGACTTTCTGGTTTGACCAATGACAATTGCACGTTCATAAGATTAACCCATTCCCATATGTAAAGTTTGGTTAGTAAATTACCTGAGAAAAATGTGAAGGGTGCGCGCGTAAGAAACCGAGTTTCATAGTGTCTCTTATGAAGTTTTCTTTTTGGGTTAACAACTCCTTATTCTCGTTCTAGTTCTTGTTTTTATTTTACCTTGCTTTTTCGATATGAGGCGGCGAAGGTTTGTTCTCTGTTTATTGCCCCCGATATAGTAGTTTTTTTAAGAGGAATCATTGGAGTTCTGATGCAATGTGGACATCGGATCGACATGAGATATTCACTTCAGATGGAACTCCACATGGTGGAACTGAAGCTCCACATTATAATAAAAAGTTAACAAAGGGAGACTGATTGGTGCTGACTGTAACTGAAGCTCCACTTTTTGTAACACTTGTCAGATTCGTATCATTCGTATTTTGTATATCTATCCTTCATAGTTATACTCCTATTTGGTGCTGACTATTGAGACTGATTGGCTACACAGTACCTGAAAAAGACCTTACGGCTTACATTTCAAGAGGGAGTCCAATTGCTAAAGGTAAGTATTCTATTCCGTCTCTCCATCTTCTAATAACATGTTAATATCTCGTGATGCAATTGGAATGTGAGTAAAGGGATTATACTGTGCACGTGCATAATGTTATAGGTGGACTTATTGTCATCCTTAACCTGTTATACTTCCTTTCTTGTTGACGTAACTTCGTTTGTTCCTCATTGATGAAATAAAAAACAAAATATCTTGCAGAATAAGACGCAGAGTCCTTGGCTCTCTTCTCATTGGTAGAACAATTGATAGTCGTTGTGGCATGGCCAAATGATTTTAAATTTTTACAATGTTGAGATGATTGAGGTTGTCTTGCCTGAATTTCCAGGTTCACAATTAGGAGGACTTACTTCATGTTGAGATAGGAATGGATACATGAAACTTTGCATGGAAAACAATAATATTGCTTGAATCTTCTCTCTCTTTAATTGGCAAAATCAGTTTTTACAGAGCCTTAAAGTTGTTTTGCATGAACTTAAGCATGGTCCACATCCATGCTTTATTGTCTCTTACTTTCGATATATCTGATAAGAAAAATGGCCCTGAATTTGGAAACCAATGTTATGCTCTTTATTCTTCCAAATGTTCTGTAAAATTATTTTGGGAAGGTTAATTGTCTCTGGTCAAAGTGTATTGAACCTTTCGTCAGAGTCTGAATATAATGCACAAATGAAGTTCTTATGTTGCGCACAGGACCTAGATAACAAGGTATCCAGGTTCACACTTGACATGGAGTGGAAATATGCTGAAGTAGAAGAAATTTCTTAATCAAGATATACCTCAGTGACTTTCTTTGATATGAAATTTATCTGATGCTCATTGTGCGCGTTAGGAGTGGAAATATGCTGAAGTAGAAGAAATTTCTTAATCAAGATATACCTCACTGACTTTCTTTGATATGAAATTTATCTGATGCTCATTGTGCGCGTTAGATGAATTCATCTTTGGTTCCAATATCCTTAGAAAAGTGAAGTGATTGTGATGGTACAAAAACGTAACTGTTATAATTTAGAATTCCTGCATTTGGGGTGATGTTATTTTGACAAGTATGACGAACTAACAGATATAGACCTGATAAACAGGAATTTATCTGCCCGGTTGATCTGGAAAAGGATGGGGCACACTTCATATGGTTTCTTGACAGTAAGGAAGCACGCAATGGCTGCATTTGTTGGTTGAAGAAGCTGTCTGAAGCTTCATTCTTTTGGGGTGAAGGGGATACTTTGATTTTCTGTGGATGCCAAGGTAGTAGAGTATTGGTAAAACATACCTATCGGATTCTAAAATTTGACGCTTGATAAATACATCGTATTTTAGAATCCGAAGAAATAATTCGTTTGATTATACAATCGACAAGTTAAATCACTATGAAATGTGAGTTTTTCGGCTAAGTGGCCTCTTTTTCAAATCAATTGCCGATGTACTTTAATTACTTTTTAAACTATTTGTAAAAATACTCTTTAGAAATTGCGCTACCCTCATAAAACGTCAATTGAAATTGCGCTAAGTGTGCGAGCGAAATTGCGCTACCCTCATATTAATACTTTACTTTTCAAACTATTTTTTTTCCCATTAAATGTGTTAATCACACAAAAAAAAAAGAAAAAAAAAAAAAAGTGAGCAATTCCAAATCGAGCTTTTTGCTTATGTGACATATTACAGGGAGGTGTGTTGATGGTAGCGCAATTCCAAATTGCGCTAAGGTAGTAGCTCACCCTAGTTGTACCAAAGCATATCGACAACAATAAGGTAGTAATTCGAATGGGAAAAAAAAAACAATTCACATTGTAATTAGCATCATGATTTTCTATAATTGTTTCTTAACTCTTGTGCAAAAAATTCAGGCCATTTGTAGATTCTTTTTTTTTTTAGTACATCACTGTTTGCATGCAATGGATAAATTATGTAATTAAAATACCTATGTATTTATTTATTTTTTGTATGAAAATGATTAAGAAAATCTCTTCTGACCTTGTAAAAGTTTTAAATTTAGATGGGATAACTCACAAGATTAATGACTCGTACACTATTTGCATAAAAAATATTTAAGTTTCTTTTCGATATTGATTATAAAATTTGAGTGGGTTAAGGGCCTCCGTCGGCCTCATTATTGTTTCACCATTCCAAATTTCATTATCTAATTTCATGTCCATAATTTGAGTAATATAGCGACATCTTAACTGAAATTTGCGAGCAGAGAGAGAGAGAGAGAGAGAGAGAGAGAGAGAGAGAGAGAGAGAGAGAGAGGCGAGCTTATCACCACAACCAGGTCTGGCGACCACCACAAGCCTCCCTCTCCACCTCCGGTAAACACCACCGCCACTGAACGCGCTGAAACAGACGACTATTACCTACGCGTACTTTCCCCTGAAATTGTTGGAAAGTTCAGATCGGGGGCTCTGAAACAGACGTACAGCGCAACAGTTTCTCTCTATTCGAACCAGACCCATCCATGATGCCCTTTTTCATTCCTTAAATATAGTTGCAACCTGAATCACTACAGTTGCAACCTTCTTTGTAGGTTTTGTAGTTTTTCACCCAACATTCTTAGGAGTTTTTTTAGAACTCTCTGTTCTGTGTGTTGGTACTTGAAGAAAGGTAGTGAAAAGACGAAGACAGGTCTTTGAAAGAAGAGTTATTTGGACTTGAAGTCAGTCCATGACGGATTTTACAATCTGAAACAAATATTGTCGGATTTTAAAATACGATATGTTAAACAGTTTTTAGATTTAAGAATCCGATAGTGAAAAGGTGAAGACAGGCCTTTGAAAGTTATTGATGCTTCTCATTGTCTCAATTACGATATGTTAAATTGGAGAATCCAACAAGCTTTTTGCATAAAGTTTAAGGTTTTTGCATAAAGTTTAACTTGAGCATCAACGCGCTCAAACAGACGGTTAAACCTATCCACCAGCATCTCCAACCCTATGCGAACAAGCGCCACCACTTGGTTGGTCATATTTCTCACCTGAGCAATAGTAATCATTGCGACGCTTACCAGTGGAAGCGGTGAGAAACAAGATGAATGTGTCTCTTCGTCATATGGACAGGAAAAAGATAAACATTCAAATCTGACCGTTGGCCTCTAAAAACACGGCCTTTATATTCCCAACTTCATCCGTAAACATGGTGTATGAGATATGCTCTGTTTTTTTATGCTCTGTTTTGTTGCTGCTGGTGTATGAGATATGCAAAACACAGGTCATTTATCAGATAAACAAGTTCCATTAAAGTAACCCGAACCATGACAACCATATTTCCCTAGATAATACCTACCATTACACCTTATACCATACCTAACCAAAATACCAAAAACTACACATTCAACCCACATACTACCCTTCCATTAAAATGAAAGAAGAGCATCAAACATACGTACTTTTAAAACATTAATTTTCCAACCCCCACTGCCACAATCATCACCCAAGTGCCAATCAACAACATCCTCATCTTCATCTCAGCAGCCTTCCATTCCTCCACTTCTCTCCTCATCCTGTTTACCCTCCTTAGAAGCCCAGGTATGATCTGGGTAGACCTATGACACATCGGAGGGTCCACCCATTTGAACCCCGCCTTGCACTCGTGGCTGCAGCTAACAAACCGTCGACCTGGATTGGTATCAGTCCACGAGGTTTGAACAGCTCGTACTTTGCCGCAGAGAATGCAAACGCCTTCATCCATGTTTTCATTCATGACAGAGAAGGGGGAAGAAGAGCAGTGTACTGGGTTGAAGAGTTTGAGGGAGAATGGGAGACGAGGGAGAAGTTGGGTCTTATAATGGAGGGAGGAGGGAAGTCAAGAAAAATTTGAAAGTTTGAAATTTGAAATATAGACATAAAAAGAAAGAAAACTAATTGTTAAAAAAGAATTAATAATTTAATACTGTATTTAAACTCATTGTATATACAATTTCGTACCAAAACGTTGTACGGAATTGTAAATACGAGATTCGTCTTTTGTTTATATATTTAATTTATTGAATAAAACGTTCTACGGAAGTACTATTTTTGACGTTTGTCCTTTGGGTAAAAAACTTAATCCAGATTGAGACTCTTTGCATTGTTGTAATTGAAGTTTTAATGATTGCGACCAATTTTACAGCCTTCTCGGGTGAGAGGAGGCAGAGGGAATCAATCTCGGCCGTTCAAAACTAGGGATGGCAATGGGGCGGTTCGGTTCGGTTATTGGTATAACCGAACCCATTACCCGAACCCAGACGGGTACCCATAACCGAACCGAAAACCGTTCGGGTAGTGAATGTTGAAACCGTAACCGAACCAAACGGGGTTCGGGTAATCCCCGAACCGTTTGGGTATCCGAACCTGAGCTTCAAAAGTTTCAACGAGTAATGGTTTTCAAGACAAAAGCAATTGATTATATCAGTCAAAGTATCATCAGATGGTGTTAAATCAATAGTTGCCATCTCTTCAACAAGGTTTATTGCATCATTCAATAGAAGGTTATCACACAAACACTGAATTAAAACCTCATAAAGTTGAGAATCTGGTGAAAGATTAGAAGCAAGCATTCAACCCAACAACAACCTCACAAGCAAGCATTCAAACCGACAGTGGGAATGCAATCTCACCAGCAAGCATTCAACCCAATAGCAGTACTTAATCCAAAGGAGATTGCCGATCTCTGTGTATTCGAACCCCTAAAAACATGGAACCGAGATGTGAGTCATGTGACTGTGAGGCCAGGCATTCGGACTTCGGAGAGAGAGAGAGAGAGAAGAGACGTTACTAGACAGGTGAGAGTGAGAGACGATCGCCTGATCGCCTCTCTGGAGACTGGAAGACTGCTACTGGAACCCTAAACGTGAAAAGTGATGTATAACACCATATATATAGAAGGGGGTTAAATGTAATTAACATATACTACAGGGGTAAATGTGTAATTAAAATTTTCGGTTCAGTTCGGTATACGGTTCGGTTCGGGTAACGGTTCAGGTATCACCTCAACCCAGAACCGAACCGAACCCGTTCGGTTATCTCAAATCAGAAACCATACCCGTACCCGCGGGTAATATTTCGGTTATGGTTCGGGGAAAAAAACCGGTTACGGTTCGGGTACCCATCGGTTCGGTCGCAATTGCCATCCCTATTCAAAACACCTTTGGACGGCAGAGATTGTAATTGGCATCGCCACTTGGTACCATTGGGTTTGGGTACCCAAAAAAAACCCCACCATAAATCACCATACGGCCATACGGCTATACGTATAATCCCTCAGTCTCACGGACCACGGTCACTGTCAGTGAGTCTCACTCGTCGACTTCACCTCCTCCCTCACCTTCTCCTTCTCCCTTTTCGCTGAAGTCTGAAATCTCCACAAACCCCCACCGCCATGACCATCTTCACCTCCCTCCGCGTAGACCATCCACACCATTGACGCCCTTCCATCAGATTCCACATCCTCATCGCCATGTCCATCCACAACCGCCACCATCGGAGTTGAATCGGCGTGCGTACTACTCAACGCGATCCTTGTCTCATCTTTCAACCTTGCAGAAACCCATGCCCTAGTTTTCGCAAGTAAGTCTAGTTTTTTTTTTTTTTGAACACCGATGCCCTAGTTTTCTTTGGTAAGTCACCTGTGCACTACCGTATTTTCCTTTCTTTGGAGATAGTGATATATTAGAATTATAGAATTAATTATGGTAGATTCATTGGGACACATGGTTCATGTATGTTATCGAAGTTAGTTTTGTTGAGTGTTTAAGGTACTTGTGCTCCTTGGGAGCTCTAAGGCCGTACAACTCCACAATGTTGTTAGTTTTAGTTATCTTCTACGCACATGATTATTTATGTTTTGTTATAGAATTAGTGTCCAACATATTTCTGCTGTGTGAGTTTTCCAACAAAAATATATTCACTATGTTGAGTAATGTAGTTATTTTTCAGCTACTGTGGATTTGGGCAACTGTTGGGAAGAAAAAAAATAATTTCGACGCAAAGTACAAGTCAAAGCTTCAAGTTATGGCGAACTTGGCAAAACAGGAGCAGGACAAGCGTAAAGGTTTACCTGTGTGGAAACCAAGGAAAGTGAGTACAAATGTTGCGGGATTATATATACCTATTACAAGTAAATCAAGAGTCCGCCAACTATTGGAATGTGAACCTAATTATTTCCTGCTCTTCGTTGAATTTGCAGGGAAAGGTACAAACTCGAGTTCAATTAAAGGCCATAGTTGGAATAGTTAAAAATTTTACCGCCCAACAGTGCGATGCTGTTCGGCAAATTGGTTTGGGTGGAATATTACAGTTGAGGTTGACGGTATTAAACCATCATCTATGTGATTGGTTGGTGAATAAGTTTGATCCCGATTCATCTTCCATTATGTTTCACGGCCGGACATTCCTCCTTACGGAATCCGAAGTTCACCAATGCTTGGGCATTAATGCAGAAGGCAACCCTCTTGTGGAGACAGTGTCGCAAAGATATTGTGATCTATGTGACTTCCTAAAATGTGAAAAGGGGGCAATAAAACTCAGCCGCTTGAGAGAAGATTTGAAGAGTATGAAAGAAGCAAATCAAGTTTTCAAGATTTCCTTTGCTTTATACATATTGGGAGCTTTTTTATGCCCAACCACAAGGGATGCTATTAACCAATCATTTGTTCATGCCGTTATTGATGTTGAGACGATGGAGAAAATGAATTGGGCAAAGCTCACCCTTGACTTTTTATGCAAGGGTATACGGGAGAAGCGCCGGGATGGTCGTGTACAAGGAAATGGGTGCCGATTTCTCCTTATGGTACGCTATTAGTGAACGTGCTTTGATACACTTTTTTCATACCTATTGAATTTTAAGTTGAATGATTGTCGTGCATCTGTAACTTTAACTTTATTATGTTGTCATGTAGGTATTCTACTTTGAACGAGTCTCACCAATTCAAATGGTTGACCCTTATGTTCCAACTGTTCCTTGTTTGGCTGCTTGGGGTGATTCAGAAACGAAGGAGATCTTGCGCCAGTTTCGTAATATCGGCGGTTATGACACAGAGGGGGTGGTGGTTCACTTCTTAACGGAAGAAGGGAGGGTGGAAGAAAAATCGGATGGCCACGAACGTGGTGAGTTTGAAAGAGGAGCTGGTGACCTAGCTGGGTTGAATGCCAATTGTACTTTGGCAACTTTGGTAGGACTCACTCTTTGGAATATTGTATTAATCAAGAACTACTTGGGCTCTGAGATGCTCTCTCAGCCGCAGCCAAAATCCGATGAAAAAGTGGATCCGAATAAACACGCAAGTACTTATCCAACACCCAACCCAGTTCGATTGACCCGAACGAAGGACCCGAATGAAGGTAAGGGTAAACTATCACCTGGGACACTCATTACGGGAGTAAGGCATTGTAGTCGGACTTCAACTCCCACCACAGTTAAAACCCCAAAACTTGTGCTTGACAATTCCAAGGACCCGGAGGAAGGGAACTGTAACCTATCGCCTCGCACCCCCGTCATGGGAGTAAAGCATTGTAGGCGGACTTCAACTCCCAGCCCATTGGGGACTGTGACAGGTGCAAAGAGGAGTATAGAAGTGGACATAGATGACTCTCAGCAGTCACCTTCTCCAATATCTGCCTTCAAGCAGCACGGTTTGTTGAGTAGAGACATGGAATCCGAATTGTCCAATTCCAAGAAT